>JAIUCV010000007.1:26906577-27002401 GCA_026724425.1 Erythrophleum ivorense
CCCCATGCATATGTACGGAATGTTTAAATGAAAAAATAATAATAAAGAAAATGTAAAACGAAAAAATAGTGAAGTGATAATGATGCAGAGGGGAAAAAGACAGCTCAACTTGACCCACGAAAAAAGGACATAAAAAACTAGAAAAGCACCCCAGATTCTATTAAATATATATATATATATATATGTAATACATATTAAAAAAAAATCATGAAGCAACATGTAGCTCAAGATATTAGCCAAACTGTTCACGACTTGTGAACAATTCGGCCAGGCTTCTTATATTAGTACATGAAGTATATGATATGATTTAAATCGAATTCCTTTTCAATTCAATAGTCACAATGAACAAAAATGCCGTTTTTTTCCAACTGTCCTTCTCCATATTCTTTCTAGCCCCACCACCTCCCTCTAGTGGTCTCATTCGAACTTCAATGTCCCCATGAAAAACCACCAGCGACATTGTACCATGGCATGTATCTTCTCCATCTTTCTCTTCATTCTATCTTCGTGTTTGTTGGATCTTCGGAGATCGTTCTTGTTTTGTGTGTAAATTTGTGGGTGGAAAATCGAATAGCATGCTAGACAGAGCAGGGACACCTCCTCATATTTCCAACTTTTTCATATCTTCTGTTACATCATTAACTTATTTACAGCATAAAGCTTTGCAAAAATAGCCCTTGATCACGCTGTTATTTTTTTTCTTTTTCTCATTCGAAGTGCTAATTTTTGTAACTTATTTACTGTCATTTTCTGCTTTTTTCAACTGTATATTCAGCCTAAACAAGAAAATGGGGGAGAATTAAAAATATCCCAATGAACTAGTCTTATGATAGTCTACGAAGTTTTTTATTATAAATTTCATGTAAAATTGAAGAAAAATAAGCACAATGTGTACGGTCAATATTTTAAATAATAGCTTCGAACATTAGAAGCTTCTTAGCCTTTTTCTCTTAAACTTTACAAGAAATTTATAGCAAGAAATTGTTGGAGGTTTTTTGTTGAAATGCGCATCCATTGATTGGTCAAAATCAGATAGCTATAATGTGGAATCTTGAATAACTCCTTTTGGTTCTTGTTTTATGAGTGGGTCACAAAGACGATACATGACTTTTCAAAGATAAATTCTTCTAAATCCTAAAATGTAGTTAAGTTTATCCAAAAGAAGGTTTTGAATAGGAATAAATTGAAAATGATAGAAATAAATAAAATTGGAGGCCAAAAATATATTGTTTCAAACTGATTAAATAATAGTATAAAATCAAGTAATAATGAATGAAGACAAATAAACTTCAAAGAAACTAACAACTCTAATAATGGGTTGGAAACAATGATAAAGTACTAGAAATAAACTAAAAAAAAGGGTACGAAGAGAGTAAATAAAATAGATAAATAAAGTTAGAGATAAAAGTGCATAAAGTAAGATAAAAGTAAGCTATTAAATAGTTTCTTCTATGGTTAAGCTATGTCTTGTGTTGTGTCCTTCTTCCCTTTTTATAGAAACTTTCTTGGTTATTAACTGCTTTCTATGATAAGTCATCATTCATATTTTTTGCCCTTATAACTTGATGGTAGTTGGTAATTGCTCTCGTGATAGGCTATCATTCATATTTTATGCTTCCACTAACTTCATGGCCTTTTTCTTACTTAAAGTTGAATGGAAAGCATACTAAATCATGTTGAAATTGGCTAAGCCCATGCTCTACTTCTTTCTAGCTACTTAATTGTCAAATTCTCAACTAATTTAGTCGATCCTTCAACTAGGTGGCGATAATCTCAGATAGCCTTTTATCTAGACAATTGCAATCTTGGCTGGGCTCTCAAATAAGCATATGTAATCTTGGTTAAGCTCTTGACTAATTAGTTAGTTGTGGCCTCAGTTAAATTATTATTATTTTTAGTGCTAACACATTGCCTCCCTAATGCTTCTTGGTATATATGAGCAGGCTTGAGCAAGGATACTGAGAGGCATGATATTTCTATTGTTGTAGCCCAACTTTAGTTTGCCTTCACCCTAGGATTTGGCTTTTCTCTTCTAACAATAAGGATTTAGGCAACCAATTAGTAACTAACACCATGTTAGTTGAAGCTGCCTTGGGGAACAAATTAGTATTTACTACCTGTCTTTCTCATCTATCCTAAAACATCCTTTAAGTACTTCTTGAATGGCATCATGGAACACTACACAACTATTTGTAATGTGACTATAGGAATTATACCATTTTGTCATACTAACAAAATATAAGCAAAAATTCTATATGATATTAAACTTATTATATCAATTTTTTATCTTTAATACTTTTAGCAATGGAAAATACTGACATTAAAGGCCCAATTCTTTCAAATAGGCATAATTACATAACTTCATCATATAAATCCTAAGATTTATATCAAACAAGTTTATTCAGCATGGAACATCATAAAATGAAGCATAATTTTAGGATCTCAAGCCTTATGCTCCAAACTATTACATTTACACAAGTCCACATATTAGACACCAATTTCAAAAATTCATATCTTGGGTTACAAAATTTCGATTCATGTAAATTAAGTGTTTACGAAAAATTTAGGACATGAGTTAAATGCTATAAAAATTTCAAGCCAAAAAAAGTTTATTTAGGCTATAAAAATCAAATGGAATAGTAACTACTACTATTTTTGAACATAAACCATAACCCAAATTTTAGACATACATATCTTTGGTTATACAGCTCCAATTTATATAGGCTCAGAGGCTATGGAAAACTTATAACATCAACTATATACTTGTAAAATTTCATGAGCATTGGAGTTCATGTGTCCCCTCAAATACATGAAAATATAAATTTGACCATATAAATAATGCCCAATAGTTTCTACAATTTTTAACAAACTTCAAAAAATCATAATAAATTTTATAGAGTTCCAAAAATTATGTTCTTTAGTTTTCTAAATAAGCTTTAAATGTATACCAAATTTTATTAAAAATTTTGCTCATTTGGTCTGATTTTGGTTTTGATGCAAAAGATGGTTCAAAATGGTGCAAATTTGGATCAAAATGGTTCCAAATGAACCCCTTCAACTCATATAACCACTTGATCACATTTCAAATATAAAAAACAGTATATATGACTGGTTTATCATGTCCCAAACCTCATGCAACTCAAATTCAATCATCCACTTTTCATTGCATATACACATTTCATAGCTCACATATGGTCAAATTGTATAATCTTATACATTTACATTTAAAAATAATATTTACATCATAACCCTATACTTTTACATTTGTGAAATTGGTTACATCACAAAATAGTTATATACATCCTCTCATGTGCAACAAAATACACAAAATTCTAAATTATTGTCAAAGTAAGACCATTTATACTCTTTGGTCTCTATCTTTGCTTCTTTATAAGTTTTCTAGATATGGTTAGAAATAATATAGAGAAGAGTGAGATTCTATAAATCCCAATAGCTCATTCACCCTTCAATCATACTTATATGGCATACTTTGATGTCAAAGAAAAGCAAGTATACATAACAGATATCCAAATATCAAACATAATCATATATATATAAAATCATATGGATCCATCAAGGTAAAAACAAGCTCTAATAATTTTTGGTCTAACCTCACCCACTCATTTAGGACTTTTGATTTGGTCTCACCTACTTTTAAAGACTTTTGACTTATGCTCACTCACACTTGAGACTTTTGGCTTTATCTCACCTATAGTAAGAGCACAACCTCACCTATTAAAAATAATTTTAATTTCAAATGCGTATAACATTATATATTTGCATAAAATCATCAAACCAATACATTAAGCATGATTTACAATCCATACACACACAAGCAATCAATGATATTCAAGTAACCCAAATAAATATACAAGAATGGATGAAGAGCTACATTTACTCAAAGAAGCACAAAATTTCTCTTTGGCCACTTGATTCACCCTCTTGGCCTCACACCCACACTTGAAGGGAACTTCACTTGCTTAACCTAGATACACCAAATGAGATATAAAATCATCAAGGAAACCACATTTGGACTCATGTAAGTCTTGTACAACTAATTAAGACTTTATGTTCTTATATAGCTCCATTAAGTGACATAATGAAGCAACCTATATAAATTAATATCTTGGCTCCAATTTCTCACTTAATATAAGTCATATGATTTTATTTAAACTAATTAGAATCATCACAAACTCAATTCAAGGAACCTAATACCAAATTATTTATTTATGTATAATGAAACTTTAAACTTTTACCTTTTAAAATAAAGTTTCTAAATTCAAACCAATGGTGATTTGGTATTTATAATTTATATCTAGACCATTTCTACCCTTAGAATCAAAGAAAACTCTCCTTAAATGCTCTAACTGTTGCTAAGCCAAGACAATGCCCAAGGATTGCCATTCTTGGAGTTTTTGTCTAATTTTTTTGGGAAATAATATCTATGAAGCTTCCTTGACCTCTTTTTGACTCAATTATACTCTTATATAGGTTAAAATATCATTCTAAAGTCTCATACTTCCTAGGGTGCAATGCAAACCTTAGCTTCCAATTCTTGCAACCTATAACTTTCTATTCTATTCTTTTGATTCAATATTAATCCCCATGCTTCAAAATCCCATATCCTATCAAATTTAAGCCAAAACCAAGCTCCCTCTATATTGCTCTAGGTCTGGCTAACCCAAGAAGGCATGGAAGAACCAAAGAAAAGCAAGTTTTATCCAAGAAATCATACCTTGTTTAATTTTTTACTAAATGGTGTTTCTTATGATCTCAAAGCTTCCTTCAAATTTCTCCTTCCTTCTACTAAACCAACCACAAAATCTCACCATTCAAAAATTTAAAACCACCAAAAGAAAGAGCATAAAGAGGAGAATCAAGTTAATGAAGGCAAGAACGTGAAAAGAGAACAATTTCTTACCCTTTTTGGCTTGTTTTCTTCCTCCTTTCTCCTCCCCTTTGTGTGACACAAGGAACTAGTTTAGGTTCTATTTTTTAGCCTAAATATGTCAATTAAGTTGAGGGAGAGAAGGTGGTATGAGATAAAAAGGAAAGGAACCATATTTATAACTTTTATAAAATTATATTCATGTCCCTTGCACTTTGACTTCTCCGTTTAAATTTGTTTTAACTCTTTTTTTAGAATCATCTTTTCTTTTATGAAATTTAGGTCTTTTAGTTCATTAAAATCATTTGTTTCAAATCAATAGGATTTAAAATCTTACTGAACTATCAGTCATAGTTTAGGTCAACCAATAACCTAAATTGTACACCAGAAAATTTTTAATCATTCTGATGGTTCTTATGGGTTTCTGGGCCTCTAAAAACCCTAGTTAGCTTAATTTTATCATTTAAAGTTTCCTCCTTTGAATTCTTAAAAAGTTACACAAAATTACAATTTTGCCACTAGGTTTCAATTCATTTCGTTTAATTATTTTGACTCTGATTTTAAGCTATTCTTAATTTCTTAACCACTTCTTTAGATATTCTAATTAATATCCTATTCTTAATTAGCCTCAATTTTCTTCATTTTATTGTCATCCTATATGATCATATTGATTTCATTTTAATTTCTTAAAAATTGGTTTTTACAATTTTCAATACTTCTTTCTCTTCAATTCTTTAGTTGAGGAAATTTTATATTCGTATAGTAGCTTGACCTACTTATCCTTTACCATCCAAGTTCTTAATTGTACTTATGTTAGCCACTTCAAACTCTTTTCTTTATGTGGCTCAATAGTCATTATCTGCTTCTCTTCAATCTTAATGATGGAACTCACAAAAAGCCTTTTCGGAGTCATAACTGCTCCCTTATGCTCTTTTTTTTAATAACTTACTCCATCCTAAAAGCCTTCATGACTAAATCCATTAGATCATAATAATCTTATAGGATTATCATCTCTCTTAGGGCTAAGTCCATTCATCTCACAACTATCATTTCCATTTCAATCTTTGGTAATTGCACATTACACTAGTTCTTCATTCTCTTAAATCTCTTAACAAATTCTTCAACTAGCTCATCTGCTTTTTGCTTTAGTGTCAAAACACTGGTGATAGTGACTTTGGCCTTAGAAAACTACTCATAGAATAACTTCTCCATCTCTTATGAATTTTACATTGAGTTAGGTGCTAACTCAACATACTAGGTGAATGCAGTACGGCTCAAGGATAGAGGAAACAATTGCAGTTTGTGGCACTTACTCTAGTTGACCTCTCCACACTAGGATTAAAAATGGCTAATGTGTTTCATTGTTGACTAGTCATCTTTGCCTAAAAGAGTGGAAAAATTAGGTGTTTTGATGTTCCTTAGCAATGGCATAGCCTAATCTATCTACTTTGAGTACAATTTCTTATAAATTGGCCTATCCCTCTTTTTGAGCATGAATCTAAAATACCTTTTTCATAACCTTTGCCAACATATATGGATTTGTCATGATTGTATTTGGCTTTTTGGCTAGCCTTTAGTGTGATACAACTTACATATGACAGTCTGGGTATGTGGAACCATGGACAACATGTGTATGCTTTTTAGCTTCTTCTATTTTTGGGTATAGATATCATTTCAAAACCATGGAACACATTCTTCTATTTTCAACATTTTCAAAGTTTATGCTCTTGATTGCTTCTTTTATTTTCAACTTCCTTCATTAAGCACTTGCAAAACCAAGAAACACACATTTTTGTCAACAATATGTAATCATGGAGCACTTCCTTCAAGATGCACCAACAACTACAGAGAACCATAGAATAAAAATGTTAGTTCTTACAAAATGGCAAAAAGGGAACATTCAAAGAGGGAATGAAAATGGCTACTTCTTTTCATACCAACTCGAGCTAGTCTTATAATGGAATAGAGCACTTTAAAAGGAAAAGGAGGCCATGAGGTCTTGTCTGGGAAAGGTAAGGTGACATGGAATCTTGGTGAACATCGATTACATGAATGATTGTGATTTAGGAAGCAAACTCTAAAATATATATATATATATATATATATATAACTCTTCATTAATCCTCTTTAATGACATGTTAGCACTTCCTCCATCGGATTGCTTAAGTTGCTGAGATCTCACTAAAATGACATCCTCATTTTGCTACTTAAAATGGAGCAAATATGAACTTGTAATCATGCAAACTAGGAACTTGGTTGGGGTCATAAAATGCCACTACTAGCTTCAAATGTTGAATTACAACCACAACCACAGGTATTGAATATCAAATTCTAGCTATAGTAGTAGGCATCAGTTGTTGACCATTGGCAATAACTATAGGCATCAGCTGGAGGATTCTAACCATAGATACTAGCATCAACAATTGAATTTTGGCTATAATGGCAAGCATTGATTAAAAAATTTTGGCTAAAGTTATAGGTATCAACTAATGAATTCTGGTTATAATGGCAAACATTAACTGATGACTTTTAATTAAGGTTGTAGGTCTAAACTAATAAATTTTGGTTACTTGAAAGTTAGGAGTTGCCATAATATTAAATGGTTGCTCCCAGTTGATACAACCTACCTCCTAACCTGTCTTAAGGCTACTTTTTCTCTTTCTCATTGTTAGGGAGCTTCTTAACCACCATAAGCTTTAGGATTTCAACAAATGTGCCAAGGATCACTGGCATATGCTTCTATATACCTTCCATCACATAGTGCTTTAGTAACGATATTGTAACCATTGTAAATGCAGACAATTTGGGGTGGTTGTCATTTCTTGTAATAGCTCCACTAGTTCCCTCAAGAACATGATAGATATCTTCTATGTGGATATCTTTTGCAACTATATCTCCTCAAAATAAATAGTTGTTTGAACACTTGTAAACTCCAAACATATGTGAATGTTTATAACTCATATTGTTCCATAAGGCATGCCAATTTTACATGTTGGAGGTTTTTTGTTGAATTCCCATCAACTCATTAGCTGAGATCAGAATGTTGTAATGTAAAGTCTCAGATAACTCCTTTTTGGTCCCTATTCTATAAATGGATCATGGAGATGAGATACAAGTTTCCAAAGACAAGCTCCTTAAGTCCTAAATGTAGTTAAGCCTAGGTAAAAGGAGATTTTAAATAGGAATAAATTGAAAATGATGAAAAAAATAAATGAAATTAGGGGTTGAAAATATGTTGTTTCAAATGGATTAAATAGTAGTTCAAACTCAAGAAATAGTGAATTAAGATAAATAAACTTTTAAGAAACTAACAATAATTCCAATGATAATGGACTATAAACAATAGCAGAGTAATGGAAATAAACTTAAAATAAAGGGCACAAAATAAGTAAATAAAGCTGAAAATAAATGTGTATAAAATAAGACAAAACTAAGTTGGTGCATAATTTCTTGTGTGGTGTGGTTGCGTTTTGTGCTATGGTCCTTCTTCCCCTTTTATAAAGGTTTTCTTTGTTGGTAATCACTCCTCATTACAAGCCATTATTCATATTTTATGCGTAAACTAATTTCATGCCTTCCACTAACTTGATAGTCACTTGCTCAACTAGTAACTACTCTCATGATAGGCCATCATCTATATTTTATGTCTCTACTAACTTCATGACCCTTTTCATGCTTAAACAACATGCTTTGAGTGGAAATTATGCTGAAATTGGTTAAGCCCATGTTCTCCTTCTTCTAGCTATTTAATTGTCAAGTTCTCAACTAATTTGAGTCGAGACCATCGACTAAGCAATTGTAATATCAATTGGGCTCTCAGCCAAGCAGCTACAAAGCTAAGCAATCATAATCTCAACAGGGCTCTTCAGCTAAGTAGCTACAATCTTAACTGGACTCTTGATTAATTAGTTAGTAATGACCTTGATTAAATTATTATTATTTCAATACTAATAGGAACTTAGGAGAATCTTTATTCCACTACGCGATTTCGTGCAGTATGGGTCTCCTACATGAGAAATAAAGATTAGCTCTTCCTACCTTTCGGGTTTGTAAAGGTGTAGCCTGTTAGGCGTGCTTGATCCTCTAGCAGCAACAATTGTCCGTGATGAGTTGTTTCAAGCGATCCACATAAAAGTGAATGTTCAAAACCATTTCTTTAACAATTTGATTCTTGCTCGCTGTTGTTGGGTTTAGTTACGTTGACTTGCACTTCACACAAATCACTGGATTAATGCTCTTGTGATATACATTAGATGGTCATCATTGTACCAACTATAAAGCTCCAAATTCCGGAAATTAACAGCTTTCGTGTATAATTGCAGTTTGAGAAATCTTAAGGTTTCTAATTTTATAATGAATCAAGAAAAAACCCAACCAGCCTTACTGGTGAAGTTTCTGGATTTTTTAAGCCTTTAGTGGAACAATATTAGTGATGAAAGGCTAGCCTGTTCTCTGGTCCAGATTCTTTTGAAAGGAAAGATGTAGAAGCTTCATGTGCTTTTCTTTTTATGCTTTTCTCTTGGCGAAGGTTATTAAAGAGCGTTCACCTTCAAACCATATTTTAATATGACCAATCTCCTTCTGAGCACTTTCTCTCATCAAGAAAATAATGACATGTTGTACACGTCCAATCTCTAGTTATTATTAATTGATCCCTGTTTGTTGCTATGGTAGGTCGTGGCCTGAAGAGGGGGAGGATTGTTTAACCTACCAATCAATGAAGGAAACAAGAAGTATGCTACCTGGCCGTTAAAGGCTAACACCTGTGAAAGAGCCACACCCAAAAGGTAGCTTATGATGTTGAAAAGTTCATATAAAACCCATATTAGAATCTCATGCCTCCAATTCGAAACTTGACAATAGGTCATAACAATTAGAAACCAAATCATCAACAAGACTCAACTTGGGAAAAAGGCAATTGGCATAGCCATAATGTATCCATGATATATATAAGTGATTTTGGACACGCGTTTTCCTTTTTGTGCACCCCATTCCCTTTCTCTTTCTATGTTCGAAAGCAGGAGGTTTCCACACAATACAGCAAAAGGACCTGAAAGTAAAGAAGCATAATTGAGGACTCGTTCAATCCCGAGAATTAATAACAAAGATCTTATCAACTACAGAACAATTATTTTACAGGACAAGACAATGACAAGTTAACAACATACATACACCACGTACGCATTTGCTCATAGGTTTGCTTGTATTTAGAGATCATCAGCAGCCTTCATACCAGAGAGATAGACTCTACTCTGAATCACACTTCCCCCAATCCAAAATCCAGGCATAACCATCAACCCAACTTTGGGTTTCTTATCATTTTCATGATCCGTTACCAGATTCTTTACCACGCTTTCCATATAAACTTCAGAGAATTCACTCCCCCCTTTAACCAGAAATACCTTGACATTTGGCTCAAAAGAATAAGCCAGCCTGTGCAGAAGCCAAATTGACTTGGCCAGCTTCAGAAAAGCCTGGTAAAAAGGAGTCCTTGGATGCCCATCCCCCATTACATAATTTCGCTGATCTAGATTTCCAAAGAATGATGCTTCCATCTTCGGATGAACCACCACTAAGTATTTGCTCCGGCAAAATTTCCCAAAAATGGAATCTGGATTTTGCCCAAGCATGTCCAAGGGATCCATCTCCTTCAAAGCAAGAAATTGATGGAAGAAGCTCTCACTAGTGACTCTAACATTGTCTGATTTGATGGAGAAGCCCTCCTCCTCGAAGCCACTAAACATTTTCTGGCATATGTAGGACTCAAATGCATATTTCTTGTGAGCTCTCTTCGCGTAAACAACATTAGGCTCGATTGAGGAGGCAGCAGCATCAAGGTCCCACCCAGCTGCTTTCATCATGTTGATCAAAGGTTTAGAAAAATCATGAATGGCTTTTGAAGCTGCTTCCACAGAAGAATTGAAGAGATCTGGAGTTAGATCAACAGGGAAAAATCCTTTTTCATCTTCTGATTCTTTGGTTGATAAACCCCTAAGCTTTAGATTTTTTTCTAGTTTAGCCTGCTTTTGGATAGCCTCTTCGATCTGCTGTTGCAATTGAATGATCTCGGAATCTTTATTCTGGATTTCAGACTGGAACTTCTTCACCATCACCTCATATGTTTTCAAGAGGCTCTGTTGTTCTTGAATTTCTGCAGCTAATCGAGAGTCTTGTGGAGACGCACACTCTGGTTGTGGGTTGTTTTCCCTGTAGAAATGCTTGAGTTCAGACAGATTCTTCAGCTCAGCAATAACAAGTTTATCAGTAGATTGGATTTTGTCGGGGTCATAGGGAGTATGAGCAGCTTGCAGTTGCATATAAGCTGACTTCAGGGAAGAGATATTTGTAAATATTTTAGATATGAGGGTTTCCACAGCTTCAGGATTCTGATTCTTGGCCTCTTCCATGGGTTGAGGGTGGACCTTCTGACTGCTGCTATCACGTGATTGGGTTTCTTTTGCTCCAGTGGGTAGCATAGCTAATGCCAATAAAGGGACAGTTGAATAAGCTTTCCTTCAACAAAACGAAAACTAACACACAACCTGCAAGCTTCCGTGGAAGTTCAATCAAGGTTCTCAGTGCAAAAATTATTGACTTTTCAGCAGTATGTCACATTAGTGTTCAATACATGTTTCACACTCAAATACTTAAAATCAACATTGAAACAAATCAGATTCTATTCCAACATGGCCAAAGAAGAAAATAAAGTATCGAGTATCTTAAGAAATATGCAGATGTAGTAGTAAGGAAAACGAAAACGAAAAGTAGAACAACTTATTACATGTACCAGAAGATGAGTAAAATGTCAGCTAGACATCCCAATATCCATACTAGCTAGCCATGCATCAAGGTCAAATGAGAGAGAATTGATGCATGCAACATAATTTCAATTTTCAAATCCAACTAAATGGGGTGTTCATACTTGTATAGGTAGCTATATTGACAAATCATTTCAATTAAACCAAATCAAACGATTAGTCTGATTTAGTTCCAATCAAGATTTGGATTGGCTGGTTTAGTTTCAGAGAAATGTATCAATTTATACAAATTGATAAATTAAAATATGGTCATTACGCTAATCCATTCATTAGATGTTGCCAACTTGTTCTTTGAGATAAGTTTGGCAATTTTAATGTTTTCTTGTTTATATGTTCATTAATTTGCATAGAAGCAAGATACAATATCATTTAGTGGGTTCTCTATTTGCTTCACGGTCACAATACGAGGAAATTGCCAATTATTCATTGGAGAACTGTGATATTAGTAGATCACCTTGATTAGTCCTTGAATATCAATTAGCTTTGTCATGGAAGTCCATTAACTCCAACTACCATATATATAACTTCTTTAATCATTATACGGTTATGTGTGGATTATGGAGTAAATTTGGAAAAGATAATGAAAAATGGATTCCAAACTACTTGAAGGCTGCTCCGTTCTGCAAGAAGGAGATATCAAACAATCTTTCACATCTCCTTTCTTCTTATTTATGAGAGAGAGTGGATAAAGCGAGGACTTCATCTTCATCCCTTATCTTACCCCCTTGCTTTGGCCTTAAGTCAAATGGGTTTGAAAGGTTCAACTTGGTTGTATATATAATAACTGAAGTGTTATCTTAAACTTCATAATCTTTCAAGAAACAAAATTTTCTAAAATAAATTCTGAATTCCGTGTTCAGATCCTGTTCAAAAGTGAGAAACTTCAAGAAGGGAGTGAATTTGGTTAAGGTTGGCAAATGTGCAGAGCATGCAGGTTATAAATTGGGCTCTATAGGTTGAGTTAAAATGATCTATTGATCAATTTAGAATCCATTACAAAGTTAATGTGCAAGTATCCTAAAATCCGTTAGTCCATGCTCTATAAATCTGGATGGGCACCCAATTTGCGTAATCTGTCCATTACTTAAACGTATATTCAATCATTAATTTAGTTATTGTAATCTAAATAAACTATTTTTTGTATTCCAAAACAAGGTTCTATCTCATAAATATTATGAAATTCCATATAGATAGAAAAGCAAGGGAAAACCAGTGGGCAAAAAACAAATTGAATTCACAATAAACAAACCACTACTCCACCACTGCACGCCCAACACACTCACAGAGACAAATTAGACAATTTCAAACTAATTTTCCTTACACAGCTTTTCACATGGGGAGAGACAAGAAACAAAGATAAACATGAACAGAAAGACCAACAAAATATCAACAACAGCAAAATAACAACCAGATGCTACGATGTAGCAGTGATACTGAGGTTCACAGTCAAACTATTCCACAGATATTAAAGATATTTCTGCCAGTTTGTACAAAGAAAAGAAGGGGATCCTAATATAAGGAAAGAGATGATACCACATGATAAATTATCTCTAGTTAGAGAACAAGAGAGAATCACCAAAGCAAATAATTATAACATCCTTGAGGAAGGGCATAATGTAACAATCATAAAGACAATACAAAAGTGACTGCCAGTAAGTATCTCAAAATTAATTTCACGAAGTTTTCATCTGCAGCTTTTGATACCAAATCAACATGCTATTTTTTGTCTAAAACTCTTTCTTCTCCACAGCTTCTCAGACCTAGAACACTAAAATCATTTAATCCTACCTTATTATACCTACACCTCTTCAACGGCACTTTGTAATTCTGTTAGTTCCATTTATGTCATATCTAAAACAAAAGACTTAAGATTCTAATTGCATCTTCAGTAAAATCACACAGTATATCAAGATAGTTAAATATGGGAGCAAAATATACAGAGGGATTAAAGAAACCCCGAAAAGCATTTACAAGATTTATTTTGAATAACCACAAGGCTCTGGATTATAGTTCGATCTAGAAGGCAAGGTCACTGGATACTGTCTATGGCAAGAAAGCTATAATATACACATATTAAGTAACAATTAGTTGAGCCCAGGTCTCCTATTCACTTTAAATATACTGAGGCAGTATGAACTGAAAGAATCCCAGCTATTTATTTCAAGAAGCATGAAGGCTCATAATTTATACCTAGTAATTGACAACTAATTAAGTCGAGGCTTTCCTTACTAATGCACTTCAAATTTACTGAGGCAGTGCGAACTGGAAAAATCCCTGCTATATATATTCAGAAGCCTTGGAAACAATGCAAAGTCTAATTTAACCCAGAAACAGTGGCTCAGTGCAAGGTTACTATTTACTATATTATATTCAGAAGCCTTGGAAACAATGCAAAGTCTAATTTAACCCAGAAACAGTGGCTCAGTGCAAGGTTACTATTTACTATATTATTTTGATTGACTACAATTGAAGATGTTGAGATTGCTCTAGGTACGTAATCGCAAGGCTGATAATAGGAAAATATCTTAGGATGAAAAGACTGATTAACAAGCAAACCGCCAGATTGGCATAACATGAAATTATTTTTTAATACATGACCGCATGAAGAATTTAGTATAAGACCTCCTGAAAACTATCCGAATCCCTCGTCTCTAGACCCATACCTAGTGCTTACATAACATCAATTATGAATCTTCAACAAAATAAAAGATGTATCACATAATTATAAACAAAAGCACTTGGAAATACATTATACAAAAGTAGAAATGTCGGGCATGAGCTTTCTACCTACAGAGACGGCATTTCAGCGATAGGATGTATCCAGCAAGTATAATATCCTTGAACCTGAAATATTTTTATGAAATTAATGCAAATAATATGGAAACAATACATATAAATACAGTCCGTGCTAGACAGATTCAATGATAGCATAAATCAACAGAAATCTATCATGAGCTGATATTACAAAACTTGAGAAATTCATACGGTTCTTTCGCAATGTCAAACCCCAGAAAAATTCATTTTCAAATTTGTTGAAGCAAATCGCCAAAACAAAACTTGGGGGTTTTCCACACCAAAAAGATCAATTTGTTTGCCCCTTACGGACTTTACTAAGTACCATAGTGTTGGAGATCCACTCTATCATTGGAAGCCATTTTCTTGTTATGTAGTAAAAAAGGCAAGTGGAGAAGAAAGATCAGAACAAGCGGATCCGAATTAACCTCAATTAACGACCTCAGGACCAAAATCAGATTAAACCATGCTCGTATGTCGAGCTAAAATCTGCATTGTGTTGTGGTTAATTAATGCCGTAACCAGACAGGGCGTAAGGACAGAGATCTGTACCTTAGCCGGAGGTTCGCTGCTCATGAGTCTTGGGAGAGACAGTGAAGTAGTCAAGGTCGGTGAAGATATCTCTACAAGGAGAAAACGGTGAATCTGTTCGGACAGTCTTGCGGTAAAAGTAATGCTGAAGGCTTTTTATCGGGTAAAATTACAATTGGTAACATGGAATTAAATTATTTATTTTAAAAGATTTTATATTTTATATTTTATATTTTAAGTTTTAAGATCTTTTGAATATAAATAAAACTATTATTAACAATAATTTTTTTCGTATAACATTTACTAATTAGAACCGTAGTTTGTTATAGCATAAAATTATTATCATTAAAATTTTTAAAAGTTACTAATTATTGTCATAATATTTAAAATATTAAGTTCTTTGATCATCTAAAATAATTTTAAAATGTAAGATCCATAAAATATATATGTTAGTTTTGTGGTCCTTAATTTTTATTTTTTCTCTTTGTTTCTTAGGTGGTCTCTTCAATTTTGGTAAAGCTAGTACTGCTGTCTTTAATTATTAAGTTTTTTTTTTGTGTAAAATTATTTTTATTTTTATTTTAATTTCATTTATATATTGTAACAGAATAAATGATATTATAGTTGACACTAGTTTACAATTACACAAACATATTTTGTATACGCACATGACATGAGTCCAGAATGGATACTTATGCAGGCAGGCCAATTTTTGAATTTTTTCTTTTGGGGTTAGGGATGATAAAATTTAAGTATAAAGATTAAAAATGTAATTAGGAGGTAAAAAATAATAAATATGAAAAAAAACACTTTAAAGATTTTAACTATACAACAACAACAAAAATTTTAACTATATAATACAATAAAAAATTTTAAAGTGTAATTCTTCATTATAGTTATACTTTTTAACTTTTTAATTATATATATTTTTTAAAATTTTCATACTTAAATTTTATAACCTCTAAATCAAAAAATGAATAAAATGCCAAAATTTAACCTAACTGCACCTTTGTAGTCGCATAAGAACTATGAAGGATTCATCTCTACCACGAGTCATGTGGACTCATGTAATGAAATGAAATTATATTTTGAAAAAAATTTATATATTATTTTTTATATTTTTATTATAAAATTATTTAATTAAATCATTATAGATATATGTTTTTTTAATAAAAAATCATATATGTATGATTTTTTGTATTTTTCAATTAAATTATACATTTATTATATTTTAATTAAAAATTATATGTTTGTTATTTTTAATTAAAAATTTAATAACAACAATATAAGAAATTACATTTAAGTATAATTCTTATATTTTAGTCACTTAATTATTTTAATTTATTTTGTAAAATTTGACTAAAAACTAAAATATTTCACTTGATTAAAAATTGCATGTATCTATTCAAGTTAAATACAACAATGTCAATTTTCGTCACTACACGGACAAAATTGAGATGAAAATTTTAAATCTTTTATTTTCAAACATTAAAAATTAAATATTCAGGTAAAATAATGAACCAAATTAAAATTTAGACAATATTATAGAAACTAGAATTGTATTTAAACTACATAAGAAAGTAACCATCTCCTTGCCATTTATGGTATTTTTCTCCTTTTTTATTTTTATTTTTAGTTAATATAAAGAAAGAAAATTATCTCTGTAATAAAAATAAATCTAAAAAAAGAATCATTATACATCTTCATTTTTTTCATAAGTAAAAAATAAAAAATATATTAAATATAAATTGATAAAAAAATTAAATATAACTACAGATTATTCTTGGATAAAGTATTAGAAGGAATAAAATCTATTAGATAATGAACTAATGGTTTTTAGGCACCTTTGATGACAAATTAACCATTCAAAATGTTTTTCTTGTTTATTGTTGATAACTCAATATTTTCTCAAAAGGTAGAGTTCATATCTTTCATCAAAATGTGTTACTTGATAGTGTCTATCAAGCATAAACCCTATAATCGAAGAATGGAAAGGATTATTCAAGGTTTTAGCATTAAAGAAAAGGGAAGATAGAGGTTTTTTTTTTTTTTTTGCAAAGCTTATTATAATTTTTATTATCATTATTCTAATAGTGTTTCTTCTTTTATTTTATTATTATTATTTTTAAATGCAAGGCTATGAAGACACTTGCCATCCATTTCAACTACTATTTTTATTTTTATATCCAATAATTCTATGTACTAAATAGTCCATTAATTCATAAAATGGCATGTTAAATATTGCAAAAGCCCAATATTGTAAGGGAAACTAAGTGATAGTATGCTTTCTTGCATACTTTGTACCTTAACTCCATGACACAGTGTTAAGTGAAATAGATTTAGTGAGTGGTAAAATTGTGGAAACAATACTTTCTTGTATACTATGTACTTTTAGTCCATGGGGCAATATGCTATTAGGTAAACATGAAAGAATTGAATTATTGGGTCAAAATATTATAAAAATACCAAGCTAAAATATGATAAAGGTAAAAGGAATTTCTAATAGAACCATGAAATGTGTAGAGATCCAAAAAAAAATACCAATCACGAAAGCACTATGTTGGCTAATACTAAGAGACAAAATCTAGGGAAGCAAATGGGATTAGATATTCCAATATCATAACTTGTAAACAATGGATACTAAGTATACTACATATCTACCCTTGCCATATTGTAGCTAGTGTGTAATGTCCAATTTTCGTAAAAATGACAAAAATGAACATGTATTAAAAACAAGTCCTCCAAAATAAGAGAATTAAGCTCTAGAAAAATTAGGATAATAATTTACACATCAAATAATAAAAATGGGAGGCTAGAGGTATCCTGAAATTAGAGCCATAATAACCAGACAGAATTTAATAAAATAGTTATGGAATATAATAGTATTTTTGTAATTTCAAGATATTTTTAGAATATTCATAGGATAACTTTTTAAATGAAAATTTTGAGTTTTTCGGTGTTCTCAGAAACCTTAAAAATCATGGGAGTCCTGGGACAATTAAAACCCGTTCAGTATATGATTTTTAACAACAGTTGACCCGAACTTTGATCATTTCTTTCAAGAAGGTTTTAGTTCCAAATTGAGTGATTCCAAAAGCATTTTATAAGATTGAGAACCTAAATTTTATTATGGAAAATATGATTCTAAAAAAGGAGTTAAAATGAACCTAAAACAAAAATGCCAAAAAGACGGGATGTATATGGAATTTTCTTAAAACTATTTTAATCCCTTCTTATTTAAATGATGTGCCCCACTCTTCTCCTCACTTAATCGACCTTTCATCTACCCAAAACAAAGAGTGAGACCAAGGGAGAAAGGCACACAAGGGAAGGGAAAAAGGGCGAAGAAAAAGCCAAGCAAAAGGTATGAATTTCATGGAATTTCTTAATCTTCCCTTTAGTAAACTTTTTCTCCTCCTTCTCCTCCTCCTTCCCATAGTTATATTGAGGTATTTGGTTCTGTTTTGAGCTTAGGCCAAAGGGGAGAAGTTTGAATTTGAGGAGGAGAACCAAAGCAAAAGAAAGAGCATCCAAGGAAAACTAGAAAACTAAGGTAACTTACTTGTTTCCATGCTTGCTTCTTCTTGACTCCATGGATGCGTGGTTTGGCCACTCCTAGGACAGCCAAGGGGGGATGAGTTTTGAACCAAACCAAGAGTGAATCTTAAGAATTAGAGTATAGAAAACAAGAATATGCAAAGAGAACAAAGAAATAAACATGAATTTGCAAGATACATAACTTAAGGTTTTAGTTGCACTTTGGTTTGTAAGAAAGTTTCTAGCCATAATTTAAGGTGTTTAAGAGTTTGTATGAGTCCTTGAGACATCAAGGGAGCCTCCCACATGTATCTCCCATCAAAGAAAACAAAACAACTTCCTTGGTGCCAAGAAGAAGTCATGCCTTGGCCTAGACTAGAAGAAGCACAAAGGGAGTGTTTTAATTTCTTCTAAGCCTAGTTTTGCATCATATATGATGGGAGAGTATAAGTGGAAGCTTTGAACAAATTTTAGGAGTCATGGATAATGAGACGGATCTATAGGTTCTATAATGCAAATTAAAGAAGTAACTAATAGCTAGACTCCTCAAATAAATTGTGTAATGGCTCCAAGGAGTCTAAATAGAGTCAAGAACCATAGATAGAAGGAAAGAATGGAGCCAAGATCATGAATTCTTGGTGTTGCTTCATTAGGTGCTTTATGGAACTATAATTAAACCATATGAGTGCCAAAGTTTTTCTGAAGTGTGTGTGGCATTAGAGATTGTCCTTAAAGTGTAATTAGATCCCATTCGACGTGTTTAGGCCAAAGAAATCAAGCTCCACCTCCTTGTGGGTGTTTGGCCGAGGGAGAGGAAAAAAGTCCAAAGAGAAAAGTGTGTTCTTACATATAATGTAGTTCTCTCTCCTTTCTCTCATGTATGTTTAGATATTTTCTTGTCTTTAAATGTGTGTATGTATGTTTAAGCTATAAAAAATGTTTCTAGAGTATATGTACATGCCATGGTATCATGATGCCTTGTTTATGTGTTTGAAAGATGTTTTATGAACATATTTTGGCTTGTAGGAATTTGGTGAAGCCAAAAATCCCTTAGATAGGGTAAGGATGAGCCAAAAGTCTTTTATAAATGGGTAAGACAAAGCTAAAAGTCTCTAGAAGAGTAAAATTTAGTCAAAAATCCCTTGAGAAATGGGTGAGGCTAAACCATTGTCTTGACAAGTTTATGTATGTTATATGTGACTTCTTGAATGAAGGAAATGTTTTATGTATGTCTATGAATTTTAAGATAGCAATACCTACATTTTTAGACTTGAAAATGGCATCCATTATGTGTGTTTGAAAGGGGTAAGAGTTATTGGGATTTTTAGAATCTCACTTTTCTCTCCCCATTGTCTAACATGTTTAGGTGGACCAAGTAAACTAAGAAATGGGAGCCACCACACTTGAGAGCAAGAAGATTGACAAAGGAGTTGCTACTTACTCATTTTGTTGTCAAATGATGTATTCCTATGATGTATATGATGTATAACCTTCTAAACATGTGTAATTACATGGATATGTGATATATGTATGAGACTTATAGGCATATGAATAATATTGAATGTTTTTTACATTAAATGGCCAAGATGAGCATGTATGTTCATTGTGTACATCATCAAGTGGGAGAGTGAATTTGTGAGATTTGGGTTTTTGGACCTATAAGACATGTTTAGTAGGTTATTTTGATGCTTTCTCAAGTACTCAAGTGGCCCTAGAAAAGCTAGAAGAAAAATTGAACCATGTTTGACCTTTAAGGAGGTATAAAAGTGGCATTTTATAACCTTATATCACAAACTGACTAAATGAACGAATTTTTTCATGAAATTTGGCATGCATATAGATCTTATCTAGATCTTTTTGGAAAACTAAAGACTAAATTATTTGGAGATCTAGAGAATTAATTATGAATTTTCAAAGTTGCAAAAAAGCTGTTAAACTAATATGGTTACTGTTCATATGGTTAGTTTCTTCTCCTATATCATTCGAGGGCCAAATTATGTCCAATACTTATAAAATTTTACAAACATAAACTATGCATAATAAGATTTCTATGGCAACTAAGATCATCTCATTTAGAGGTCTAAACAAAGATATATGAATTTTTGAAGTTTGGAGTCAGTACTAGTAATGCAGCAATACCTTTGATACTATTCCATTGATTTTTAATGGCTAAACATGGCTATTTTGATCTGGACTTATTTTTAGACTAAAGCTAACATCTGTAACTTTCCAGAATATATAGTGTGCTTAATTTCAATTTTTCTAGATTTAGTTATGATTTTTCAAAATTTGCACTATAAATTTGGTAGCAAAACCCAAAATTGAATACTCGATTTTTGTGTTTATATGCTATGAACTTGGGATTCTTGTGACATTTTGAGATGGTTTTAAGTTTTATGAATGTAATTTAATTGGAGAATGATATGGGTGAGTTGATATGGTCCACGGAATGCAAAACAAAAAATCTAAGTACTACATGACGCAAAATAATGCAATATTTTTATTGAATTTTTCTTGGAAAACTGGTTATACCAAGGGAAGAAAACTAAGATATGAATAAAGAAGGCTAGATAAATATGTAATTACATAGTGCATCCCATTTAGAATGTACTATGTAAGAATCAAACTCAAAAGAATTGACAAGTGCCCTCATTTTTTGATAAGCAAAAGAGCTATTCTCTTGTTGCACATTTAACTTATTTTGCTGCAAATCTCAAACAGGATGCAAAAGTGAGAAGCATGTACATATAAGGATCAATTATTGTTTTGGCTTAAGAGATTATGATTTAGATGAAGAAGGAACCAAGGGGAATAAGAGATGAAAATGATGATGATTTACATTACAGAGAGGTCTTTTGAGAGGGATCAAAGCAAAACTATATCTCTTAGGCTTAGTAAGATAGAGTTAAGTGAGATGGATTTTGAATCCCTTTCTTGTGTTATAAGGGTCTTTATTATAAGTTTTCTAGATGATGCACTAATGATGATAATCAAGTTAAGTTGCCCAATCAAGCCATAAAAACTACTTGATCAAAATGTCTCACCCTGTTAGAAATGTTTTGTTTCAAGTAATTTAGACAATTTGCTATTTTAGTTTCTAAAGTAAAAACTCCAGAATCATAGTCATTAAGTCTATTGGGCCTTTGATGATTGTGTCGCACAATCTCAAATAAAACTAGGTTGGATTAATTTTATAGCTAGTGACATAACCTAGATTATCTCCCTTAAAAATATAATTCAATGTTTAATTGGGCTTTCTAAGTATTAGAGGATCCTAAAACTATCTTATTTAGGGGGTTTTGGTATAATCAAACTAACTAGAATTCAATTGAAATAAAGTTCCTAATTGCATGAACTAATGGGTGAATGATAGACTTATGACTAGTTTTGGATTCGTCCCTTAGTATCCACTATCCTTATCCTAATTCAATTGTGTTAATTCTAGTCAAAGAGTCTCTAATTGTGTCATAACAATGTACCTTGAGTTACCATGCAATAATCAAGGGATTAACAATTTAATATTGAATTGAAACCTCAATCCCACATCAAATTGTCAATTCTTGTCTTTCAGATAAATGAACACTCAATTTAATTGATTAATTGATTAATTAGCTTCTAAATTATTATTTTAAAATATTTAATTAACCAACTAAACACCAAAAAATCTGCAAATCAAACAATCAAGCACATAATCTCACACATGCACTTCATCGAACACCTTGATGGCATATATAGGAAATTAAAGAAAAAATAAAAAAAATCAGTGTTTAATCTAATCAATTAATCAACAAGATGGTTTTCTAATTAGTGTTTAACTAGTCACTAATTACAATTACACAAATTTCTAATCAAATACATCTCAACCAAGCATGTACAAGAAAAAGAAAAAGTATAAGAAAGTAGGAAATTTTTAGCCAAAACTCCTTTGATATCTCTATAGATTCAAGCTTCTCCAAGGACTTCTTTTAAGGTAATCACAAGTTGAGAGTTAATGCTTCATTGGAGAATGGATGGAGGTGAGAAAAATGGAGGAAATGGCATGGAGAGGATGAGGATGAAGCTACGGCGTGGAGTGTATGTGAGTGATTTATTCGATGGATGAAAATGACGATCGATCCCCCCTATGTGTGGTTGAATGGATGCCCTTCTCATGTGTTTTTTTAATAGTTTCAGGTGCTCCTTCTTTTGCCAATTGCCCGTAGCTTTTTCTTCTTAATATGAATTAGTGTGGGTCCCATTTTATTTCCTTTATAATATTCCACGTTGCTTCTTCTTTTCATTTTGCCCAAGCTTCCCATGTGATTTAGCTCCCATTATTTTTACGTTCTCCTTTTCTTCCAATCTCCAGCTCTCATTGTGTCATTATTCTCGCTTCTCCTTCATCACGTGTTGCTCATGTGTTCATTTAATTCTACGTGTTCTGTTACCCCCTCTCATCCAAAAACCCGTAGCTTCCTTGTCTCACATGCAGCTCATTCTTCTTCCTCTGTTTTGTACTGCTGCCTCGTGTGTTTGTTTGCTTTGTTCTCAACTCCAGCTCGCTTTTTCTCAAGTCCCTCATTCCACGTAACTTCTTCAACTCGAGCTACATGCTTCATGCTATTCTTGGAGTCCAGAGCGTGGCTTCTTCTTTCATTCTATACCTTTTCCATGTAGCTTCTTGTAGCTGTTGTAGTGTTTTCTTTTCTCCTCAAGAAGCCCCCACGTCTAGACACCCATGCACTCACCTTCTTCTCTGTTCTACATGTGTGTGTGTTTGTGGCTTGGACTCCTCCCCAGCTCATTCTCTACTATTCCTTGCTACTCCTCTTTTATGTTGCTTTCTTTGCCACGTAGAACTGGTGCATGCTTTGTCTTTTCCACATTCTGCCACTCTAAAAACTAGGCTGCTTCCTTCTTCATGTAGCTTCTTCTTCGTGTTAACCTCCTCTTTAAATGTGAACCCATGAGTGGTAGTGTGCTCAAGTGATTTGTGAGTGAAAGTGTGAGAGTGTGATGATGCATGTAGATGAAAGGTGTGCATGTGGTTGAAGTGTAATGTGGCCACGTGGATAGCTCATGTGTGTATGCTTAAATCGCAGCTCATTCATCTCATTCATTTTTTTATTCTTTTTTTTTAATTTTATATTCTTACAAACAAATGCATTCAAATTGTGGAAATTATTTCCTCTTGAGATTGCACACTAACACACTTGAAGCCTATCTCTTCTCTTGCTCTTCTTCAATTCAATTTTCTATTCAAGCTCCAATTACCTATTAAAAATCTGCACAATTAATAGGAAATATTTAATAGAAAAAATTCACAAAATCATTTAAAGAAATTTAAACATTAAAATTTAATAATTTTGCAAATAAATTCCTAAAGTGCAAAAGTAGCTTTTAAAATAAAATCTCATCTAATTAAAATCCAAAAGTCATATTTAATCATTGAAAACTCTAAGTTAAGAGGAATAGAAGATATAAAAATAACATTTATCAGCTTTCTAGAAGTGACTTAGAGCAGATTGGGTCAATGCAAATAGTTATGACTAAGCAGCCCCATAATAGCTATCATCACTACAATATTATTAATTTCCAACAATTTACCATTGGCTAGATTTTTATTTTTATATTTCTTTAATTTTGATTACTCTTAAGAGAAAATGATAAAAAAAATTATATGTTGGCTATCACTTTTTATTTCTAATTAAAAATCATTCTTGTCCATTTACTATACAGGTTTTTTTTTTTTTTTGAATCAATGTCTTCACAATGCCTTCTTGCTTCTTCAAGATCGTTCATGTTTTGGGAGGGATCTACACTTCTTACTCTAGCACTTTTGCACATTGTTTTGGTTGTTATAATGGTTTCTCCTTATGGTTGCTATGATCCTTAATCGAATTATCACACCTCCAAACTGACATTGTAAATGGCATGATATACACTATAAACCTCACATATGTAAGCTTAACTAAATAAATGAACCTCAAACTTTCTCAACATAAAACCTAAAGGCAATTAGAGGCATTGCAAATAAGAACATTTCTCATTTAGAAATTCAGTACCACAATTTTAATCCTTTAATTTCATAACAGATTCACTTTTAACTTTTTGTAGAAATTTTGATAACATCCCCTAAAATTAAGGCATCCCAAATTTTCTACAAACAATTAACCCTAGTATTTACATCAAAGAAAGCTTTGCTCTCAATTTTCTATTAACTAACAATATCAAAAGGGATGGGGATCTTGCATGTAGACAAATAGAGCCATATCTAGAATATAATATACAAAATATATTTGGTTTAACAAAACAATAAAACATCAAATGCCCACGTGAACCAAATTAAGGCTCACCACTACTAATATCTCTTGGACTAAGCTAAAAAAGATGAATCAACTCCAAATCTACTATTTGAAATGTTTAAAAGTTAGGGGGTGAGTCACAAAACTTAATGAGCAAATAATAAATCATAATAACTGAATACATGATGAGTATATAACTAGTTTTTCTATAAAAATAAATTTAATTAGAATCTTATATAAACAAATAATTAAGATGAATAAAAAAGGAAAAAAATTGAATATTGTAACAACCAGGAAAAAGAAAAGAAAAGAGAAAAGAAAAAGGAAAGAAAAGAAAAGCTGAAAATTTTTGGAAGCTGAAAATTTTCTAAGTTTGCTAGCTACAGCCTAGCTATAGCGAATGTACCTGTTCGCTATAGCGAGAAATGGTCTAGCTATAGCGAGACTGCCTTCTAGCTATAGCGAGAATGCTTCTAGCTATAGCGAGTTCGGGCACCCCATACAAAAACCAGGGAGTTGCTCGCCGTAGCGCACGCTGTAGCGAAGGCAGAGGTCTGGGACTTATTCGAGCTCGCCATAGCGAGGGTTATGGCTCGCTATAGCGAGGGTTAGTCCGGAAAAGCGTGAAAATAGAGAATTTGACTTTTTAAAAGCTTCCAAATCCCTTCTTTCTTCTTCTAACCGACTCAAGCTCACTTTAGGAGAGACAAAAGGGCGGAGGAGAGAGAGAGAAGCTTAGGAGAAGAAGAAAGGACAATAAAGGTAAGGATTTTTATGGCTTTTCTCTTAGCATGTTACTCTTCTCCCCTTTCCTTCTCTTTCCACGGTTTTGATTGTTAGAATAGTTAGGTCTTGAGTGTGGTTCAGAAGAGGGAGAGTGGGAAATCACTCTTGAGGAAGGTTAGAAGTTATGTAGTCTTCTCTTCCTTAATTTCCTTCTTAAGAGTTTGAGAGTTTGAGAGAAGAGAAAGAATAGCTAATGGATTCTAGTGAGAGAAAGAAACCTAGTTTGAGAAGCTTAGTAGGGTTGTTAGAAAGAGATTCCTAGCTTAAGCATCAAGTGTTAAGGAATTAATCCCATGCTTCTTGTGTGGTTAGGCTCAAGGGAAGCTCCCCCATCTAGAGTTGATTGTGAAAACCACAAGGGAGGAGACAAGTTGAAAGGAAAAGTTGTGATTAGCTAAAAAGGTAGCTCTCTCCACCTTCCTTCATGCATAATTGTGTGTTTACATTGTCTTACTTGTATGTATGTATGATATGAGCTATGAGAAGTGTATTAGCATAATGATATGTTATGCATTGAAATGATGATTATGTGATTGTTTTGGTTTGCTTGAGGAATGGAAAGGCCAATAACCCTTTAGCTATGGTGAGGATGAGCCAAACCCTTAAGTTGGTTGAGACAAAGTAAAGGGTCTCCCAAAAGTGAGGTTGACTCCCAAAGAGTAAGGGTTGAGTCCAAGAACCTCTTAAGAATGGGTGAGGCAAGTCGAAAATCCACAAGTGAGTGGGTGAGGCTAATCCATGTACTTGGCAAGCTTCTAAATGTTATGTATGGCCTACTCACATGTTGAGAATGTTTTTCTTTTATGCATGGCCAATTCACATGTTGCAAATGCTTTCATTATGATTTTATATGCTAACATGCCATGCATACATGGTGAGACTTGTTTGCATGCTATATATGTATGATTGAATGAGAGATGAGCTATTGAGATTCTTTGAATCTCACTCCCCCTCTCCACCATCCAAACATGCAAGGTGGACCAAGTGAGACTAGAGATGGGAGCCACCAAGCTTGAAGCTAGGGAGATTAATGAAGATTTGTAAAGAGCCTCTTTTGTTACTATTTTGTACATAAGACAAGGGATGTAAATAAATGATGTATATGATGTAGCATCTACGAATGTTTGTAAATTAATGTATTCATGATGTATGTATGAGAATTAGAATGATTTTGAATGAAGAAGCAAGTCTTAATTATGAAAAGCACAATGTTAGTATAGGCCACATGAGTGTATAAGTGGGTATGGGGTAGTGATTTTTTCCAATCTAGGTTATTAGACACTTGAGCCATGATTGATGGCTCCTATAGATGCTTTCTCATGTGCTCAAAGAGTCATAGAGGTAGAAGAACTAAGATTGGATCCCATGAGCCCCATTTTTAGCCAAGAAAGTGGCTCTGTGCATTTGATGTCAAGAGTTAACCAGATGACCTCCTCTTGCTTTGAAATTTAACATGCGATTAGATCTTGGTTAGAGCTTTTTGGGAAGCTAAAGATCAAGTCATTTGGAGGTCTATATCATTTCCTATGATTTTTCAAAGTTGACATCAGAAATTCGGATTTTTGAAAACACTGTTCATTTGGTCAGTTTGGGAATCGTGTCCTCCGAGGGGTAAACGTAGTCCAATGGCTACGAAATTTTATACACAGAAACTAGATGGTCACAGTGACTTGTAGGAACTGGAAGCACCGCATTTGGAGGTCTAGTGAGGAAGATATGCAAATTCGAAGTTCCTGCCCAGCATCAGTCACCCAGTCAGACCCGAAGTACTGTTTCATCGGTTTCCGGGAATTTGGCTTGATGAACTGATCTAGAAATATTTTTCCTCTCTAGCTAACATCCACATATTTCCATAGAGTTATCGTTTGCAAGCATTGGATTTTTGTGGAATTAGTTAGACATTTTCAAAGTCCATATCAGTAAACTGTGACAGTAAAAGAGCCCCCTCTGACCAGTGGACGATTTCGGATGTCAAACGCATGATATGTGAGATATTGAGACTTCTACATATTTTTATCATAAAGTAGACGTCTTAATATTTCTATCATGACCGAGATCATGTGTTTACGATTTTTCTGTATTTAGTTCCGAATTTTCAAACTCAGCCCAGAAATGAAGCCAAATCTGCCGAAAACGAAATTGCATGTCTCATATCCCTTTTTGCTTTCCATGATTTTAAAGCATATGTTTGGGATTGAAATAAGTCATAATAGTGCAATCAAGCATGAGGATGCATAGAAAGAGCTCACCCGGTCCATGTGACATTAAAGTGGATATCTACCCATGCATAATGCCATGTAGAATAAACATCAAGGTAGAGTAAATAACCTCCTTGTATGTCAAGCATGTGCATATGAGTATGTAAGGCATGATGGGTATGAGCTAGAAGATAAGGTGTTACAAATATTATAAGAAAATATTTAAGGCATCATAGGAAAACAAAGGAACTCTTTAACAAGATTACCAAGAAAATAAACTACTTAAGAAGGTTGCAACATTTAAAAAAAAAAAAAAAATTGTTATTATGCAACAAGAAGTAAAGTGAGTTATAAAAGAAATGTTTACAACATCCTATATTATCTTTCATTAGTTAGCTCTTTCTTTCTTCTTTCCTTTTTTCTTATAGTAGCTTAAGGATACTAAAATAAGAAATAGTTTTTTTTTTTAAAAAATATTATTACATTATATGTTTCTCTTTAATTTTTTGGTGACACAATAGAGTTAAAAGAATAACATTAAGAAATGATGAGATGAAACCTTGTCATATCTACAAAACTAGGTCAACAAGGAAAAGGATCAATGCAATATTATAAGAACTTTCCTAGACAATTTAGAAAGGGCAAAACAATTGTTGATTAAGTGGAGTAATGTGAACTTCCCAAATACTAGGAAAGTGGTAAATGATCTGTTGGCATAATTCAAAGTGTGTTACAAGGGAGAATGGGATGAAGAGAAAGCATCCAAAGCTACAAAATTGACAAAATAGATTGAAATGACATGAAAAAAGAGGAGAAATATTAAGCATAAAGGACAAGGATTCAATGAATAAAGTGTGGTGATAGGAATGCAAGGTTTTTTTCCATATAGTAACAATACAAAAGAGGTAGAGGAATAAAATTCTCAACTTAAAGTTAAGGAATGGTTCTTGGATAGGCAATCAAGACCAAATTGGGAAGTCTTTTGAAAATTTGTTATGATGATATGTTTTCTTTTAACAGTAACAGGGACCTCTCTTATGTACTAGATTTTGTGGAATCAATAATTAAGGACAAGGAAAATGAAATATTATTAAAGGCCCTTAAACCTAATGGATTTTTGGGAATGTTCTACAAAAAATAAAACATGGGATAAAGTAGGGCAGAAGGTGTGCTGTATGGTTAAGCAATTTTTTGCACAAAGTTTATCACTCTTGAATATAAACTCAGCTAATTTGGTTATGATTCTAAAAGTGGACTAGTGGGAAATTATTGAAAATCTATTATAGGCATAGAAAACCTTTGTTTAGAAATATTTTAATCTTTTGTATTTTTCACTTTATTTATTTTATTTGTTTTATTTTGAATTTCATTAGTTATCAGCTTAATTGTCTTTTTGTTAAGTTTTAATAATTATCTTTTATTAGGATTTGATATTATTTTTATCCTTAAATTATTTTGAGTTATCTCTTAGGCTTTATATAAAGCTTTTGGTAGCTATACTAAAGGCAATATAGCCTTGATTGATAATAAAAGTATTTTCAAAGTCTCTGCATCACCCCCTCTCTTCTTCCTCCTTCCCTTTTATTTCTTCTACATCTTTGTCCTTGTTCTCTCTCTTCCCTTTTTCCCTATTCATCCCATATTGTCATACATCTTTTTGGAATTGAAGCAAGCTTCTCCTTGTTCTAATCATGTTTTTGTCATTGGAAACTCATCAAATTTTCATTGGAAACAAACCACTTTTGTTCGTACTAGATCTCACACTTGTAACCTCCAAATTAAGCAAGTGATTGCTCCATTTGAAGCACAATGTCTAGACCAGCCTATCCCTAGAAGTCTATCACCAAAACCCCTTGCCTTGTGTGGGGGCTTCACACACCTTACATGCTAAACACTCTCAAAACAATTTTTTCAGCCTTTTTTATCCTGATTTCAACTCTAGCCTTTTTAATCCTAATTTCTACTCTAGCCAACTTGAGTTACAGATAGTCATCATTTTAGAGTATTATGGGAGTAATACTACTAATTTTGGCTTTCTAAATTGCTATGGTAAGGTATTCTCTTTAAAGTCTATAACTAATTACTTTACTGTAAGCTATTCTAAAAAGTTTGTAAGGCTATATCCTTAATTCTTTGCTATCCTTTACCAATAAATTTTCATAGCTTTTTGTTCCTTATCCATAAATTAAATAAAACAACCAAAATCAAATACATTTTCTACTAAAATTTGTTTGTTAAGTGTTCAATAGTGTCAATTTAACTTATTTATTGATTTTAGCCAACTCAACATTGCATTTATGTTTTCTTGCATGACCATTCATGAATTATATGACAAACATTTATGTTCCCTTGCATGATTATTCATGATTGATATGACAAACAAAGTTTTTAGAGTAAGAACTCACTACTTTAAGAGTTACTATAGAACAAAATGCCCAAATTGTAACAACCATAACTTCTAATTATAGTGATTAAACTTAGTTACATAGTTAAAGATCATAAATTAAGGTCTAAAGTGATTACAACAAGCTAAATTAGGAATAAGTGAGAAAATTTGAACCTTGATATTATTGGGGATTATTAATCAAAGAACAAAACGATTTAAACCTATAAGTGATTTAGGTTGTCAAATAAAACCTTCAATTCATTTTATCACTGACTCTCTATCCACAAAGCCCTCTTATAATTATTCCCAAGTCATTACATAACATTATCATAGTGAAATCTGAGATTTCTAAGCAAAAATAAGAGTTTGGAGGACTTAGGCCATGACCTGGACCTTCCCCGCCACGGCTAAGTTGGTTACTGGACCCTATTGTTCAAATTTTATGATTCACGCCATGGTAGGCTTCACCTACGCCATGGCTAAACAAGCTACAGGAACTTTTCTCGATTCTTGCCACAACAAGTTCTACTTGCACCGCTATGGGGTTGCTCTATGGAATTCTCCCCTACTATTTTGCTCAAATTGTGCTGCGGCCAAGAATATTGCACTATGGTGAAACTTAGTTCTAATCCACTCCTTGGCAAAATTTTTGCCCTTCACTGCGTCAAGACATCTCACGCCATGGGATTCCTAGCCTTTAGAAGAGCTTTGGCCATAGCTTAAGTAGTTTTAGCCGCGGCTCAACTCTATCTTGCACCTAAACTCTCTAAATTTTGTCCCAAACACTCCAACTCTCCCTTTAGTAGCTTTCTAAGGTCATTCTATCTTAATTTGTAAGGTGTTAATGGCATCCAACTACCTACATTACTCATCATACCTATCATAACCAATTGGAGGATTTAAGGGTTGATGCTCACCCACCTAACTACCACACACAAGCAAGCTTATAAATTTATATAACAAGGAGTGCCTACAATAATATCAATTATATTGATATGCATACATTTTCTAGTTGAACTACCACATACACTATTAGGGTAAACACTCATAGCATGGCACAATCATACTCTCAATTGATTAATTAATGGTTCTGTATTAACATCTCATATAAGATTATCTTTGGGTACAAGCATTAGATTTCAAATTGTATGAGCTTTAGCTCCTTATCAGTTATACCATTGATTACAAAAAAAAAAATGCTTACACTTGGCAATATGATTACATGATAATGCTATACAAAAGAACCATAAAATTAACATCTATTTTAAGTCAGGTTAGTCCAAGTGCAGGGTTTCCACATATGATCTCAGTTCATGGATGTTCATCCACTTGCTTCTCTTTATCCTTACTCGAAAAGCCTTCACTTGAAAATTGTTAGTCATAAAATGGGATGAGATGTGAATCTCAGTAACCAAAGGGAAATTACATTCATATATACTAAATTAATTGACATATGTGCATTTCAACCAAATGAGCATGAGAAATATCTATCATATCAACAAATGAAATAGTTAAGCTACCAATGACTATTATCCCATACTACCGATCATATATAACATGTTAAAGGCCAATAACACTAGGAGGGGCTCGTCTACAATGCCAACTCCCTAATGAGTACAACTTGGGCTCAGTGCATGCAAGAGTTTAATCACTACTTAGTGTCTGATTGAAATAGGATGCACAGGTGGCAGCCATACCATAGGTCCACCATGGACTCACATAAAATCCAAACATACCATTCAAATAACCAACCAATCATTTATCATTCAAAAATTATACATCCACAGCAAATATAAGATTAAAGTAGGCATATGTAAGGAATTAAAATTAACCCAGGTTACCTCACTTAATTGAGTATAATTCTGAAGTCAATACAAGTTTCCACACACCTAGGGGTCCTAGATGAAAGCATATTTTTAATACTAATTTCAGCATAAATTAGACACCTAGCATTCCTAGTATCTTAAACATCTAAGAGGCACTTACTTAAACTCTGATGAGATTTAAATTTGGCTATGAGGCTTCACACACCAAAAACTTTAAGATTTCTCTTTAATTTCTAGGTAATTTCCATACAACCAAAGCCTATATCATAAGTTAGCCACTGGGGTTTCAAACTAATAGAAAATACATCAAAATAGGAAGAAAATACTTACTTAATGACCTTCATAACCTCAACCTCCAAAAACTATACAAGAACGACCCAAAATAACAAATTTCAGATATATGAAGAAGATGAAAAATCCATTAAACTAGAAGCTATTCAAATTAGAATGTAGAAGAGAAGGAGAGGAACAAGTTTTATATAGGTTACCTTACCTAAATTTGGCTCTAGAAGTGGAAATATGCAGAAAACCCTAGCCTTCCCTTATAAGATAAAAAAATGCTCTTGCTCTGTAGACCTTTAGAATTTTTTTTTTGAACCAAAATGAATGGAAATAGGGTTTTCTTATATTTTTAAAGTGATATGGGCTGACTCTAAGGCCTATTATCTAATTGAGTCCAAAAATCTACATATTAGGGCAAGGCTTAATGGGTTAGGCTCAGAACTCTTAGGGTTAGGGATGAAATGTTCTGACCTAATAGCCCAAGGCCTCTTTGAGTCCATTTTTCTAAGTTTTGGCCTGAGGATAAATAGGCTTACTTTAGTTAGGTTTGGTTAAGAAAACAATTGGGCCCTTACTAAAGGTTCTTACCTTAGATAAAATAATCATAAGGCCTAACATTTAATGTCCCCTCTTCAAATAATTAATTCTTCTAAATTAAGCCCAAATCCATAACTATTACTTTAATTAATTTTGGAGCGTTATACAAACTATCCAAATTAGTCTGGACAATGTTAGAGAATATATGGACCATCATTTTAAAAGAAATTATAAGTGCCAATATCCTATTAGGTAAACAAATAAATGGTAAAAATTTAGAAGGTTTACTTGAGATTCTTAAAGAAGAAGATGTGTTAACTCATAACTAACCTAAGAATCATCCAATGGATTCTAATAGGAATCAATAGTCTTTTGTAAGTCTTAGTGCTAGAAATGCTTGAGAACTTCATTATAGGACTTTAAATTAACAATCAAAGATGTTTTATGGGACACCACCTTAAGAGATATGAAATAACCCATTCGAATGTCCGAGAAGGGTTTATACATAACCACAAAAACCTAAGTGATATCACTATGAGGGTTGAGATTGAAGCCTTTTAGTATAATGGTAAATTAGATTCTAATGCCTTCTTAAATTGATTAACTAGCATTGAGGATTATTTTAAGTGGTATGACATGAGTGACATTCAATGTGTCCATTTTGCTAAAATGAAGCTTGTAAGATTTGTTAAAAAGTAATGGTAAATTGTTCAAAAAAAATCTAGAGTGTCTAAGTAAACCTTAGATAGAGGTTTAAGCTAAAATAAAAATGAAGTTGAAAGAAAAATATTTGTCCACTTATTATAAGAGTCAATTAATGAACCAATTGCTTAACCTTAAGCAAACTTTCCATGTTTTTAACTATATGACCCATTTTGATGAACTTATACTTGGATGTGATATACAGGAAGAGCAATGAACGACAATCACAAAGTTTTTTGATGTCTTTATGATAGATATCCAAAAATAACTTAAGTTAAGCTTCCTTTAATCTTTTGAAGAGGCTTATCATAAAGCTTTTGAGATGGAATCTTTGTCTAGATATCCATCTATTAGGCATTTCATGGCCTATGGCACATACTTATAGTAAACTCACAACTTTGTCCCTACTAATGGTTTTGTAAGAGTATTACAATCTAAGGCAAATTCTATGCTTCCTTCAAGTAAAATTTCTGGTCTTAGGAGTAATGTCACTAAAGGTAGTAAATCTATAGGCTCTAGCTCCCATCCTAATGGTTTTGTCATTGAGTGTTTTCATTATCATTCTAAGGGTCATATTGCATTGAAGTGTCCACATCACAATTTACTTCTTGAGCATCAGCCTGATGCTTTAAATGATATAGGTGATGTAAACATATTATTATAACCTTTTGAATGTCTTTCTGATGTTAATGAGGAGATCACATTTAACCAAGAATTTGGATGCCTTAATGTTATAAGATGCATTTTATCTATCTTATTGTCTGATAACTCATGCAAAAGGACCAATATCTTTCATACCTTTATGAAATATAGAGACAAGTTGTGTAAATTAGTCATTGATAGGGGTAGTACAAGAAATGTGATCTATATATTAGAAGTAACCAAACTTAGCCTTAAACTAAAACTCATCCTAAACTTTTTTGTGTAGTTTGTATAAATAAAAATTATTTACTTGTCAATCAATTGTCGTGTTGCCTTTCAGTTATGTGAGTACTAAGAGAAGGTTCTTTTTTATGTCTTTTCCAATGGGTGTTTATATTATTAGAAAGATTATGTTTTTATGACCATGATGTCACTAGTCATGGTAGGGAAAACAACTACATGTTCAAACATGAAAGGAAAATAATCTTACTACATCCGGCCAAGCTTGAATCTGAGTGTAAGAACCTTACTAAGTTAAAAGGCTAAGGGACTAAGAACCATAAAATTTACCTTTTAACCCACAAATAGTTTGAAAATGACAACAAAGAGACTAATGTGATGCTTGCCTTAATTTACAAAGTTTCCTTTAGGGTTACTTCTGTAGTTAGTGTTAATATGCCTAGTGAGATAACCTAACTTTTAGTAGAGTTTCAAGATATTTCCCTAGATAAGCTTCCTTTTAAACTCCCACCTATGAGAGATATTCAGCATGCTATTAACTTGATCATTATTTCTCAATTTCCTAATCTCCCACATTGTAGGATGAACCCAAAAGATAGGGAAAAGCAATAGGGAAGTTAATAGGTTGCTCAAAAGCAGTTACATCCAGCATAGCCTTATTCATTATGTTGTGCTTACCCTTTTAACTTTTAAAAGAGACGATGCTTGGAGAATGTATGTAGATAGTCAAGCGATTAATAAGATCACTGTTAAGTATAGGTTTCCTATCTTTAAACTTGAAGACATGCTAGATTTTGTAATTAGCTTTAGTTAGTTTTCCAAAATTGATCTTCATAATGGTTACCACAAAATTAGGATCAAACTTTGGAATGAATAGAAAACTACTTTTAAAACTTAGGATGGGTTGTATAAATAGTTAGTTATGCCTTTTGGTCTCTTTAATACTCCTAGCACCTTTATAAGAGTCATGACTCATATCTTTAAGCCTTCTTTAGGAAAATATCCCTAGTTGTATGTTTTGATGATATATTGATTTATAATTGGTTGAGGGAAGAGCATTCATACCACCTTTGTCAAGTTTTCCTTACCCTTTGTCATACAAAGTTCTATGTCAATCTTCCCAAGTATTCTTTCCTTTAAAATAAGGTTGTTTTCCTTAGATTCATAATTTCTAAATAAGGTGTAGTTGCTAACCTTGAAGAGTTTAAGGCCATTTAAGAATGGCTAGAACATAAATCCTTTTCTAAAGTGAGTAGCTTCCATGGTTTAGCTTCTTTTATAGATGCTTCATTAGGGAATTTAGTACCATCATAGCTTCTATCATATATTGTTCCAAAAAAGATAGATTACAATGGACTTCTACAACTTCTCAAGCCTTTGAATCCATTAAAAAGAAACCTTCTGTGTCCTCTATCATAGCTTTATTTAATTTTGGCAAACCCTTTGAGGCTGCTTGTGATGCTTTTAGGGTAGGAAGTGGAAGTGTCCTTAGTCAAGAGGGTCACCCAGTGCCATCCTTAAATGAAAAGCTTAATGAGGCCAAACAAAAATAATCTACATATGATAATGAATACATACAATAGTTAGGCCTCTTGAACATTATAAATTATATCTTCTTTCTTAACAATTTGTTTTGTACTCTAACCATCAAGCCCTTAAGTTTCTTCATTTTCAAAGATATTTAAATACTAGACATGCCATTTTGTTAGAATTTCTTCAAAAGTTTACTATTGTTGTTAGGCATTATTTTAGGGTAGAAAATGAAGCTACAAATTCATTAAGCTGCATGTTCACTATTTTGCATTTTATGACTATTAGCATTATGGGATTTAATAGATTAAAAAATAACTTTAAAATCATTTTTCAAAACATTAGTGATGGTAACCATCATGGTCACATAGATTTTCTACTTAAGGATGGTAATCTTTTTGAAGGAACTAAATTGTGTATTCCTTACACATCTATAAGAGATTTTCTTATATGGGAATTGCGATTAACTGGTCATTTTGGTAGGGATAAGACCATATTCTTAGTTAAGGATAAAGTATACCAACCTTCCTTAAGGCATGGTTTCACTAGAATTTTATCCCAATTTATACATGCCAAACTTCTAAGGTAAAGAAAATAGAATACAAAATTGTATAGTCCTTTACCTATTCTTAAGGTGCCTTGAAAAGACCTTAGTATGGATTTTGTTCTAGATTTGCCTTGAATGACACAAGAACATGATTTTATCTTAATTGTTGTAGTTAGGTTATGTAAAATAGATCATTTTATCCTTTATAATAAGACCACAAATGCGTCTCACTTAAACAAGATGTTCTTTCATAAATTGTACGTTTGCATGGGTTGCCTACCACCATTGTGATAGATATGGATGTTAAATTTGTTAGGGAAAATGCTCTAGAAACTTTTTGAGACCCAACTGAAGTTCTCTTTCACTTTTCATCCTCAAATTGATGGACAAAATAAGGTTACTAATTGTAGCTTAGGTAACTTACCTAGAAGTCTAGTAGGGAAGAAACTTGGGAATTGAGATTTGATCTTACCAGTGGCTAAATTTGCTTATAGTAATTCAATCAATAGGTCCAATAGTCAAAGTCTTTTTGAGGTTGTCCAAGGCTTTAACTCTTACTAGCCTATTAACCTTATGACCATTTCATTGACTTCTTACACTTTTGAATCTACAGAATCATTTTCCCAGCACCTTTATGAATTACATGTTGAGATTAGGCGCAAGTTTGCTATAAGCAACGAATAATATAAATTGTCTGCTAATATTCATTATTGCTTTCAAAATTTTAATAAAAGTGATTTTGTTATGGTTTGTATTCATCTTATGTATTATCTTAAACATCCCATCAAAAAGTTACATGCTCAAGCCTTTAGTCCTTTTGGTATATCTAAGGCAAGAAACTTAAGCCTAATGCATACTCACTATAATTACCTTTGGATATGGCCATTAGTCTAGTTTTTAATATAGAAGATTTATGTCCTTACCGAGGCACCTTTAAGCCTCCCCTATTGCTTTTTGATGATTCTATAGGAACTCAACTTCATCATGCCCCTATGCTTACTCTCTTATCTACTTCACCACTAGTTAAGGCAATTGATGTGATCATGGATGATCAGATTATTATTTCTCCTCATGGCAATCTCCATCATTATCTTGTTCACTGGAAAGGTTGCTTATATTTGGATGTTACTTGGATCACTGAGGAAGAATTTCTCTATTTGCATTTGGCCTTATTACAGTCTTACCAATAGTTTTCCTTGTTAAAGGAGAGTTTCCCTAAACCTGGGGAAAATGATAAAAAATTATGGAAAATCTATTAGAGGCACAAAGAATCCTAGTTTAGATAAATTATAATCTTTTGTATTTTTGACTTTATTTATTTTATTTTGAATAGTATTAGTTATTGGCTTAGTTATCTTCTTATTAGGTTTTAATAATTATTTTCACTAGGATTTGATATTATCCTTAGTTATTTTTTATTCGACTTTAATAATTATCTCTTATTAGAATTTGATATTATCTTATTTTTAAATTAATATGAATTATATCTCTTAGGCTTTATATAAAGCCTTTAACACCTATACTAGAGGTAACTTGGCCTTGATTGATAATAAAAGTATTTTTAGAGCCTCTGCACACCCCCTCTCTTCTTCCTCCATTTTGTTTATTTCTTTCACATCTTCTTCCTTTTTCTTTCTCTCCCTTTTTCCTTTATTCATCCCATATTGTCCTACATCATGGACATGCCAAAGCAAGTTAGTAATGTCAGGCTCATAAGTTTTTTGTTATTTCTCCGACAAAGTAATTTCAAAGGTTGTTGCAAATAGATTGAAAATTCTACTGCCAAGGATTTGCAACTAAAGAATGTTATAATGGAATCTAATAATAAATTTTTAGTTGGCCTTGTATAGGAGGATGTTATCCAAATTGGAGATGTGTTGCTTTAATTAATGATCTTTCATTCTTGTGCAAGGAACTAATGAAGAAGATCGCAGCAAGTATTTTCGAACTAAAGGTGAAGTATAAAAGTCTGATGCAGACCACCCTTTATCAAGACCCCCTGCTTGTGAAAATTCAAGAAGAGGATCCTTTTATCATGGTAGTCTAGGAAGAGGAGAAATCACTTAAAGTTAGGTCTGATACCCAAGAAGAGGATGAATTCCAATAAAACATCTTAAACCAAGAAGATGACAAAAAGACTCAAGAGTCCACTAATCATACTGATGAAGAAAACAACTTCAAGGAAGTGGAGTATGAATATGACTTGATGTAGGAATATCTTGACCAAATTCATAAGGAGCTAATCAATAAAAAGACAAAAACTAAGGATGGGAGTGATTCAAAATGAGCTGGAAGAGATCAAATATGGCAAAGGCAAACAAAGGAGAATCAGTGAGGAAAATAAGGTGAACAAATAGATTAGGAAAAACCTAAGATTCAAATAAAGGCCAGCTATAAAGATTCTTGGTCTATGTTATAACACCCAAAAATTAATTAAGGTATTAATCATGGATTTGGACTAATTAAGAATAATCATTATAGAATAATTAGGCAAATATATGTGAATAGGAGTTTATGGAGAAATAAATAATTAATGTAGGTTTATGATTCAATTGGGTTAGAACTTAATGTAGGCCTATAATTAATTTAAAGAGGTTAGGGACAGAGACTAATGGAGGCCCAATGATTTTAGGTGCAGACCCAACTCCTTATTATGAGACTTAGCCCAAAAGAGATCATTTAGCAATGGCCCTATATGGTTTAATAAGTTAGAAGCCCAAAACCATACTAAAATGCTAGAAATTTTGTAGCCCAATCCCTAAGGCCTGGCCCAATCTAACTAAAAATATGAACTCTTGCAGTTGGTCCAACAAATTAAAATCTTAGCCCAGCAACTAGTAGGAGCCCAATTGGGCCTTAGGCTAATGGGTTAACCTAATTCTATCCTTAAACCCTAAAAATCTAATTGCCACTCACCTTAGTGCTGAAAAATAAAAAGAGTTCTGCAAACCATAAGAGCATTTTCGTACCTTGAGGGGAGGCTAGGGTTTTCACCAACCTTTTGGCTCCATCCTACACTTTTAGAGGGGGATTTAGCCAAGGTAACCTACATAGAACTTAACCCTCTCATTCTCTTTTATAATTTGATCTGAATAGCTTCTGGTTTAGTGGATTTTCATCTTCTTCCCAATTCTGATATTTCAGTTGTTAGTGCTTTCATGGAAGATTTTCAAAAGTTGAGGCTAGAAGCGATATTGGGTAAGTATAAACTTTTTATTTTGATGTATTTTCTACTAATTTGGGACTCCTATAGCTGATTTATGATATAGGTATCATTTTTATGCGAATTTACTCAAAATTTGAAGTGTTGTTCTAAGGTTATTGGTGTAGACACAACCAAATCCGAATTTAATTTTTGTAGTAGTTTGGCAGTGGTTTCTAAGTAGTCCTTTATAGCTTAACTCCTTGAGTAATAGGTTTGCTAATATAAATAATGATTAGGAATTGTACTGGCTTGGTTTTGTGTCCATAGGTTGAACTAGCATTCTGTTGGCTCTTAAAGAATTATCTATAAGTGAGGTAACCGAGGTTTATATTAAATTCCATGCATATGTCTATTTTAATTTTATATTTACTACACATATATAATTTTGAATGCTAAATGAATTAGTAGGTTATTTGTTATATTATGATTAGATCTTGTAAGTCCATGGTAGAGCTGTGTTGCAGCTACCATCTGTGCATGTGCTTTATTCGAGCATTGGGTTATGATCAGACCCTAGATGTACTGAGCCATAGTTGTGCTCATTAGGGAGTACGTGCCGTGGACATGCCTCTCCCAGTGTAATTGTCCTTTACCATATGGATATGTGATTGTTAATATGGGATAGTAATCACTGATAGCACAATTATTTTATTTGCTAATATGACTATTATTTCTTATGCTTATTTGATTAATTGCATATATGTTAATTAAATTGGAATGTATGAATAAAATTTGCCTTGGTTACTAAGATTTGCATCTCACCCTATTTCATAGGATAATACTTTCAGGTGAAGCTCTTCAGGTAAAGATAAAGGAAAGCAAGTGGATAAAAATCCATGAACTCCAACCATGTGTGGGGAAGATTACACTTGGACTAATCTGAGTAGAGTATATGCTAAATTTTGTATTTCTTCTTGTATAGCATCATCATGTAATCATATTGTTAAGTGTAGGAGTTTGTATTTTGATTACTTAGGATGTATCTATTGAGAAGTTAGTCCTCATATTAACTTGGTATTGGATGTATGAACTTATAACATTTACTATGAACTTTGTTAAACCTATGATATGGTTTTCTATTTGAAAATATAATCATGTGATACATTAGATGTTGACTTGAACTAGTGATGCGTGGAATCCATAATGGAATATGTATTTGAATGATAATTGTTAGTAGTTTATGAATTCTTGCTGTCATGAATCCATGAACTTGCTAATACATGGTGGGTAGATGAGTAGGAATTTACATTTAAGTCTTGAATTAGTAATGATAGATAAGCTGGGTGATTTAGGTAGATGAAAGCTATTAGAGCCCCACAAGTTAAGGTAAAGTGGCCTTAGAATATTACTAGAGGGAGAGTTGGAGTGTATGGGGTAAAACTTAAGGAGAATTAATGCAAAAGTGAGTCATGCTGTGGCTAAACGAATTGAGTCGCAGCTAGGTGAGTGACAAGGAGCGCCATGGCACGAGATGTCCTGCCACACCACAAAATGAAAATGTTGTCCAAGGAGGGCAAGACAGCAACCTTGTTGCGACACAAGTCAAGAAAATTAGGGAAGAGTGTTCCAGTAACTAGTTTCACCACGATGTAAGTATAGCCTACCATCGCACGAATCATGAAAATTGCTATAATGCCTCTAGGATGCGTTTTTGCTACGTTGCCACATAGGCCACTACGGTGAGGGTCCAACTCACCACGCCTATTGTTGCAATGGCGAGATTTGTGAAAATGTGAGGTTGAACCTGAGAGTAACTTCGCTGCAACGTGAAAATCCTAAGTCACGGTGCAAGATGCAAATCTTGGTTTTAAAGTCCCAATAGCCAACTTAGTCGTGATGGAAAAGTTCTAAATCATGGCGAAAGTCCCCAAACCCTTACTTTTAGCTTAGAAACCTTAGTTTTTCCTATCGCAATGCTAAGGAGTGATTTAGAAATACTTGTAGGAGGTTTTTGTGAGTTGGAATTAACGGATAAATGAATTAAAAGCTTTTGATTAAGGGTTAGATTCACTTATATGCATAACTAGTTGTGTTTATTAGGTTAATGACTCTAATAACATCAAGGTTCAAATTTTCCCTACATTTTCCTAAATTAATTAATTGAATTGGTTTTAGACCTTGATTCATAATTATTAATCATGTATTTAAACTTAATTACCATGATTATAAGTTACGGTCATTACATATGTCAACTCAAGAAGTGAAAAACACTCTCCCTCGGGCTAACTCCAAAGAAAAAAAACCAAGTTCCATTACTTCTGAACCTAAAGATTGGTGAAGAAGATGGCTATGAGGAAGTCAAATATGGTGATGCCAATGTGAACCTTCTCATCACAGAGGACATCAAATAAGAACGTCCTATCCAAAACCCAAGATCTATAAATCAATGGAGACATGAAACCTAAGGATTGGGTGATTGAGGTAGAAAGAGAGAGAAGGAAGGAAACCATGACTATCATAGAGTTGGCAGAAGTAGTCAACGTTGTCAACTTAAAGTTTCCTAGCATTCCAATTAGTATTTGGTTAATGTTAGGCTCAAGTCAAGACTCTAGATATGGTTGGAATTGCTTGTATCATCCTTAAAGTCATAAAGACTAATAGCAAAATTTTCACAGAGTTTGGCATTTACTCAAGATTCTATTTTGTCACCAATGGAATTTTCTTCATCTAATTGGAGGAGGTTTTATTTTAAAAGCTTGTTGAAGATGAAGCCTTTAGTGTTGAGGGTAGAGTTGTTACAATGCTCTATGGGCTTTGTGCAAAACCATCTAGAGGCTTGGTGCAGCATGAAGTTGGGCCTTGTGGTGTTTTAGCAGTTATAAAAGAATATGGGCTCAAATACATTCTTTTCTATAGTGAATTGGAAGAAGTCACAAACATGCCACAAAATCACGCTAAGGCATATTTCAAGATGAAGGTATTTACACATTAGAGGCTAAAGTCAAACTTATGATTGTCACATTGTAAGAAGATTATAAGTCAATGGACGTTCATGTGGGCCCATTAATTGCTGATTTAGTTACACTTGATGGACCACCCCAAGACTATTACATTATGTTGGATCTAACAAAAAGGCCTCAGGCCTATTAACCGTTGGCCTAGCTTATGAACTTCATTGTTATGTGAAGCAAGCTTAAACCATCAAGGGTCCTTCCACTATGGCACCATTCCAGTGGTGTGGACAATTTTGTTAGCAAACTTTAAAGCCATTATAAATAGGAAGTTGAGATTTGCTATGAATGGGATTTCTTACTTGAACCCAAACATCCCATCGAAGTTGGCTGAATGGTCTAACATTCTTGGTGTCTTTGATTTCAATACAATCATTAAATTTTTTAATTTCAGAATTTCTGTGTAAAGATCCTTGAGGACAAGGATCATTTTTAAAAGGAGAGTATAGCTACGTAGGTTTAGTTTGTTGGAATCATTGGAACTAGTTAGTCGCTAGTAGAAACTATCAGGGGTATTAGAAATTTTATTAGATGACTTGCCTCTCTAGTAACCTATAAATAAGGGATGAGGCAGATGTATGTGGGGTGATTGAATTGAATATAATTGTGTTACATTTTCTTATGTAATATCTTCTCATTTTGATCAATAACATGTTTATCCCCACCATTACACTAAACTTTGGTGCTGTAATTAAGAATCAATTAACTGAAATGATCAAAATGAGAAGCAACAGCATAGAATTAGTACAAAAGTTAACTAGTTAGCCAAGCTGTTCTATTCACATTAATACTTTTGTATGAAGACATCAATACTTAAAATAAATTAACATCTTTTAATGAGCTTCATCGACATATCGAATTGAGAGGAGATAAAACAATTCTAAAGAATACTATTTGTACCCTCAGAAATGGAGTTGTTTCTTGCGTGAAGAAGTATTACTATAAAAATGTTGCAAATCAATTATAATCCCATCATATCGTAGAAATGACAGATTGCTATGCTGACTAACTCCAAGTAAATCAAAATTTTTGAGAAAAAAAAGTGAGTGATGCATCGATATTGCTTTTAAAAAATGAGGGATGAAAAGTCTCTTAAAAATCATTTTCTATTGGGAAACTTCTTATCACAAAAGCACCTTAGGGTGCTTTGCCGCAACTGCACTTCCTAATCCTACTTCACTATTCTAAAATATGAATACAAGCTCCCCTCGATCATTTAGACGCATACAACCCACACTAAAAGACACAATTTTCATTTTTGTTCTTCTCTGCTTCAAAGTCTCTGGCCCAACGAAATTTATGTAAGCTTTAAAACCTATGTATGAGTTCTAATTGGAAGCGAAGCTTACCTCCCACCATTGCCATAAAATAACTTCTTTTTAGATCACCGGATGTCTTCCAAGTTCTAGAGCAGCTCCAGATGGTGTGAGAGCCTTTCTGTGCTATAAGCCTAGGGACCTTAACATTCCTATTTATAGGCTGAAACTCTAGCACCCCCATCAAGACGCTAGTGAGTAACGAACGAAACTGACGAATGTAACGGACCACCATGAATGCATAAAATGGTACCAAAAAGGACTCATTAGGCAATGTTGAGAGATATAAGGCTAAACTTGTAGCAAAAGGATTCACTCAACAAGAAGGGATCAATTACATGGAGACTTTTTCTTCTATATCTAAGAAAGATTCTTTTCAAGTAATTTTGGCATTAGTTGCCCATTTTGACTTAGAATTGCATCAAATGGATGTGAAAATAGCTTTTCTCAATGAGGATCTAGAGAAAGAGGTCTATATGAAACAACCAGAAGGATTTTCCTTTAGTAAAGGTGAGCATTTAGTTTGCAAGTTTAAAAAGTCCATATATTGATTGAAATAAGCCTCCCGTTAATGGTATTTAAAATTTCATGATGTTATCTTCTTCTTTTGGTTTTGAAGAGAATATCATGGATTAATGTATATACCAAAAGGTAAATGGGAACAAAACTTGTTTTCTTATACTTTATGTGGACGATATCCTACTTGCAACCAATGATAAAGGGTTGTTATATGAGGTTAAACAATTTCTCTCTAAAAGTTTTGATATGAAAGATATGGGTGATGTATCTTATGTCATTGGCATTAAAATTGATAGGGACAGATCCCGTTATGCTTTAGGATTGTCACAAGAAGCCTATATCACTAAGGTCTTAAAGAGGTTTCAGATGAAATATTGTTCATCGAGTGCACCACCTATTGTGAAAGGAGACAAGTTCAATATGAACCAATGTCCGAAAAAAAATTTAAAAAGGGAACAAATGTGCAACATTCCATATGCTTCTATTGTGGGTAGCCTTATGTATGCTCAGGTTTGTGCTAGACCTGACATAGCTTTTGCTGTTAGAATGTTAGGAAGATTTCAAAGTTACCCAGGTATAGACTACTAGAGAGCTACAAAAAAAGTGTTAAGGTACCTCAAGGGGACCATAAATTACATGCTTATTTATAGATGTATTGACAACCTATAGGTAATTGGCTACTCAGATTCAAACTTTGTCAGTTGTGTTGATTCTCAAAAATTAACATCAAGTTACATCTTCATTCTTGTTGGCAGGGCTGTTTCTTGGAGAAGCGTAAAGCAAACTCTAATTGCTACTTCTACTATGGAGGCTGAATTCATCTCTTGTTTTGAGGCTACCTCACATAGTGTATGGTTAAGGAGTTTCATTGTTGGGCTTAAAATTGTAGATTTGATTTCTAAGCCATTAAGGATATTCTGCGACAATTCAACTGTTGTTTTCTTAGCTAGGAACAATAAAAGTGGGAGTCGAAGTAAGCATATCGACATAAAGTATCTGGCCATACGGGAACGTGTTAAAGAAAAGAAATTGGTCATTGAACACGTTAGCATTGAGTTGATGATAGCTAATCCTTTAATAAAAGGTAGCCACCATTTAGTTTTAAGGATCATGTTTTGAGAATAGGACTTGATTCTCACTTATGAGTTTGATGTAATTTATACCATTTGTAATGAAACTTATATTATATATTATTGTTTACTCATTTTGGTGTACACATTTATATTTGAGGAAACAATCTTAATTGGACTCAGAATAAACATAGGGTTTATTCATTAAGTAGAAGAACAAAATGCATTGTGATACATGGAAGATAATACTCATTTTTAGAGGATTTGTCGCCTTAATCCATGTGTTCTAATTCTTCATTCGGACAAAAAGTTTCATGTATTTGGACCAAGTGGGAGAATGTACGTTACTTCCATTTCTACGTTCATCTGCATTCATGCTTACAGTTTAAGCATTCTTAAAGACCTATTTACAACTAATGGCTTTAGCACCAGTAGGCAACGAAACAAGATCCCAAACTCCATTAGAAGCCATTGAATTCATCTCATCCTTCATGGCGTGTAACCATAACTCAGATTGCCTACTACTCATGGCTTGTGAAAACATTTCTGGATCATTTTCGGCACCAATGTTAAAGTCAGATTCTTGTAAATACACAATATAATCACTAAGAATTGTAGACTTCTTTTCTCTACTTGACCTTCTTAATGTTGTATCAACACTTTCTTAAGAAGAAGGCTGTACAACAGGTCTTATTAGATCATCATTAGCAGGTGGAAGTATAATAGTTGGTTGTTCAACTCCTATTTATTCTTGAGGGGTGTTGTTAATACCAACCAGAGCATCCCTTGAAATAGGGTTTTCTTCATTTGGTACTATGATTCCCAAGTGATGGCTCTCACTGATCAAGTCATTCTCAAGAAACTTAGCATTTCTTGATTCCACAATCCTAGCACTATATGATGAACAATAAAATCTATATCCTTTTGACCTTTTGACATAACCAATGAAATAACCACTTATGGTCCTAGGGTCTAACTTCTTCTCTTATAAATCCTTACTTTTGACGAACAACCCCAAATGTGTACATGTTGCAAACTAGGCTTCCAACCTTTCCATAACTCAAAAGGTATTTTAGAAACAGCCTTGGATGGAACCCAGTTTAATATATACATAGCCATCTTAAGTGCTTTAGTCCATAAGGATCTAAGAAGTTTAGAGTTGTTAACCATACTTCACACCATGTCCAACAAGGTCTTATTTCTTCTTTCTGCCACACCATTCTGGTCTGGTGAACCAGGCATGATGTATTGGGGGTACTATCCCATGCTTTTGAAGAAACTTTGCAAATAGACTTAGTGCTTGTCCATCTTCAGTGTATTTACCATAGTATTCACCACCTCTATTTGACCTTATAATCTTTATTTGTTTACCACATTGTTTCTCTACTTCTGCTTTAAATACCTTAAAAACATCTAAAGCTTCGTTCTTGTTATGAAGCAAGTAGAGATACATAAAACGTGAGTAATCATTAATAAAGGTGATAAAATACTTCTAACCTTATGAGTCTATGTTTGGACTATAAATATCTACATGTATAATCTCTAATAAATCTGAACTCCTCTTAGCACCTTTCTTTAACTTGTTTGTCTGCTTTCCTTTAATGCAGTTAATACAAGTATGAAAGTCAGTGAAATCTAAGGTACTAAGTATTCCTTCATTTTCTAACCTCTTAATTCTTTCCAAGGATATATGCCCTAGCCTCTGGTGCTATAACATAGAGGAATTTTCGTTTATCATATTTCACTTAAGTCCAACATTCAATGCACACAGGGTATTAGGTTGCAAATTAATTTGAAAAAGACCATTAGATAAAATACCATTCCCAACTAATTCAAATTTATAAAATAACTTAAATTTGACATCTGAAAATTGAAAGGAATATCCAAAAAGGTACAAGTCTAGAAACTAAAATTAAATTTTTAGAAAAACTAGGTACATAGAAGGTCTTTTTTAAATTAAGTATATAGCTAGTGCTAAGAACTAATCGACAAGTTCCAATAGCCTCAACAGTAGAGCTCATCTTGTTACCTGAATAGATGTTTAGCTCACTGCTCACTAGCTTCCTGTGGTATAGAAATCCCTATAATGAATTTGAAATATGGATTGTAGAACCAGAGTCAACCTACCAAGACTTATGACAAACGTCAACTAAATGAAATTTATAACAAACTAGAGATATTAGATTACCTTTCTTGATAAGCCAAGCCTTAAATTTAACACAATCCTTTTTAACGTGTCTCTTCTTTTACAGAAGAAATACTTGGATTCTTTCTTGATGTTTGACTGGAAGGATGTTGTGCCCTTTCCTTTTTGCTTAGCTTGTTTGTTCCTTCCCTTTGTGACCACATGTGCACTTTCTAAATGAGAACTCTCTCCTTGCTCCATCAATAGTCTCCCCTCCTCTTGAACACACATGGTCAAAAGTTCATTAATAGATCATTTATCTTTATGTGTGTTGTAAGAGATCTTGAAGGGTCCATACTATTGAGAAAGTGAGTTCAAAATGAAGTGCACAAGAAAGGATTCAGACATCTCAACTTCTAGTGCCTTAAGTTGTGCCGTAATGTCTCTCATTTTCATGATGTGCTCATGCACACCCTTAATTTCAGTTAGCTTGATGATAATTGAGACATTAGGGTGCTAGCAAGGGCCTTATCTGAAGACTCAAATTGTTCATCAATAGCCTTCAGCAAGTTCCTTACATTACTACGCTCTCCGATAAAACCTCGAATGCTGGGCGAAATGTTGGTTTGAATGTACATCGTGCTAAGGCGATTAGATCACTCCCAGCGCTTATAAAGGTCAAATTCTGCCTCAATACTATTATCATCCGGTGTTGGTAGTTCATCTTTTCTTATGGCATAGTCTATGTCCATCCACCCTAATTAAAGGAGGATCCTCTCTTTCCAAATCTTATAATTATCACCATTTAGATCAAGAATGTCATTTTGGATGTTAGGAAAATTAATAGGATGAAAAGCTGCAAAAATGAAATATACATGCTAAGTCAAGTATGAGACTAATACATAATTGTGTATTTTACCTATGCAAAACATGCTTCAAAATTAAATAAAACTACCTATGGGTTAAGTTTTATTAAAAAAATAATCCGTGTTATGAAACTAACAAATTATTGTCATTTCCTAATCCTTGTAGGTAAATTAAGAAAGGTAATTTGTTATTTCACCCTAATTGTTCATCTAAATATAATAGAAATTCCTGTGAGATAAAATCCATTATATTTAAATGAATCAATTACAAAATTTGCCCATTCTTTATGTGATTTAACTCCCAATATATAACTTAGCTAAATTAAAAATGCTGTGGCTAATTTATAATTTAACTAAGCATATTTTACATCACTAGGCATTTTGGAATTTTAATCAACATATTTTACCTAAATATATAAATAAGGCAAATAAATAAACAAATAAACAACATGCTAATTAAACATAATATTAACATGTGTATTTATTAATTTATTTAAAATTTTCATTATATGCAATGAAATGAAACAAATATATTGCATATATAAGGTAAATTTAAATTATTTAAAAAATAAATAATAATATATACCCTTTTTTTCAAAATAATTCCAAGAATCATTATCTAATATCAAAATTAGGTGTTGTACTAAATTCTAAAATAATATTATTTAGGAAATAAGTTGAAGCACACCTTATATATATATATATATATATATGCAATAATATGACTAAAGACATGGCTGGAAGGCATGGCAAGTGTTGCCCTTAATCCTAAAGGGTCATGAGTTCAAATACCCATGTAGCCATGCTGTGCAATTTTTGTTTAAATGCCAAAAGCATAAAACACACCGTTTACTGCGTCTTCTACCTCTAGCCTGGTATATCTTGGGTTGAACCGACCCAAGTTGGACCCAGTTGGATATCTGGCCATATTTTAGTCATTTTAACTCCTTTTTGAGCAATTCAAAAGCCAACATTCTCATAATTTAATTTCCTACAAATCTATAAATTCATTTTTGCAAAAAATACGCAAAAATGAATCCGAATTTTTATGAGAAAAATTGGCCAAAATAATCATACTGGAGACTATGAAAAAAGCTATTTTCATACAAGGCAGAAGCAAAACTGATGTTCTGATACCAAATGCAAGCTTTAAAATCTATGTATGAGTTCTAATTGGAAGCGAAGCTTACCTCCCGCCATTGCCGTAAAATAACTTCTTTTTGGATCGCCGGATGTCTTCCAAGTTCTAGAACCTCTCCAGATGGTGTACGAGCCTTTCTGTGCTTTGAACCCAGGGACCCTAGCATTCCTATTTATAGGTTGAAACTCTAGCGCCCCCATCAAGACGTCGATGAGTAATAAATGAAGCTGATGAATGTAATGGACCACCATGAATGTATGAAACGGTACCATGAATGCTTAAACGGTAACCATGAATGTAGAAACAGAAGTAATGTACAATTTAAACATACCATTTCATCGGATTCCATGTATATTCGACCAAAAAAAAATTGGATTCCATAGTTGAAAGAGTAAAATTTGGGAAAAAGTGAAATACAGAAAAAGGAAAAAAAGGAAACCAACTATTATTAGGAAATTTGGAAGAGAGAGAGAAATCAAATAATATATTAAATAGAAGGCTGAAGTCTACATTTTGTCCTTACCTATACATTTCCTTTTTGTCTCTCAATTATTTTTTGGTCTAATTTTATTCTCTCTCTTCATGATATTAATATTACAAAATTTTGTTAGGTGTACTTGATGCATGGTGTACCTAATAAAATCAATGGTCATAATTGAATTTGTACAAGTAAGACTTATATGCAGTATAAGTAGGTTTTATGTGTAAAATAAATCTTAACCGTTAAGATTTATAAATGACATTTTACACTAAGTATATATAAGAATTTCTCTAATATTACTAATGGTCAAGTCCTATGTGGACAAAGTCAAGCCAGATCTGTAATCTTGTAAGGCAAATGAGAACAAAACACACCTGTTGACTTTGATTTATAACAATCAAAATTAATCATTCTTCAACCAAATTTGATAGTGCAAGGAGATTGACTTGGTCTGCCACAACCAAAATGCACCATTTGGTTGCTGTAAATCCATATCAACAGTTGCATTTTGGGCTTCTTTGCCACATAAAACTACAAATTTGGCTTAACTATGTTCACGTATGACTCTGTTACTAGCTACCTTAATGATGTCTAGTAAGAGGAATAAATTGAATCACCTAGTGAAGATAGAGGACAAAAGTGAAACGAAAAATCAGTAGGGGACAAAACTGAAATTTGATGTAAAATTAAGGGATAAAAAGTGAATTTTAGCCTTAGAAATGCACATAGCCTTCTGACAAAGAAATTTCATTATGGTTCATTGTGGTTACAATCTTGAATCTTGATAACTTCTATTAGAATATAATGTGCGTACTGCTGATGAACCATTTTGACTTGAAGCACCTGCATTCTCTGGATGCACCAGCTTAACAACTCCCAAAGCTTATCTTTCTGCTACTCTCGTTACTAACAGAGAATAGAGAGCTGAAGCACCTGACCCGATATACCTTCTGCCAAATTATGTTTAACTTGCTTTCAAGGTCTGCCTTTCCCTCAGGTTTCTTTGTGCCCAATTTGTTAAAGGATAACTTATGCACAATATTTAAGTGTTTGTTTTGTAAAATAGAAAAAATTAACATATAGAGATTTTTTTTATAATTTTGCACCTCATAATTAATTCTCCTAAAAGAGTTCTTGCATGTATTATGTTTAGATTGAAAGATCTACTAGTAAACACTTGAGAAACTTTATCCAAGTTTTGTCCTTTGATAAACTTTGCAAACAAGTGGGAGATAGGAAAATAACTTCCTTAAAAACAACACTTAAAAGCAAAATTCCTTTAGCACTTATTACCAAGTTTTTCAAAAAAATTATAAAATATCAACATTTTTTATAATTTGTCATCACATTATTAACTCTTTATTAGAAGTTCCTCTAACAAAATTTTATTAAAGAATCAAATGGCAAATATTTAAATACTGCATCTATTTCTTTTCCCTTTCTTAATTCCTAGGAAAGCACATTTCTGAGGTCTTATGGCCATTGCTTCAAAGACTTCAGCCCAGTTATAAAATCTTTTGATACCATGGTTTTAAAAACTGAATCGAACTGGTCGGTTCAACAGGGAATTGGTCCCTGGTTCAGTTCGGTTGATTCAGAAAATCAATCATCTAAAAAATTGGTTAAGAACTGGTTTGAATCGATCCTAGCCAATTTTTTTTAAAATTTTTTACATAATAGTAAATGTTAAGAGCTTTTTGAAATTATGTTGAAAGATATGACAACAACAACAACAACAACAACAAAGCCTTTTCCCACTAGTGGGGTTGACTACATGGATCAATCGACGCCATAAACACCTATCATAAATCATATTTTTAGACAAACTATTTAAATCTAAATCTCTCTTAATAATTTCTCCTATAGTTTTTCTTGGTCTTCTTCTACCTCTAATTATTAGACTATTCTCTATCTCATCTACTCTCCTAACTAGGGCTTCTATAGGTCTCCTCCCAACATGACCAAACTATCTAAGTCTTGATTCTACAATCTTTTTCACAATAGATACGACTTCTACCTTCTCTCTAATGCATTCATTTCTAATTTGATCTCATCTAGTGTGTCCACTCATCCAACGCAACATTCTCATCTCTGCAACATTGAACTTATTCTCTTGTTGACTTTTTATTGCCCAATACTCAGTTCCATACAACATTGCAGGTCTTATAACTATGCGGTAGAATTTACCTTTAAGTTTGAGTGGTACTCTTCTATCACAAATAACACCTGAAATACTCCTCCACTTCATCCACCCCACTTGAATCCTATGTTTTATGTCTTCTTCTATTTCCTCGTTATATTGTATGACAGATCTAAGATATTTCAATCGTGTGACTTGTAGTATAATATGTTCTCCAATTTTTACTTCTGCACTAGAAGTGGTGTGTCTCTTACTAAACTTACACTCCATATACTCCATTTTACTTCTACTTAAATGAAATCTATGAGTTTCCAAAGCTAATCTCTATCTCTCTAACTTCTCATTCATTTCCGCTCTCAATTCTCCAACTAAGACAATATCATTTGCAAAAAGTATACACTGTGGCACCGGCTCTTGGATGTGTTCAGTAAGCACATCTAATACTAAAGTAAAAAGATAAGGGCTCAGAGTTGACCCTTGATGTAGACCAATAGTTATCGAAAAATCTTCTGTAAGTTCACTTTTTGTTACTACATTAGTTGTAGCCTCATCATACATATCTTGTATTACTCGAATATAAGTTATACGAACTCATTTCTTCTCCAAAGCCTTCTATAGAGCTTCTCTTGGTACTCTATCATATGCTTTTTTCAAATCGATAAACACCATGTGTAAATCTCTTTGATTCTCTCGATATCGCTCCATTAATCTTCGTAAAAAATATATTACTTCTATAGTTGACCTTCTTAGCATAAAACCAAATTGATTCTTCGTAACTTGGGTCTCTTTCCTTAGTCTTCGCTCAATTACTCTTTCCCATAATTTCATAGTGTGGCTCATGAGTTTAATTCCTCTATAATTTGCACAATTTTGAATGTCCCCCTTACTCTTAGAAATAGGAATTAAAGAACTTCTCCTCCACTCATCTAGTATTCTCTTAGATCTCATAATTTCATTAAATAACTTTGTGAGCCAACTTATACCTTTCACTCCTAAACCCTTCCATACTTCAATAGGTATATTATCTGATCTAACTGCTTTGCTACTCTCTATTCGCTTTAATGCTTCTTTTACCTCTGTCTCACAAATCCTACAATAAAAAGTATAATTTTGATCCTTTTCTCTAGTGTCTAACCTATCTGATTGCAATGAAATCTTGTGGCCTTCATTAAAAAGCCTATGAAAATAACTCTTCTACCATTCTCTGATATCTTGTTCCGTGACTAAGACTTTCCCTTCTTCATCCTTAATGCGTTTTACTTAGTCCACGTCTCTTATTTTTCTTTCTCTACTTTTAACTAACTTGTAAATATTTCTTTCTCCAACTTTAGTACCTAAAGATTAGTATAACCCATTGAATGCCCTCGTTCTCACTTCGCTCACTGCCTTCTTAGTGTTTTCTTAACTACTTTATATTTTTCCCAATTTTCATGACTCTTACATACTGACTACACTTTATAATACTCTCTCTTAACTTTAACGACCACACTTGAAATTATGTTGAAAGATATAAAAACTTAAAAAAAATTTACCAACATATCATTAGCAATCATTTTAATCATTAATTTTCTCCTCAAACATATATTTATAGATGCGTTAATTCTTTAGTATACATTAAGAATTTAAGTGTATTAGTGAATGGCTTCTTATTATGTTGGTGATAATTATTATAATATATTGGTAATGATACTTTAAACAACCACATACTAATAAAGAAATCGTTATTAATTATATACTTTAAGTGTTTATAATTATATATTATTATATTTAATAGTTAGTTACTAACACATTAACTAAATATTATTAATATATTAAAACAATTGTTAAACCGATGCATTAAAAAGTCATTGATAATATGTTGGTGCACTTAATTCTTTAATTTTGGTTATATAAATTTTATCAAACACATATCTATAGCCTTAACTAAAAAAGTTTTAAACCATCACACAACATATAGGTAGATTAGGATTCTCTTTAATTAAACACAATTGCAAAGAAAAGACACATATAATAAACCTTCAAAGAGTTTAATTTTATCACTTCTTTATTTTTTTTAATGCTTGCTTTCTATTATGTTTTATTTCTTAATAATATTTCTTTCAAATATCAAAATATTTAGCCAAAATTACTATTTATTTTTTATTTTTTAAATTTTTTTAATGATAAGTAAAATCTTAATATAATTTAGAAACTTTAAAATTTTAATATTAAATATTATTAACTTTTAATCATAAATAATTTTTATAATATTTTAAAAAATATTAAATTAGTAATCAAATATTTAAAATTTATTAAAATTTATTTGTTATATTAAAATTTTAATATATAAATTTTTTAAAAATATATATTTAATTATTATCAATTCGACCACAGTTCGACTACGGTTTGACCAATAAACCATGAACCATTACTTTCATAAGTTTGATAACCGATTCGATTTTAAAAACATTGTTTGGTTCTCATTAGTCTGCGTCTGTGGCCTTGGTCATTGCCCATCCCGATTATGTGTGAAAGCATTATATGAACTATAGCAAGCACCGTTTGCGTGATAGGGCAAAATAGCAAACTTCTACTCCAAAGCAAATATTATTTCTCACCACTTCAAGTCTTTCTATAAAGACATGTGACTTAAAACTAGCAATCATGAGATAATTTGATCATCAGATTAGATAGGAGAGATTTGTCAAATGGAGGAGCTTGGACAGCTTCAACAGTTTTCTTGGGCTCACAGTAGATTGCACCAGAGGAGGCCCATTGCACCAACAAAAGTGCAAAGGATCACCTACAAAGTTATAGCATTCTAGATTGCAAGCAAATATTAATGCCAATGAAAACTAATGTAAAAATCTCTGCACAAGATGGGAAAGAAATAGAAAACAAGACCATGCAATGGTAACTTGGGGAAGCTTCATCTACTTGACACTGACAAGGCCAGACATCTCATACTCTGTTGGGTGGGAAGCATCTTACATGCAAAATCCAAGGAAGCACACCTATGTCGTGTAATTTATGAACAAAGAACTGCAGCAAAACTTCCAAAAATAGTCATGGTATAGTGATCAGTGAATAAGAGTTACCCTTTGTATCTCTTCGAACCGCATGAAAGGAGGAATGCATTCCTATTAATCTGTCCACAATTAACCAAATTACACCAAACGAGATCAAATGGAGTTGAACCTATCCATTTTTGTAACTACAGAACATCAAATACAGATATGGTTAAAATCAAATTCAGCGTCACTACCAGCATAAGAAAACACAATTTATCTATTCAATGTTTGACACAGCAGGTAGCGCTTATCTGCCTGCATTTTCTCGTGTATAAGAGATGGCCCAGCACATTATTCTAGGCACGAGGCCGTATAATATACCGCCAGTCACATAATCAAATCAAAGTTTTGATGTATTCAAACAGATCTGCAGTACAAAACAATGTGCTTCAAGGCTAATATAGATCAACCCGAAACAGTTCCCACCTCCTATTTGAAGATTTTGCAATTTTGTGATTAGGCTACCCAGTGAAGACTAGTAATTCCTATATTAGCACAAAAAGTTTGTGGACCTCAGCCAAAGTTTCATAATTGCTAAGCATGTAAATTCAAAATGCACCACTTAAACCAAACCTCAACTGACAAGAGTTGGACGCATGACCGACAAATGTTTTCAATTTGGAAGTAGAACTAAATAAAATGCAATAAAAAGAGTTAAACATTTAAAGAATCATTTAATATTTGGTCTTTCACAATGAAAAATAAAATTCTAACACAGAAATACGGAATGACGAACCAAATCCATTAAGGTTGAAAGGCAAATTAAGCAACTTAGGAGAAATACTACCTCAGGTATAATTATAATGATATGCTCTGTTGGGATATTATATTTTCGCTACTTATGTAGTTAAGTCCCGGACAAATTCGGTTTTATAAAACGTAAGGAGGCCTTTCTAGGATGCTAGTATCAACTGCCATTTGCCAGCTCTGTTGTTGTATTTTAGACATATTGATTATTGAGCATTAGCATAATTTGTTCTTCAGTTGTCAGCAAGAGTAATATTTCTGAATAGACGTTTAAGAGAAAATTTTGAAATTTGACACAACCTTTCTGCCTTGGAATTTGAATATTTCAAATCCAAAGACATGATTATTTACTCTCATATAGTAACTATGATTACTGTATTCCATTTATACAAAATTTAAACAAAAAAATGTAACTGAAAAAGAAGTGGGAAAGAAAAACCTCTCAAGTGAGATCAAAACTCCTAGATGACAAATTACTGCTTCTGTCCCTCAAATGCAATAATAAAAGTCTCTTCACTGCTTCAATCATTATATCCTTCTTCAACGCCCCCGCTCTTCTTACATTGCTCAGTTGGTCAGCAAAGCCTGCCTGCAACATGAACGGCAATTTATATAAAAAGAGAAAAGAAAAGAAAAGGAAAACGGAGCTCATGTAGAGGTATATAAACATGGATTTGCAATAACAATTTTTGCATCAATAATCTATAATTATGATCTCACAAAATAAAATAAAAAGTAATAAAAATAAAACACAAACCAAAGAATCACATGGGGAGGAGCTAAAATGACAAGCTAGTGCAGTGAGCTCACAGAGTGTGAGAGAACTGGAGCTGAATTGGGGTCCCTGTGTGGTGCTATGTTTTGCAGTGAAGATGTTCACTTTCCATAAGCCTTAGAGCTGTGCAATGGAGAAGTTTGAGCAGAACCTTCTAATTTATCATATTAAGCTAGCCTAAGGTGCAAACTGCAGGCATTGTTGATTGAGCCGCGTATCAAACTTTTCACTCGGTGTTTCTCCAAGGGAACTAAGAGAGGGTAAAATTGCCCAAAAATGTAGTATTCCCAGTTTCCCACTTAGACAATGGAGCCGTTTACATGCTCCAAAGTCCTAGCTTGCTCATCTGATCATTAAAATTATTTTAGAAGTCAATATAATTGGGTGATATTGACCATGAAGGAGTTGATTCCGATCTATGTGAGTAACACACGTTACTAATGCTTAAACTTCAAGAGCTTCTTCCAAATTAAAGTAAAATCATCTTCCATTTGATAGCTATGTAAAAATACAAAGATCAACTACACACAAGATATTATGTTATATAATGCAGTCAGATGTTCACCCATGACATGGACCATACTCAATAGTTCTACATGGATACCAATTGACAAGTGAATCAACAAAATATTTCTATGCTGCCAACGAATAAAGATGGAAGCCTGAGGAAATCTGGGCCTTGTTTTTATTTGGTTTCTAGCACCAAGCCTTTATTACATCTGTTTGCTACTTGGTTGTGAGCTATACAATAAGTTATGGCAAACCTCCATAAAGATGGTAATTGAGACTTCTCAAACAGTAACATTTATATCAGATAAACTGAGCTATTCCAACCCTACCAATACAATAACATGAGTGAAAATAGATAGCTCAAGTCAAACGCAGGGAAAATATGCATAAACAGAAGAAAAATGTAGAAGAAACCAGCTAGGAAACAAACATATAACAGTAGCAAAAATGCAGAAAAATAACATGAGTTATTCGAGATGCCAGAAATCTCCCAAACCATTGCCAAAATGCTTCCTACCCTCAGAATGCCACCAGACCCCCTTTTAAATCATCCATAACCCACCCCCTTCTCTCAATTCCACCTCAGCTAGCACATGATATTCCAACCAGAGTTTGTTACCCAGGTTGTTTCCCAATTCTACCCCTGTATCCACCTGTCCAGCCTTGTTTCTTCTAGAGTATTCCTTCAAGTCAGTTAGTTTAGGCCCAGTGACCTCACCCTTATTTCTTCGGCCATAAAATTTCACAGCAATAGGCTCTATATCGGCCCCATCACATGGTAACCTTCACATGATTCAAAAAAATATAACTCCCTGAACCACTTTCCCCTTTTAATGAATATAGGACAATTTGGAAAGTTCAGAAAATGCTTTTGTTACAACAAATAAATCCTAAAAAATAGACCGAAGTATTTAAAATTATCACACCATTACATATATGTTAGATGGTATCAGGTATCCTATGTCACAGCTGTCATAACAGCAATCAGTTGCAAAACGAACTGACTGCTAAAATACATTATATTGGAATTGAACTATATGAAAGTAAAATTAGAAAACAAATATTAAACCATCCTTTTCACCAAAATTAAAGATGACCCTTCTCTCTCTTGAAGTGGACAAAGCACATACAGATTTCCAGCATAAATTGATGAGCCACTGAGTAGAGAAATTGTCACCTCTTTACTCAAATCAAGTAACCATTGAGTTGTTGAAGGCAGTTGACATTCTGAGCAAAAGCACAATTAGTGCACTAAGCCACAGAGGACATTTGGAGCTACTTTTCATGCTTCTGTACAAAATCAATCTAGATGTCAAGCCTTTGACCGCCTAAATTCAAACCATATCTCATACTGATTAAATAGCAGACTATCATGCATGTGCTTTCCAAGATACTCAAGCCCCAAATTCATGAGCCTTTTTGTGCATACCTCTCCTTCCAATCTTGAACAGAACTTTATATCATGTGATACAAAGATTCGGCCATCATAAAGTTTCAACCTAGAGGCTAATCTTTCCAGCCCAACCCACACTAGCTTATTAGGCATATGAAGAAACACGGCACTTGCATAAATCAAATCATACATAACAGCAGAACTAAACTCGCTGAAATCCACTTCATTCCCTCTTGAGTATCAAAGGTTGTTTGTGTAAAGGGCCTTGGGAAGGAAGCTCATATCTATATGCAGCCATAAGAGAGAGCTCATCCTTTTCGAGGTAATAATAGTGTCCGGGATTTAAATACCGAATGAAATGCAAGCCAACTCGGAGGTTACTACAGCCTATCTTTAGGACCTGCGAGTCTGGTCTGAGGGGAGTGGACTGAGCAAGCTGTGTGATTATCTGATTTAGGTCCTTCATAGTTTGATATGCCCTTAAATCTGTACATAGAAGAAAAAAATTATAATTAGATACTAAAAACGCACTCACACACAAACAGAAGGAAATTAGAAGTTGCAACCATCGCATCAAAAGTAGATACATAAACTAAGTGGCTACTTCCATAATTGGAACCTTAGAGAGAGAAAGAGATAGAGACAGAGACAAGGAGTAAATAGATATGGTCATTTGTCAACTAAAAAGACATGATCATGAGAGAACGTACAAATACAATAGTTCATTCATTAGTGTCATAGTAGAAGTGTGCACCGTGCTAAAGAGGGGAAAAAAAATCAAAAAAGGGGTTTGATATGTAGCATTTCAATTTTATAACCTCTGTTCTTATTTGCAACCAAACAGAACAATACTGCACCTGGCCATTTGCAAAACAAGAGCGGAAAGACAGAACCTTGAATGGTTATAAATCACAGAAGATGAAGCAAAAAAGAACCAATAAAATGTTCTAAAATTCTGAAAGACACTGTTTGAAACACATTTTAACAAGTTGACATCTATAAAGTAAACAAACCTCAGTTTGAAGCATAGCATCATATAGACACTTTTGGAAAAATAAAATATTGGTATAAGCATAGTTATCGAATTGCGATTCAAATCATGAATCGGGCAACTGATTTTTGAATCGTGAATTGTAAATCGTATCGAATTATAAGATTCAAAAACATAGATAAAAATATATTATATAAAAAATATTTTTTTTTCATCTTAGTTGTTATTTGATTAAGTTTAAAGTTTCATACTTCTAATTTAAAGAAGATAAGAGAAATTATTTTTAGCTTAATAATTTTAAAACTTCTAACTAAAAAAAAATAAAGGATATCAATTTTTAATTTATCATTTCATGAAGTTGTAGTCTAAGGGGTATAAGTTTTTAATTTTTTATTCAATTAAGTTTAAATTAAAGTATAAAGACATTTTTTTTATTTAACAAAATTACAAATTTTTAGTTTGATGTAATAGCAAAATTCTAATCAAAAGAAGATAAGATATATCAATTTTTTAATTAAATTTAAAGTTTAAAGTTCTAATTAAAAAAAGATAAGGAATATTTTTTTAATTTAATAAATTTAAAACTTCTAACTAAGAAGATAAGAGATTTCAAATTTTAACTTATTATTTTATTAAATTTAAAGTTACATCTGATTTTAATTTTTTATTTAATTATAAAGTTACATATGATTTTAATTTTCCTTTTAATTATGATAAAATGGAATGATGTTGTTCCAGCTGAGAAACATTAACAGGAAACAAAAAGCTATCGTTTTCTTCTTGGAAACAAGTTGCGACAGACATGATTGTGACCCATGGCTATGCAGCTTTTTGAATCGAGCGAAAGTTGTGAATCACCGTTTTCAACTCGGATCGTGCGATTTTGGTGATTCAGATGCACGATTCTAGCAACTTTTCGATTCGAAGCATGGTTCGTATCGTTTGCCTAATGAATCATGTCGGATCGCACGTCCTGAATCACAAATTGTGCGATTTCGACAACTATGGGTATAAGCATAGAAATATCCCAGAACTACTATTGCAGTCTCATTTTGCTGTCTCCAGCACATCTAGGGTGCTGCCTAAAGAATCAGTCTGTTAATTAATTTTCCTATATTGGTAAAGTAAGAAATCCAATTTGTTCAAACCAATGATTTGGTGTCCTTCCACTTATGTCACAGCCTTAAGGCAACTTCATTGCAAACTAAATATGTCATGACTTCAGAAATTGTCATTCTGAAGATTTTATGTTTATGAATAAAATTTCAAAATGAAAATCCCAAAAGTAAGAGATATATTGAAACAGATATATATTACTATTCACAGCCCCCCAATATACAAATAAACCCAAAAGTTGGACATAACACATATTGAAAGGAAGTGTCTAAGATCCCCAAGTTGCTAAGCCCGGTGTGAGGTTAATACCATAGTTATCGAATTATGATTCAAATCATAAATTAGGTGACTGATTTTCGAATCGTGAATCATAAATTATATCGAATCGTAAGATTTAAAAATATAATTAGAAATATATTATATAAAAAACATATACCACTAAAATTTGCTCACATAATAATTTTAACCTAGGAATTGATAAAAATTTAACCACAAATCTTATAAAACAAAATCATAAGAAAGTAATATGATGTTTTATAAGTTAATAAATAAGAAAAAAACTCGTAAATAACTAAGTTCAAAACTAATAACCCTTCTAGTTTTAAAACTAATATTATCACTATCACTATTATCTTTGTCATCATCCAACATGACTATTCCTTCTACATCTTCTTCTTCTGTGTCACCATCATCTCCAATGTCTTTTTCAACATTATCTTGTATCTAAATACCTTTTCCTTTATCATTTTTGTTGGCATTAAGATTTCATGGTCCTAAAAATAAACAAATGTAAGTGACTAAATGAAAGTAAAAATAATTTGTTCAAACTAATGATCTGGTGTCCTTGGATCTCTTTCATCAATCTTGAAACACTCTTGGACATCCATCCAAGAGTTCCCTTCCATTAGGGAAGGCTCTTCTTGTTCAATAATCCATTCATCATCTGATTCGAGATCCAATAAGCAAATAAGATCATATGTATCTCCTTTTACCTCCATTTGCTTTTGTCTAATCTCAAGTTGAATATTGTATTTAACAAATACAAGAGTATTCAACCTTTGTTGCTCTTAGCGATTTCTTCTCTTAGAATGGATATGATCAAATATACTCCAATTTCTCTCACAACCTGTCGCACCACAAGTAAGGCTTAGGATGAGAATGGCAAGAGATTGTAGCTCTTTGCACTTTTTTCCAAAGCTATTCCACCATAAAGCTAGCAAGTATATATTATAAAGACTTAATTAATTTATATATAATTTTTAAAATAAATAATAAATGATGTTATGAGATGAATAATTACCAAGTTGTTTCTTTTCTCTTGTTGCGATGGCTAAACTTTATCCAAAGAGTCCCTTTGCTTTGTCAAATTTCTCTATTTAGGAATCAATTTTGACTTTACTCTCAATATTAGGACACATTTTCTCCAATGTTTGGTACAATCCAACCTTTACTTTAATATTTGGGTTAAAGTTTGAAAGATAATAGAATCTATAAAAATATAAAGTTAATATATTAATGTAAGATATAGTAATTTTAATTAAAATATAAAATAATTATATTACATAAAAATATAAATTGTTTATGGAAAAAAAACTTAGGATTAAGAAAATATGCCTTTGCGTGAAGTGGCCTATGAAGTTGATAATCTTAATGTTTATCTATAATTTCCCAAATTTGCTTATATATACTTTTCACATTATTAAAGTTTTTTTGCTATTTGTTCCTTTACTCTATCCATAGCCTCATAAATATATCCCATCACCGACTTTGCATCACCATCCAAAAGTCTAAGAACTTTAACCAAATGAGACATATAGTTCAAGCAATACTTTATAAACTTTCAAAACCTTGAATCTGTTAAAATAATGTCTACAATTTTAGCTTTACTCTTAGATGCATATGCACTTATAGCCTTTTTTTTATGCAAACATAGATTGTAGCACAATTTTTTGATCCAAAATAGATTTCATTGTTAAATACGATGGGGCAAATTTCGTTATTGCTAGCCTAGCTAACTCTTTACCTTTCGAATAACTTCTATACAAATTAAATACCCAAATAAGCCTATAAATAAACATTGTAATTCTTTTTGCCTTTCTAATGGTATTATGGAATACTGGGAGGCCACCAATATCTTTTAAAATCAAATCAATACAATGGGCTACACAAGGTGACTAAAAAAGTTGTTTCCTTTTGTCCATCAATTTATGTCCAGGACAGACAAGGGTTGAAGCACTATCTATTACTACTTGGACCACATTTTCCTTCCCAATCTCCATTACAATGTTATCTAGTAATTCAAATATTTTTGCAGCATCTTTGATGAAACTACTAGTGTCAATAGATTTTATAAAAATAGTCCCTTTAGAACTATTAACAAGAAAGTTAATAAGAGATCTACCCTTTCCATCGGTCTAGCCATCTGACATTAATGTGCAACCAGTTTTCTTCCATTCAAGTTTATATTTCTCCAAATTATCATGGACAAAATCAACCTCTTTTTTCCAAAAAAGAGACTCTCACTTCATGATAAAGTAGGTGATTTCAAACCTCTACCATATTCACTAATAGATTTCACCATATCAATAAAATATGGATTCTTTACCAAATTAAATGGTAATGCATTGCTATATATACATTTACAAATATCTTTAACCACTCGATCTCTATTCTTCACTATAGCATTTATAGTTGGTTGCTTCATATTCTTAGACGAACTAGAAGAACCATTTTCCTCTTTTCCTTTCATTATAAAAGCTTCCATGGACCTTTTTCTTGGTGACTCATGTTTTTGAGTTTCTTTATCATCAAAATACTCAATAAGATCATGATCCTTATTCATATCATCTAAGATTTTTTTAAATAAATTTTTTACCTCTTCCAGCATTTGTTCATAAGGTGCAACTTCCTTATGTATTCTGGCTAAATGATGTTTTACTCTAAATGCTCCTCCCCATATAATTTTGGGACAATAATTACATTTAACATGTAACCAAAATTCAAGAGACTTGTAGTAATCCCAAGCTATATCTTTCTTCACCTTTTTTTTAGGAGACATAACTTAATATATAAGAAGAAAAAAAGAATTGAAAATAAAACTAAAAAATTTGATAATAATAATATTTTTTTCTCACCTAACACTAGCCCATAAGAAGGAAGAGAATGTTTCTTGAGGCTAAAGAATGTTACTTGGTACAAGAAAATATTGTTTCTTGAAACCAACTTTATGATTGAGGTCAAAAAAGCTTTTGTCCGTAGAGATATATATATATATATATATAGGTGAGTAGGTGACAGTTCTAGTTTCATGTAACAACAAAATTCTAATTAAAAAAGGATAAGGATAAGGCTATTAGTTTTTATTTAAGTTTAAAGTTGCAAACTTTTAATTAAAAAAAGATAAGAGATATTATTTTTTTTAATTTAGTATTTCATTAAGTTGCAATCTAAGAGATATGAATTTTTGATTTTTTTATTCAATTTAGTTTAAATTAAAGTATTATGGATTTTTTTTATTTGACCAAAATTGCACATCCTTAATTAGATGTAACAGCAAAATTTTAATTGAAAAAAGATAAGATATATTAATTTTTATTTAATTAAATTTAAAATTGTAGACTTCTAATTAAAAAAAGACAAGAGATATTAGTTTTTTAATTTGATAAGTTTAAAACATTTAACCAAAAAAGATAAGAGATTTTAATTTTTAATTTATCATTTTATCAAATTTAAAGTGGTTGGCTTCAAGATAAATTAAAATTTTTAACCAAAAATGATAAGATATTTCAATTTTCAGTTTATTATTTTATTTGATTAAAAGTTGTAGCCTTCAAGATATGCGATTTTAATTTTTTAATTAAGTTTAAATTGAACCAAAGGACATTTTTTATTTAATAAAAATCACAAAAAACAAAAGTTAAATTGCCCTGCAATAGTCCATTTGTCTCTACAATCACGTGAAGGCTTATCTTAGGTAGATAAATCATGTAAAGCATCATGTGTAGGACATGATTCAGCAAGGCATTTACAAAGAGAAAGAACAGTAGCATCTTCTTTCTTGAGTGGTTCATGTCAAGTCACAAAGGACTTGACTTCATGACCCAATGCAAGACAAGCTTTTGAATCGCTGGAAACTTTTGAATCGTCATTTTTAGCTCAATCCATGTGATTCAGATGCATGATTCAAGTCATATACCAATATAAACACCAATTTGTATCACTGGCCAATCGAATTGTATCAATCCATGCGTCTTGAATCGCGAATTGAATGATTTTGATAACTATGGTTAATACCCTTTTGGAGAATATTATCAGGCATATAAAGCCCATTTTCTTAGATCTAATCTTTCATCCACTCGAGGTCATTCTTTTTTGTCAAAAATAACATATCAACACTGCCAGACTTACATGTAACAACATCAACACCACTAAGGCTAGAGACAGGAGTGTTAAAAGTTGGAGGGCAGGAGCATAATGAGAGAGAATACAAGAGGAAGAATAGAAAAATAGTAGCCACTTAAGGCGGAGAGAACCAAAACTGGCATTGTTATTACTATGCTGATATGACTTGTAGATGATAGAAGGGTGGGAAAAGAGGACAAAGAGGAGAAGAAAATAAAGAAAAGAAAAATCGAGAGAAAAAGTGAGAAAGATGAGTCACATTTTGCATGCCTTTTTTAGATTCCATTACACATTTTAAAACAAATTAGCTAATGACCTTAATAGTGGTAGTTGGAATGCAATTACAACAATACTCTTACAATTTATAGCTAAAGACAAAAATGCCCCTACTTAAAAATCTAATCATATCAACTATTCCCTAACAACATCACCCTTGACCCCCAAAGGTGTTGAGACTAAGCAAACATAGGGAACTTCTACTACTAGTACTCCCAAGTTGCTTTTTCATGTAGTTTGGCCTTCCATTTAACTGCTATTTGAGTCACATTTCATTGATGTCTATGTACAAGTCATTTATCTAGGATAAGTTCAGGTTCATGTGTAGAAATGGTAGGATCCCAATTTGTAAGTAAATGAGATAGTGGAATCTGAGGATTAGGACATCTTTTAAGTAAAGATACATGAAAGGTAGCGTGTATCTTAGAATTAAAAGGTGGTTATAGAGTATAGGTCATAGCTCCAACCCGAGAGAGCACTTGATAAGGTCTAAAGTACCTAGAAGAGAGTTTATCACAAGTTCTCCTCTCTACCATGGATTGCCTGAAGGGTTGAAGCTTTAAGAATACCCAATCACCTTCTTTACACTCTCTTTCAGTTCAGTGCTTATTTGCCTACTACTTCATTCTATTAGCTGCCATCATTAATTCTACTTCAATTTAACTAACATAGCTTCCTTGTTAAAAAATTGCTATAAATAGCTTCCATGAGAGATTCTTGAGGAAAATAAGATAGTTGGAAGGGGGTGGTTGCCCAGACATGATCTCATATAGGGCATACCCTGTAGACATGTGAAAGGTGGTGTTATGCCACCACTCAGCCAGGGACAACTAATGAACCTAATCATTTAAGGAGTCTGAAGTTTCGAAGATAATGTTCCAGCACTGATTAAGCACTTCACTTTGGCCATCACTTTGAGGATGGTAGGTAGTAGAAAGACTTTGAGAGACCCATAATTTAGCTAGAAACTCTTGCCAAAATTTTTTAGTAAACAAAAGGTCTCAGTCACTGACTATATTGTTAGGTGCTCCATGTAACTTTTAAATGTTGTCCATGAAAATATGAGCTAATTTAGTAGTAGTGAATGGATGAGATAAAGCTATAAAGTGAGTATATTTACTGAGCCTGTCAATCATCACCTAGATAATATCCTTACTAGCTTCTTTAAGTAGTTTTTCAATAAAGTTCATTATTAAACGTTGCCAAACTCCATTAGGGATGGGCAAGGGCTGCAAGGTATCAGGTGAAGCAACATTGTCATATTTACACCAAAGGCAAGTCTCACAATTTGCTAAGAAAGTTTTGATCTCCTCATGCATACCCTTTTAATAAAAAACACATCTTACTCTTTTTAGTATGGCTTCCACCCTCGAATGTTCACCTTGTAAGGAAGAGTGCAACCAATATAAGATAAGTTGCTACAAGGATGTTTGACCAGAACTAATCACTAATTTATTATTTCTAGTCAACATTCCATGCTTCCATGAATATTTAGGGTAAGAACTAGTATCATGCTCCAATTCTTCAATAATACATTTGAGGATAGCATCAATTTTCCATTGGTATCTTATAGCATCCTAAAGTTTAGTAGATACCAAAAAGAGAGATTCAACTATAACAGCTCCCCATGTGTAGCCTAAAAGAGAGCATCTGTAGCTTGGTTCTCCTTCCCTTTCTTGTATATAATCTTATATTGTAATCTCATCAATTTAGTTATCCAATGGTATTAAGAAGGAGTGGATAATCATTGTTCAAGAAAATATTACAAACTTTTTTGGTCTGTAAGAATGGTGAAAGGTTGTATGTTAAGATATTGATGCCATTTCTCCATTGCATATACAATGGCAAGCAATTCTTTATCATAACTAAGAGTAACTGGTTCTTTAGAGATAACACTTTACTCATAAAAGCTATTGGGTGATTCTTCTATATAAGCACTACACCAATACCCATATTAGAGGCATTGGTCTCCACTACAAAAGGTTGTTCTAGGTTAGGGAATGCTAGTATTGGTGCTAAAATTATTGCCTCTTTAAGCTCAGTGAGAGCAAGATGAACTTCTATTGTCCAAAGGAAGTTGTCCCTTTTAAGAAGCTCCATGAGAAATTTAGCTATAATTCTATATCCCTTGACGAATCATCTGTAATACCCCAAAAGCCCTAAAAACCCATGCAACTTTTTGATGGTTTTAAGCCTTGGCCATGTAACAATAGCTTGTATTTTTTGATGATCAACTGCCACCCCATCTAAAGATATAAATGCCTTAAGTACTCTATTTTACTTGTAGCAAAAGCACATTTACTTTTTTTAATAAAAAAACTTGTGAGCTTTTAAAATTTCCAACATTTCCTTCAAGTGTAGCATATGGGCTTGCAAATCACTACTGTGCACAAGCATATCATCAAAGAAGGCCAAAATAGTCCTTTTAAGCAAGTTTTCTAAAATAGCCTTCATTATGGCTTGAAAGGTGGATGGAGCATTGGTGAGTCTAAAAGGCATTACCAAATATTTATAGTGCCTAAATATGTTTTAAAAGGAGTTTTGTAAATGTCTCCCTCCCTCATTTTAATCAGTTGGTAACCTAACAGTAAATCCAACTTGGTGAACACCTTGGCTTTTCCTAACTAATCAAGTAGGTCTTCAATCAAAGGAATAGGAAACCTATTATTTACAGCAGCCTTCTTGAGAGTTCGGTAATCTACACACATCCTCCAACTTGTATCTTTTTTCTTGACAAATACCATAGGTGAAGCGAGTGATGAAGTACTATGCTGTATCACACTAGCTTCTAACATCTCTTATACTAATTTTTCTATAACATCTTTGTGAAGGGCAAGACAGTGATAGGGTTTAATGTTGACAAGATTAGTGTCTTTTGTAAAATAATTTGGTAATCATAATGACCACTGCTAGGTGGCAACCCTTTCGATTCATCAAATACTTCCTTAAATTGCTTTAATACTCCACTAATGTTAGAAAGGACACCATCAAGGTTCATGGCCTTAAGACTATAGCTCCCTTCATCAAGATGATGGAGAATTAAGTGCCCTATGTATGGGGCAAGTTTATAAGTTATGAGTTGTAATAATTTGCTTCCACCAATCACCCTATTCTTAGCATCAGTAGTAATAGATATTATTACTCTCTTCCTTTTCCATGAGAACTCCATAATAAGCTTTTTAGTATTTAAGCTGATAATCCCTAAATCCCTTATCCATTGCATACCTAACACCATGTCATAGCTAGTTAAAGGAATTAAGAGAACATATGCCTTAAGCTTTAATCCTTAATTATGCCATTTGAAACCTTCCCAAGCTTGAGTTCCCTATAGCTTGTTCCTGTCTACCATTATCACAGTAACAATGTTAATGGGCTGAACATTACATATTTCCTCTGAGGCTAGTGATTCATCTAGAAAATTATATGAGCTTCTAATGTCAATTAGAATGCGCAATAAGCATTTACCACACTTGCCCATGACCCTCGTAGTAAGATATAAAGCATTGCCTATCATAGCATTGAAGGAGAGCATAGGAGTGTCTAGATTTCTTGGTTTTACTTCTTTTGTCATTTCTTTGGGCACCATTGAATCCACACCACTTCCTTCATCTTTGATTACTTCCATGAGATAAACTTGCATTTTCCTTCATTGTTGGTAGCCATGACCAAGCACATACTTCTCATGACAAAGATAACATAGGTTTTTTGCTCTTATTTCTTCCATTTTGGCAAATGTTAATTGTTGTTTGAATTTCACAGAAGGTTTCTGTAATACACGGTCCCTCTGTAAATAGTCAAAAACTAAATAGTTATAAAAAGAAGTTCCCTACATACGAAGAATTGAGGTCAAATAAAATTAGAGCAAATGATCTAAACATCATAAAACTAGAATATAAGGCCAAAGGTGCCCTGAAAAAGAAGCCATAATAGCTAAATGAAATTTGATGAAAACCAGTGGCACTTTTATAATTTTGGGCACTTTTTAGAAAATCAAAGGAGAGATTTTTAAATGAAAAAATTGAGTTTTTCAAGATTCTCAAAGGCCTTAAAAACCATAAGAACTTCTAGAATGGTTCAAACCTTTCCAGTTTACATTTTAGAATGTCGGATGACTTAAATTTTGACCGATTTATTTAGGAAGGTTTTTAATCCAATTTGAGTGAAGCCAAAAGCATTTTATAAGTTAGAGGATTTAAATTTTATGATAAAAAATATGTTTCTTAAAAAGGAATTGAAATGAGCCTTAAAGGAAAGAACCAATAAAAGAAGACAAATTTGGAATTTTAAAAAAGTGTTCCACTCCTTTTCCTCATTCTAACCAACCTAAGTTCTATCTAAAATAGAGGGGAGACTAGCAAAGAGAGGCACACAAGAGGAAGGGAAGAAGAAGAAGAAAAGCTTGGTAAAAAGGTGAGAAAATCATGGATTTTCATACTCCTTCCTTCATTAATCTTGTTCTCCTCCTTCTCTTTTCTTTTCCTATGGTTTTAAAGTTTGATTTGGGACTATTTTAGGACTAGTTCAGTAGGAGAAAGTTAGAAATTGAAGGAGAAGATAGAAGCAAGGAAAAGAGATCTTGAAAAGGATTAAAACCAAGCTAAGAACCATAGGCTTTCTTGCTTCCTTGAACTTGTTCTCCTAAGGGTGTGTTTTGGCCAAGTATAGAACACCTAGGAGGGAATGAGTTCTGGCCAAAACCAAGCAAGGAACAAGGATTTTAGAGTAAGGGAATTAAGGATATGCAATTGGAATTGAAAAAGAAGCATTAAAAATCAAGTTACAAAACCTAGGAATTTAGTTACACTTTGGCAAATATAAAGCTTCGTAGTGGTAAGTTTAGTTGTCTAAGAGTGTGTATGGGTTCTCAAGACACCTAGGAAGCTTCACATGTGCCAATTCTCTAAAGAAAGTTTACAAAAGTCCATGGGTCCTTAAGCATGCTTATGTCTTGGCCAAGAGCTCTCTAAGTAGCTAGGGAGAGTTTTAATTCATTCTAAGGCTATAAAGGGACTAAACATGATTAGTAAATATCAAAGAAAGCATGGCTTGTAAGATGGAGGTTTAGGAACCATGGTTTGTGAGAAGGAGGTTTAGGCTTCATTTTAAGACATAAAGAAGCAACTTGTATCTAAGCTCTTTGAAATGAATCTGTGATAACTCCAATGAGTTTAAATGGAGTCAAGAGACTTAGACAGAAGGAGAAATTGGAGCCAAGATCATGACTTTCAATAGTTGTTTCATTGTGTCTTGTATGGAACCATAATTGTATCTTAGAATAAAGTAGTCTTACATAGAGTTTGTGAGAAGTTAGAGCTTATTCCAATGATTAAAATATGTCTCATTTGATGTGTCTAGGCCAAGAGAATCAAGTGCCACCTAGTTGCATGTACTTGGCTGAAAAGGGGAAGAAGAATTAAAGAGAAAGCCTTGTGTTCTTATTTCAAGATAACTCTCTAAACTTTCTCACATGCATTGTTTAGATATTTTTTTGTCATTGAGTATTTGTATATATGTTTGAATTATCAGAAATGTTTCTAGCCATTGATTACATGTTATGGTTGTAACGAACAGTAATTTTCGTAAAACAATGAAATAAGTTGTATAAAAGCAAGTCCTATGAAATGAGCTAGAAAATGTCCTAAAAAATTTAGATGGTGTCCTAGGCTCCTAAAAATAATAATCCTAGGTTCAAACAGAAAGAAAAATAGAGTTAGGATGGTGAAACGAAATTGGGACGAAAATTGACGAAATATAATGGCATTTTTGTAAATATGTGCAAATTTTGGAAAAACTTATAAGAGGGCTTTTTAAATGGAAACTTTGAGTTGTCGAAGGTTCTCAGAGGCCTCGAAAACCATGGGAAACCCCGGGACCAGTAAAGTTCTTTCGGTGTACATTTTACAATGTCGGTGAACTTGAACTTTGATAGATTCGTTCAGGAAGGTTTTAACTCTGATTTAAGTGATTCCAAAGACATTTTATTAAATTAGAAACCTAAATTTTATAATAGAAAAAGCAGTTCTAAAAAAGGAGCTAAAACAAAGCCAAAATGAAATTGCCATTATGGAATGATGAAATTTAAATTTTTGAAAAAGCTAGTTTCTTAAATGTTCCATAAGCTTCAGGACTCTTCCTCCCTTCATATAGGTCGACCCTCTCTACCCAAAATACAGCAAAAAAAAAAAAAGCTCTCTCTTAGGCACACAAGAGAAGGAGAGAAAGGAAGGAAGAAACCAAAGAAAATGTGAGAAATTTCATAGAATTTCATGCTTCTTCTTCTTCCAATCTTGTTCCTCTCCCTTCCTCCTCTCTTTCTATGGTTTTGTTGAGATGAATGGTTATATTTTTGGACCAAAACATAAGGGAAGACTTCAAATTGCTTGAGAGGAGGAAAGCCAAGGAGAAAAAGTCTTGAAATCAAGCTTGAATCCAAAGTACATCTTGTTTTTAGTTGCATTCTTCCCTTGCTTTTCCTTTAGTGTATTTTCAGCCAAACCAGAACCATGAGAGGGGAGGGAGTTCTATCCAAAAAAAAGAAGAAGAAAAGAACTAGGGTTTTAGACCATGGAGAAGTGGAATACGTTAAGAAATTACAAGAAAAACCCATGAAAATCAAGCTAGGAAAGTGTAGGATCCTTTAGGGTTTTGTGAAATATGATTTTGTGTGTGTGTTTCCTTAGCCATTTAAATGTTCCATTAAGCTCCTAAGACCCCTAGAAACCTCCCCAAGGAGCTCTTCTATCAAGGAAAAATCAAAAGCTCCTTGAACCCTTTTCTTGAAGCATGTTTCAACCAAGCTAGGAAGAGAAGCCTAGGGAGTATTTTAAATTGTTCTAGCCTTGGTTTGGGACTTCATATGATGTTAGAAGATGGGAGAAACCATTAGAAAAAATTTAGGAGTCATGGATTGAGAGATGGGATAATGGTATCCATAATAGTGCCTTATGAAGAAACTTAGTTTTTCAATTGTACAAATGAATGTGCGAGGGCTCCAAGGACCTTGAATGAGGTTAATAGGCCTAGAAATGAAAAGAGAATGGAGCCTAGAGCTTGAATGATGAGAGTTGCTTCAATAGGCCATTTATGGAACTATTATGCCCCCTATGGAATCAAGCATGGTTAAGAAAATTGGATCGGACAAGTCGATTCAACCAATTCGATCGAGAATCGGTTCGTGGTCCGATTTGGTTGCTTCAGAAAACCAGCCAGCCAAAGAATTGGTGAAGAACTAGTCAAAATCGGCCAAAATTAGACTGGTTAAAATCGAGTTGAACTGGTCTGTCCCAAATTCTTTTTTTTTTAGATTTTTTCTTATATAATAAAATAATTCATCCCAAATAAATTTAATAAATTAAAAATAAAGAATAAAAAAGGAGGAAAAAAGTTTAAATTTAATTTTTTTTAAAGAGAGAATATAAAAGAAATAAAATATATATATTTGACTATCTTTTATACTTGTTTTCTATTATGTTTATGTTCCATTTCTTAGTAACATTTTTTCTAATATCAAAGTATTTAACCAAAATTATTATTTATTATTATTTATTTATTTTTTATTTTTTAATGATAAGTAGAATCTTAATATAATTTAGAAATTATAAAATAATTTTTGTAATATCTTAAAAAATATTGAATTAGTAATTAAATATTTAAAATTTATTAATATTTATTTATTACATTAAATTTTTAATATATAAAATTTTAAATATATATTTAATTATTACTAGTTTGACTACGGTTCAACCACAATTCGACCAATAAATCGTGAACCGATGTCTCCACTGGTTCGATGACCAATCCGATTTTAAAAACATTGGAATCAAGTATGTGTTTAAGAATAAACTTAGTATCTTGGCTTGGTTCAAGTGTGTAATTGTGTGCCATTTATGGTGTTTACGCCAAGAGAACACCAACCCACCTAGGTGTGCTTGTGAGGCCAAAAAAAGGAAGGAGAATGACTAAGAAAAACTTGCATAAATTCAAGGTAGCTCTCCACCTCATTCTCCTTGCATTCTTGTGTGCATATGCATATCATTGTATGCTTGTGTGTGTTCTTGTGACTTGATGACATGCCACTTAATGCCTAAATATTGCATTGGTACTAATGTGTCTTCTTGAATGGCTTTGGGTGTGAAAATGATTCATGAGGGTAAGGTGATGCCAAAAGTCCTTTAATGAAGGTGAGGAGATTCCAAAAGTCTCATGATATGGGTGAGATAAGGCCAAAAGTCTCTTGAAAGGGTAAAGCCAAGTCAAAAGTCCCTAGGCCAAGGGTGAGGCAAATCCAAAAGTCCTAGAAATGGAGTGAGGCAAAACCAAAAGTCCCTAGAGCATGTTCTTGGCTTGAATGTGAATAGGTAGCATGGAAGATGTAACTTTGCATACTTTATGGTTGTCAAACCTTCCATACATATGCTTGGTGTGTATATGCCATGGATGTGTGTGTGAATGGGTGTGTGAACTATTGAGATTTTAGGAATCTTACTCCTCTCTCCTCCTTCATCTTGAAATGAATAGGTAATGTTCAAGAACCAAGGGATGCAAACCAAGCACCTTAAAGAGACTATGACTTGATTTTTATGTAGCTTCTCTTGTACTCAATGGTCCAAATGGTTATGTAAATATTATTTTTGAGTTATGAATCATTAAACAATTGTAATATCATATTTAAATGATGTATAAACCTTAGATGGTACTAAAGTAATGAAAATGTGAAATTTGACCATGGAATGGCTTATGATATTTGTGTATTATTGGATGTGAGATGGTCAAATTGAGATGCATAAGGTTTGGGACCACTTGTACAGTTCACCAAGAGGTTCCAAACCATTAAGGAAACCATTTGGACAAAGTTGACATCTTGTAATAGGTAAAAATGACTATTTTGTGGGGCTATATCATTTTTTATCCAAATAAGCTCTCCTTGGTTTGAGATTTGGCATGTGTCTAAAGCTTGTTTAAAGCTTTCTGAAAAGTTAAAGTGGGTATTATTTAAAGGTCTATAGAATTTTTGGCAAATTTTTGAAATTAAAATTTTTTCTAGTTTTAGTCAGTATTACTGTTCATATAGCCTAAAACAAAACTCTATCATTTATGGGGAAAACGAAGTCTAATTATAATGAAATTTTATAGGGAAAAACTAGACCTTCGACCTATGACAACTAGAAGCACCTCATTTAGATATCTAGAGAGGAAGATATAAATTTTTTAAGTTGTTATTTTGTTCTAGGCATTTAGTCAGACCTCTAGTATTGTTCCATCAATTTTTAGGGTCTGAATGCTCTTGGATTGATTTGAAGCTATGTTTTCCCTCTAGCTAACATCCACACCTTTCTAAATTGGTATAGATTGCATAGATTAAATTTGTGTGGAATTAATTATGAATTTTTAAACTTTATATCAATAATTTGTATCAGAACTCTAGACAGCCTGACCTTTATGCCTTTTATAACATCAAGCGTGGTCTAGATGAAATTTTTATGGCTGGAAATTATTTTTAGTATAAATTTAGCATCTAGAGATTTCAAAAAAACTATGGTTTGGTTGATTTTAATTTTTCTAAATTTAGTTATGATTTTTCAAATTTGTCTCAAATTCTGCCACCCTGGAACTTGAGGCAAAACATGAAAATTTGTGATTTTTGGTTCTTGATTCGTGGTTTGTGCTAAGTTTTGAGATGTTTATGAATTGTATGGATGGATAATAATTTAAGAATGATGTTGAAAAGTTTCTAGGGTCCACGGATCAAAGTTTAAAATTTTAGACGCGACATAATGTAAATAAATGATATTATTTATTCCTTTTTATTGGCATTTCTTGCTTGTACATGGAAGTTTCTTTAAATATGGGAATATAGAGTATGATAAAATATGGTGTGACAATGGTACCATTATACTTCTTGAAATGTGTTTACGAATGCAAAGTGGTTTGAATGGGTATGGTTATGCCAAAAGTTCCTTAACATGGGTGAGGATGAGCCAAAAGTCTTTAAGAATGGGTAAGACAAAGTCAAAAGTCTCGAGAAGAGTGAGGCTAAATCAAAAGTCCCTTAAAAATGGGTGAGGCAAATCCAAAAGTCCTAAGGAAGTTAGGTAAGTCTAGACCAATTCCCATGAGAGTCTATATTTGATGTATATGAGTTTATATAACAAGGAAAATGATTTATGTATGTTCATTAGTAACTTAGATGCCATGCATGCATTCTTTAACATGAAATTGCATCTATTTTGTATGTTTGAAAGGGTAAAAATCTATTAGGATTATTTGAATCTCACTATTCCCTCACAAATATCTAACTATGTCTAAGTGATCTAAATGGACCAAGAAACAGAGCCCAACCACCTTGAAGGGCAAGACTTTGACTATGAAGTAGAGAAATAGGCTTTTTAATAGTATTTTAATGTCAAGAATTGTTACCATATGATGTGGACCTTTGAACATGTTCAAATATATGTAAATATGATGTATGTATTCATTTTGGAACCAAATGAATGAATACATGAGTTTTTGCCACCCGTATGCTATTATGTGTATGTGTATAAATGCAAGTGGCATAGTGAGAATGAGTTCTATGATAATTTGAACCATTTGGCATACTTCCATATGCTACAATTGTACTTTTGGACATGCCCAAGTGGTTATGAAATGTTAAGAAAGTCATTTGGTGCCTTATGAACCCATTATAGACTTCAAATTTGACCATTTCTTGAGTTGAACCAAAGTCTAACCAAAAGGATGAATTTTTGCATGAAATTTGGCCAACAAGTAGGTATTATCTAGAGCTTTTCACAAAGCTAAAGAGCACTCAATTTGGAGCTCTAGAGAATTTATTATGAATTTTCAAAATTGGCCAAATTATGCAGAAATGGTATAGGTACTGTTCATATGGTTAATTTGCTTCTTTGTTTCACATGTGGACTGAATGAAGCCCAATTTTATAAAATTTTATATGTATAAACTAGATATCATAAAATTTCTATAACCACTCAGAGCGCCTCATTTGGAGCTATGTAGAAAGAGAAACACATTTTTGAAGTTTTAGGTCCTGTAGCTATCCAAGAACAGACCTAATATATTGTTCTATTGCTTTCTATAAGTTAAATGATATTGTCTTAGTCTAAAATTATTTTTTCTCATTACTGAACATTTAGAGCTTTCCAAAAAGCTATCATATGTATTATTTTAATATTTTTAGAATTAGTTATAAATTTTCAAAATTCATATCAGAAACCCAAAAGCAATTCTTGTTTTTCTTGAAAGGTAGTTCCAAATTCGAGATTCTTTAGATGAATTGTGATGTTTATGATTTGAATAGATATGTTATAAATGGAAAATGATATTGGTAAGTCCAAATGATCCCTAAAGCTAAGAATGATGTACATGGCTTTCCAACTATACAAATAACCATGGATAAAAGTACCATTTTCTTGCAAATGTGTACCTATATGCCAAGTGTGTGTTAAGATAGCCTATGTGACATTTGTTTAAGGGCTATGAAGTTAAGGTATTATAGTTTCCAAGGATTCCTTTCTATTTTCTATCAACATAAGTAAAAGCCACCCCAAGTTTGATGTCCCCCATCTGATTCTTCCCTTTATCTAAACTACTACTTCCATTAGGAGTCCATACCCCTCTCAGTTTACTTGTAATCCCAAGGCCATTGCAACCCTTTTTCTACAACTATTGTGTATTCATCTAAACTAATTTAGCTAATCGAGAAGCTTCTAACAATGTTTAAGGATGAAGTAACTTGACCCCAACAACTAATTCGGGCTTAAATGGCCCTACAAAATAGCTTAGTTTCTAGTTTTCATTCAACTTTACTTGACAAACTAATTCATTAAACTTAGCTTGAAACCTAGCTAAAGATCTAGTTTGCCTAAGTTGCATTAATTCTTCCATGGGATCATCATGAATTGGCCCAAACCTGATTTTGATAGCATTAACAAATATGGCCTAACTGATACGCCCATTTCTTCCTTTTTCAAAATGTTGATACCATTTATATAAAGCTTCATCTAGTGCAAGGCTAGCCATAATTACCTTGCTACTTTTAGGGGTGCCATCCAGAAAGAAAAACTGCTCACATTTAGAAATCCACCCGAGTACATCATTGTTAGTGAATTTAGTAAAATCTACCTTGGTAAAATGAGTAGGAACTTGGTAATCCACGATAATTGAATGTGAGTCTTTAGACATAACATTGCTATCATTGCGATTTTGATTTTAATTTTGTCTTACAAGATTGACCAATTATAGTGAAATTCCTCACATAATCTCTTACATCTTAACCATCTGTGATTCGACTTCCATAAACCTTTGGCTCGATTTTGTTCACAATTGATCTTCCACATCCCTGAAATTACCTTTACGATTTAGGTCCTTTGGCTATAAGGATTAGGAGCTCTAATACTAGTGATACAAATTATAGATAATAAAAGGAAAAAGGGTAAGACAAGAGGACAGAGAGGAAAAGAATATGAAGAAGAGAAAAATCGAGAGAAAGAGTGAGAAAGGTGAGTCACATTTCACATGCCTTTTCTAGATTCCACACGTTTTAAAACAAATTAGCTAATAACCTTAACAGTGGCAATTGGAATAACAGTACAATAATACCCTTATAGTTAATAGCTAAAGACAAAAATACCCTTACTTAAAAATCTAATCATATCATATGTCCTTTGGCTTAGATGGTGATGCTGATAGTTCCCTCTGTGATTAAAGCCCTATGTTCATGCATAAGAGTCTATTAGGAAGATGATAGCAAAGTAAACAATTTTTTGCTCATAGTTATCTAATATGGCACAAGAAATTAAGCCACACATTAAGTCTTGTTGTAAAAATACTTTTGAGTTGATGGCATTAAAGAAAAAAGAGCCAATGACACAATATAATGATGTACATCAAAATAGAAGATAGTTATAAAAAATTTCATCTATGGTCAACAAACATGTAGTATCCATAGATTTAATCAACCTAATTGAATGTAGAACAAAGTAAGCCCACTTGGATATATGCAAAGGATACCAAACATAAAATTCAAACCTTAAAATCTACAAGGCATTACTAACTATTACTTCAGTTTCAAACCAATGCCCTGATAATGACCATAATTCATGAAATGGAGGGAAGACGAAAAAAAGGTATATACAGGAAAAAAGATGAAAACCTTGCATTTAAATATAAGAGATAAAGAGTTCAAAGAAGTAAGTGACCCGATAAATCACATAAAAAATTGGAGATTGGTACCTATATGATCATAGGTCTAATAAGCAATATCATTTCAACCTTAGCATGCATCTAGCTATGATTCTGTGGAGAGAAAGAGATAAAAGAGCTATACAGTCTTAATTCTTAAAGGAGAACGTGATTCGGTGATTTTGTCTAAGACTAAAACATGATAGTTGCACTCGTTTGGCTTTGCAAAAAGAATTTTGGTAAGAATGAAAATGACCAAAAAAAAAAAGAAAATGAAAAGAAATCTTACCTTAATCTTATTTGATATGATTTAAGAAAATATAGGAATGATATAATTTTTATGTGTTTAGTTGATAGAATAAAAAAAGAAATGAAAAGAAAAGATGGCTAAAAACACAAAATATTTTTTGATTAAAAATTTAAAAATAATTATTTTTAACCTTGATTTTTAAATTTCTAAAATAATGACAAAAATGAAAAATTAACAAACAAGATGTCAACCAATTTTGAGCCCTCATTTAGTTAATTTATTACTTCCTCCCTCAAAGAACCAGTTAAATAAAGAAGCATCTTGCATCTTTAAGCTCAGCTTTTGTAACACCTTAGCTCTCTAGTCTTTTATTCCAACACAATTTGCTTGCCTTCATATAATCCTATGAAAATGCATATAAATAATAGCAATAAATCGCGTTATGTAAGGCTCGAAAATTTTCATTTCATGCTTCGTGGACCATATGAGTCATTTAAATTTGTCTCAACTCATTTTCATCCATGAGATAGTCATACATATCAGAAATAACACATCCTTATCCATCTCAAGTATACTGGACAACATTTGTGAGAAAGCATGTGTTTTCATACATGGATAATTGAGTACTTGGGAGGCTATATACATGATTCATGGTTTTATAGACTATATGAAATCATCCACATCATTTCCTATCCACAACATATCCATTCAAGTCATAAACATCATCATTTAACTCATGCATCATGGGTTTGGAGCCATACCTTCCAAAAACCAGAATTTGGTCTCGGGTTGGCAAGCCATATTTTTAATATAAAATTTAAAAATTTATAACTAATTCTAAAAAAATTAAAATCAAGTAAACCATATCATTATAGGAAGCTTTGAATATTAGCTAATGATTAAAAATAATTCTAGACCAATGCAGTGAGCTTAAACCCATAGAAATTGATAAAATAGTACCAGAGGTCAAGCTATATTACTGTTACTATCATGAAACTTCAAAAATTTAGTTGTTCCTCTACAAAACTCCAAATAGGGTGATCTCAGTGGCTATGAAAAGCTTATGGTATTTAGTTTACACTTATAAAATTTTATAAGTATTAGATATCATTTAACTTATGTGTGACATAGAAATATAAACTAACAATATAAACAGTACTATTATCGTATCAACAGAATTTTTTAAAATTTGAAAAATTATAATAAATTTTCTAAAAATCTAAATTAGGTGCTCTTTAGCTTTGTGAAAAGCTCTAAATGAGACCTATATTCATGCCAAATTTCTTGAGAAAATTCATTCATTTGATCAGTTTGGGGTTAAGCTCATTAGCACTATAATTGGGTTAAAGTAGCACCAAATGTTCTTCTTAATATACCATAGCCACTTGAGCACATCTCATAGCATAAACACAGCCTAGGGAAGCATATCAAATGGTATTAAACATCATGGAACTCAAACTCACCATGTTACTTACATCCTTACACATATACAAACTAGTATATGGGTGGCAAAATCTCACATTTCCATACTAACTCCAAGATTCATACATACATCACATATATATACATTCAATCTTATTCAAATGGTTACATCTCATATACATTACATAGATACATTTCTTGACATCAATATGCTATAAAATTGCCTATATTCCTACTTCCTTGTCAAGAATCATGCTCCAAGGCATTTGGTCTCCTTTCTTTGAACTTCTTAGCTCACCTAGACATGAATAAGCATATAAAGGGGAAAGAGTGAGATTCAGAGAATTTCAATAGCTCTTTACCCCTTTAAACATATATAATGGATGTATATACATGTCAAAGAATGTATGCATGACTTTCAAGCTACTAGTGAACATAGACATAGCATTTTCTATATTCAAGAAACTCATACATAACATACATAGGCTCTTAAGGGTATTGGTCTAGCCTCACCCATTTTTCTTGGGACTTTTGAATTTGCCTTACCCATTTTCAAGGGACTTTTGATTAAGTTTCACTCTTCTTAAGACTTTTGACTTTGTCTCATCTAATCTTAGAGACTTTTGACTCATCCTCACTCTTACTAAAAAACTTTTGGCATCACCATACCCATTCAAGCTAAAACATATTCATAAAACTTATTTTAAGAACATCATGGTACCATGGCATGTATGCAATAGCTAGAAACATTTCTCATGGCATAAACATATATACAAGCACTCAAAGATAAGAAACATACAAGTAATGTATGAGAGAAATGTTAGAGAGTTACCTTGGAGCCAATACTACACACTTTTTCCTTGAACTCTTCCTCCTCTCTTTGGCCAAGCTTATGGAGTTGGGTGGCACTTGATTCTCTTGGCCTAAATATAGCAAATGGGATATGGATCACTTAGGGGAACAAGCTTTAGCCTTATGCAAGCTCTATGTAAAGCTGCTTTCTCATATGGCTTCATTATACTTCCATACAAGACACAATGAAACAACTCTTGAAATTCATGATCTTGACTCTCATTTCTCATTCGTTCTAGGCCTCTTGACTCCCTTTAGACTCTTTGGAGTCATTACATATTCATTTTAAAGAATCTAGCTATAAGTTGCTTTTTTATGTCTTATTATAGAGCCTACACCTCCATCTCATTTTCTATGGCTTTTAATTTTTTTTCAAGGTTTCATTAATGTTCTTCCATCATATCTAGTCCCATTCTAGGCTTATAACAATTTAAAACTCTCCTTAGGTGGCTAGACCTCTCTTGGCTGAGACACCTTCACAATTTTGCACCCATGGCATTTGCTTTATTTTCTTAGAGGGTATGGCACTTGGGAGGCTTCCTAAATGTCTTGAGAACTCATATATACTCTTAGATAGCTTGAATAATCATTAGGAAGCTTTATACATATCAAGGTGTAAGAAAATGCCTCATCTTTGTAACTTTATTTCTAATGCACCTTAATTAGATTTCTTTGCATATACTTGTTTCTCACACTCTAAAACCTATGATTCTCCCTTGGTTAGGTTAGAATTTATCCTCCCTTGGCTGGGCCTATGTTTGGCCAAACCACCTCTCAAGAAAAACAATAAGGAATTGTAATGAAAGCTAGGAGAATCACCTTGTTTCTAGGCTTGTTTCAAGGGCTCTTCACTTGGTGCAGTCATCTCCTTCAAACTCTAATCTTCTCCCTCTAAACTAGACCCAAAATAGCCCCATATGAGTCACTAAAACCATAGAAAGAAAGAAGGAAAGGAGGAGAACAAAGTTTGTGAAGGAGGAACCATGAAAATCCAAAGATTTCTCACCTTTTTGCAAACTGTTTCCCTCCTTCTTTGCTCCTCCCTTGTGTGTTAGTTATTGCTGATCTCTCATCTTTATTTCAAACTAGAAAAACATTATTAAGAGCTAGAGTAGTGGCTGATTGTATAAAGGAGCTAAAAAGGTTAAGTTAACCCACCTTTTTAATTTTTTATTTTAATCCCTAAATCATAACTTATCCGTTTTACCTTAATTCAAATCCTTTTCGAAATCGATCTTTTTCATCATAAAATTTAGGCTCTCTAACTTATAAAATGCCTTTAGAATCACTTAAATTGGGTTTGAAACTATTTTGAACTATTCAGTCAAAGTTTTGGTCAACTGACGATTGAAATCATTTACTAGAGGGGTTTTAATTGTTCTAGGGGTTCTTATGATTTTCAAAGCCTTTGAAAATCTTGAAATACTCAAATTTTTTTGTTTTAAAAGGCCTTTTATAAGTTTTCAAAAATTGCCAGAAATTACGAAAATGCCTCAACTTTCTTTCATAAACTTTTCTAACTCATCTAACTCTATTTTTAGGGCATCTCTGGCCTTAAATCCTCCTTATTTGAGATATAGATTATTGTTCTAATTTTATTGGACCTCAAATCATTCTATCTTGGAGACTTCCTTTTATATTGGGTGCGTTTCGTACATTTATGGGGAAACCAGATGTTACAGCCTTTAGATGTTTGTGACTACTGGCAGTCGTTGAGGCTTTTTGGCACTGGTCATGATCTTCTCTACCTCTTGTTAAAGCACCATCTTCTCTAACTATTGTTGAAGTTGTGTCTCCTACCCACCATCGCTCTACTCGATCTTGTTGTGATTTTCTTCTCTCCCTCAACCAAGCACCTATAGTTGCCTCTTGCTCATTAAATTGAAACATTTGAGGCTTCATTATTGAAGACCAAGAGCCTACATGATAAGTAGGTGAATTTCAAATTTCTTTTTCACTTAAAATATCCCTAAAATGGAATTTCATCAGAATATAAGATATTGAAACCATGGTTTTTAGTCATCCCTTATGTTTAAAATTGGCCCTTTTGGTAAATGTATACATGTATCTTAGAACTCATATTTTACAATGGAGAATGCATCTAATCATTGGTGATTTTGGTATGGAAGGAAAGATGTTTGAAGAAATGCTTGAAAGAGATAAAGTTGGTGTCAATTTTCTTTAATGAGATGCTTGAAAAGCTTCATGTATAATAATTTGATTAGATGAAGTAGGTGTTAGTTTGCTTTAACAAGAAAAAAATTTAACTATAGCATAAAGGTTTATTTATACTGAGGTATTTTAACTGTCATGGTGTAAACCAAAAAGGAAAAAGTTGTTATGGTTAAATTCCTTTTACCTTACAAGATGATTATGTTAAAATTTAATCTCCTAACTATATATATGTGCAAAATTGCAATATACCTTTGGCTAATGAATATTGGAGAAACAGATGTCCATATTGAGTAGCAATATGAGTGGCTTGATACTCTAAAATTTTGCATCTTCTGAGTTGTACATAGGGTGTGTGAAAAGAAACATGTTATGCTTTCTATTCCTTTCATTATGTGTTTAAATGTTCTTTACTTATTCTTATGTCTCCATTGTAGCTTATGATGGCTACATCGAGTGTTGATCATAGTAGTGGACCTAATGGTCCAAGGTTCTAGAATAAGAACTACTTGTGTTGTTGAAAGGCTTCCATAAAGTTTTTAAAGACAAAAAACTTGAAAAAAATTTTCATTACATGCACATGAAACATATGCAAGTTTTGGGAATGGCTCAATCATATAGGTGATGAGTAGATAAGCAAGTAAGCCTCTAGCTTGAATTTAGATGTCTGTATTAGGAACCTAGAAATTGGGGAACTTTGGTAGAGATTATTGAAATTGGAAGGGCTTATGGAAGGGATGTAAATTGCTCAATTAAGGTAGAGAATAGAAAGCTTAGAGGAAGTTATGGTTGGACTAAAATTGGATGTGGTATTTTGGATGATCCACTTCCATGTATGGTGAAACAAATCCTTTGAAGTAACTTCAGAGAAAGTTCGAAAAGAGAAACAGAAGGAGAGGTGGGTCCCACTTACATATGTGAATATTATATGGGTTGTAAGGATCTAAATTTGAAGTACAAATGTGAATATTAAATTATCTAAAACTAGAATGTTGATTTGATGTACAAATTTGATGTTTTTGGTTGAGTCATTAAAAAAATCAAATAAATCTAATCAATTAATAAGCCATTAATTATACTTGATCCAATTGAAAACCAATGAAATAAATCTATGAACATTACTACTTGTAATTTGTTTAGTTGTATCTTTTAGTTGTAAAATGTGTTTTGGCAAGTCATTTGATGTGTCTAGTGATGAAAAGAGTGAATAATTAATAAAAGGTCTTAAATTTGAATTTATACTTAATAGAGCATGTAATTAAGTTCAATATGGTAGAGAATCGATAAAAAAGAAACTAAAAGGCAATTAATGGGAGGAAAAGAAGAAAAAGAAGAATCATGTGATCGAGTAGGGTAGTTGTGAAAATAAGAGGGGAAAAAATTAACAAGAGACAATAACATATTGGCTTATCAGTTTTCTAAGATTACACTATGTAACGACTCTAACTTTAAATTATAGTAATTAAAGTTAAAGACATAATTAATAATCATAAATCAAGGTTGAAAGTCATTACAACTAATTATATTAAAAAATTGCAGGAAAATTTGAACATTGATGTTATTATGGTCATTAATTAGACAATTACAATTATTCGAATGTACAAGTGAATTTAATCATCAATAAGGAGCCTTTGATTCTTCCATCCATCAATTCCAACTCATAAAAACCTTCTACAAGTGTTTCTAAATCATTCCTTAGTATTACCATAAAAGAAACTAAGGTTTCTAAGTAAATATGAGAAATTGAGCACCTTCGCCGTGGCTAAATTCTCTCGCGCCATGGCCAATTACTCTTGGGTTCAACTCCTTACACCTTCACAAATTTTACACATTTCGCTGCGACCAAATGCCCTCTGGAACACCCCCAGACCTATCTCTCAGACTTAGCCACGGCTAACCCTATTGTTCGCCGTAGTCAATCACTCTCTGTTTTCTTCCCTAACAGCTTTGCCACATTTGGCCGAGGTTAATTAAATGTTGGCCGCAACCAATTACCCTTTGTTACCATTTGGCTGAGGCCAATTAAATTTTGGCCGCGGCCAATTCCCTCTGTTACCCTCCTTGGGCAACTTCGTCGCTTTTGGCCGAGGCCAATTAAATTTTGGTCGCGGCCAATTCCCTTCTATTCCTAGAATTCTTAAGATTTTATCTCATGCTCTCCAATTCCTCCTCTAGCAACACTCTAGGCCATTTTAACTTAATTTATGAAGATTTAGTGTCTTTCTTTTACCTAATCTACCTAACACATCTATCATTACCCATTCAAAACTCAAATGTGAATCCTTAACCCTCTAGCCACTATAAACTAGTGAGTTCATAGATCAATGACAATAAAGAGTTCATACACCACTCACATTTCATTCAAACATAAGTTCCATTAGAAATTTCATACATCACTAGTTTAAGTTAACATCTAATGTATCGAATGATTACAGTCCCTATGCTTGGCAATTCATGATACAACGCAGCAATTACATAAAACTAGTACTCTAGTTATATGAATACAATCTGACAAAGTTTCCAAACCTACCTACTACCAAACCACATAATAAACTTCTATTAGTTTTCTCCTTGCCACTAAAAGGTCCGATCCCTAAAAATGTTAGCCCACAATCGAGGTGAGATATACAATCTCAGTAACAAGAGGCAAATTCCACATATATGTACAGATTAATCAATACAATGCAATTTTATATCATCAATTCAATTTGCAAATGAATTAATTAAGCTACCAATGACTACTGTCACATACTCGCAATCATACACAACATGTTAATAGCCAATAACACTGAGAGAGGTCCGTCCACAGCACCTACTCCATAATAAATACAACCAGGGCTCAGTGTATCTAGGGTTTGATCATAACCCGGTGCCCAATTGAAGCACATGCATGAGTGACAGCCACACCACAGCTCCACCATGAACTCATAAGGTCCAATTACAATAACAATTCAAGTATTTAACTAATCATTTAGTATTTCAAAATTAAACATGTGTAATAAATATCATATTAACATGAGCATATACATAGAATTAGAAAAATAATCTTAGTTACCTTAATGAAGCCAATTACTCTACTTCTAGTTAGTATAAAAATCCAAATATACATCAAGCCTATAACAAGTATAATTATCATCATTTCTAGCAACAAATCAGATACCCAAAGAGTTGAACTACTAATAACTGCCTAGAGGTTACTTACCTAATTACCAATGGATTTTAATTTTGGGTTCCAACTTTCCCATACTAGAAACTGCCATAGTTTACTCCAATTTCTAGATAATTTCACATGAAACCAAAGCCCATATTATAGGTTAACTACAGAGGTCTTAAACTAATAGAAAATGCATCAAAATAGGAAGAAGATACTTACTTAACAACACCCATAGCCTCAACCTTCGAAAATCTACCATGGAAGCACCAAACAACAAATTTCAGTTTTGGGTGGAAAATAAAAATGCTTCAAATAAAAGACCAATCAAGCCAAATCGAAGAGGAAGAAAAGAGGATTAAATTATATGAAGGTTACCTTAGTTGAATCTTGATCTAAGTGGGAGAAATGACCAAAATAGTGATAAAAACCCTAGCCTCTCCTCAAGGTGCGAAAATAGGTTTCTCACTTCTAGAGAACTAAGTGTTTTGCTTTTCCAAATGGGCATGGCTGCTGAATCTTTAGGGTTTTTAATGAGAAATGGGTTGACTCATCAGCTTAAGGTCCAATTGGGCTCATTTCTAGCGATTAGGCTATGGTTTAATGAATTGGCTGTAGAAAATATAGAGCTAAAAGTGGAATATGTTGACCCAATGGCCCAATTCCCTGTGGGTTTAGATTTTTATACTTGTTGGGCCTTATTTCATAAGTTGGGCTGCAAAAATTTAATAGGGTCAGGCCAAGTTCTAAGAGTCAATGTAATTTGAGTCTGCATAATGTGTGTTAGGCCGGCTCATATAAATTAGGTCTTGAGCCTCTATTTTACTAAATCAGATTGGGCCATTGCTAGGTAATCTCTTTTGGCCCAAGTCTCATGATAAGGAGTTGGGCTTACACCTAAAATTATTGGGCCTCCATAAATTCTTATCCATGGCTTACTAAAATTAATTTTGGGCCCAAATTAAGCTTTAGCCCAATTGAAATCTTAAACCTATATTAATAACAACTGAAATACTGTACTGTGATTCTAAATATAGTTAGAAATATTTCCCTATAAATTTCCATTCATATAGTTTACCCAATTATTCCATAATAATTATTCTTAATTAGTCTAAATCCATATTAATATCTTAATTAATTTTTGGAATGTTACACACTACCCTATTATTGCTCATCATTTTTCATTCTTAATATATGTATGTCTTGGTTTGTAAATCCAAATGAAATGTAAATCAAATTGGTTATGAAATGAACTTCAACCTCTTAAACCCTTACAAATTGAAACCCCTCATCAATCCAAACAAAAATTTCCCTCCAAAATCCAGAAAAACAATTCCCATAGAATTCCAAAACTAAAATAGTAGTAGATTAGTGATAAGAGGAACCATCAGAAATGCAAACATTTTTAAAATTATAGCTAACTCACAAAATCAAGAGAGAAATGGTGCATTTAACCTTGTTGGACCTTGAAAACTTATGCTACAGGGTAGAAATCATAGCAAACCATGTCTATCAATGGTGTGTAGAAGCTCTAGTGGCTTAAGGATAAGGAAGACTTAATAGGAAAGGTCAAACTTTTGACATAAGGGAGTGGTGTCTTTTAACAACTTCTATTATCTTATGGGGAATGATTATTAAACTAAAATGCAATTATATTACAAAATAAATTGCAATACAAGATTCATAAATTAATAATAACATAAGTAAATACAGGAACATAACTACTTCTAGCCATGCTTTTTTTTTAATCTAATGAATAACCTAATACTCTAATGCAATTTTTTTATAGTAGTTTACAGACAAGAAAACTGTAATGTAAAAGAAGTAGAGAGAAGCATGAGAAAGAGGAAAGGAGAGAGGATTTTTTTATAAGCATATGAGTCCCTGTGATGGCTAATTGGCAGACTTTGCTTATCAAGAACCTCTCAAAGTGCTAATGTAAAAAGTGGTCATTCTTCTATTAAAAGAGATTAGTTAACAACATAGAGATGTCCATTAACATTCTAACAAAAAATATCTAGCTATTTAAAATTAAAAAATGAAGGACCAATTAAAATAATTTAATTTAAATTTGAGATATTTAATTCAAAATATTCCAACAACTGAAATGGAATATCTTAAACAAATATTTAATTAAAATAATATTTTTAACTAATATATTAAATTAAAATATTCCAACAATGATCTCAATACCAATATGAATGGCAAATACATAAGGGTGGAATGGTAATCTCTAATGCCTTTCCCTTGAATCTATGAGCTTTTCATTACTAGAGTTAAGGAAAGTTGTCTCTTTTGTTTATTGGAATCTTGGACGCCTTGGGAGGAGAAGCACTATGTACCAAATGCACAAAATAAAAAATCTATATCCCTTTCCTTTCCTTCTTTACATGGCACTCATGCACCAAATGAAGCCTAAAGGGTGACTACAATGTGCAAGGAAATGGTGGTTTAGAAGATTAGGATTGGAAGATTGGTAGAAGTAAGTTAATAATTTTGTTACAAAATATCAATTTTTTAATTTGATTTTTTAAAGATATAGTTTTTAAACTTAATATCTAAAAAATTACTTTTTAATTTAGTCATTTAAAGATAAAATTTTTAATTTAATCCTAAAATAATTTTTTTTTTAAATTTTGATAAGGTAAAAAAAAATTTCACTCAGGTGTTAATTAATAATATCATTATAAAATGAATGAAAATATAATAAATATATCCAAGGTAAAAGAGAAAATTAATAGTGTTGTAAATAACATAATAATGTGGATATTCTATAATTTCCAACGAATTTATATTATATCATTATGTCAATTAATTTTCTTATTTATGTTATTTTTGAAGGTTTATAAATAGAGGTTATGTATTAAACATGAAGTATCCAAGCGAATGAGAATTGTCTACTTCTTTATTCTTTCAATTTTCTCTCATGCTCTAAATATTTTCTTACATTTTTATTAGTTTTACAACACATTATTAATACAAGTCTTTAGCAAATTAGTGTAAGACATCAATTCTTAGAGCTTGTTATTCATCATATAAAAGTATAAGAAACTTTTTGTTCTTATTTTGTATTATCCATAGATTTAATATTTCATTTTATCTATAAATTTAAAGTTTATTTGTATTCATAATATGATTATCAATTTGATATTGACAATTATCTTAGAAATTGATACAATGCCACTTCGGAAATACTATAGAAAGAAATGTGGAAAAATTAGCATGTTGTTAGTTGTAACAAATCAAGTGGATGAAGTTAACCATTGCATAGTGGGGAATGAGGAACTAGAGCGGATGGCATGTCAAGCTGATTGGGGGAATGCAAAACTTAGTGGATTACTCCATTATACCATTTTAGGCCATATCTCCAACACATCCACTTTCTCAATTATGGGTTTATGGGTAGTTGTAGCAGTAGTTGTAACAACCAGAAAAAAAAAAAGAAAAGAGAAAAGAAAAAGGAAAGAAAAAAAAAGCTAAAAATTTTCGAAGGCTGAAAATTTTCTAAGTCTGCTAGCTACAGCCTAGCTATAGCGAATGTACTTGTTCGCTATAGCGAGAAATGGGCTAGCTATAGCGAGAATGCCTTCTCGCTATAGCAAAAATGCTTCTAGTTATAGCAAGTGCGGGCATCCCATACAAAATCCAGGGAGCTACTCGCCGTAGCGAGAGCTATAGCGAAGGCAGAGGTCTGGGACTGACACGAGCTCGCCGTAGCGAGGGTTATAGCTCGCTAAAGCGAGGGTTAGTCCGGAAAAGCGTAAAAAGAGAGATTTTGACTTTTTAAAAGCTTCCAAACTTTCCTTTCTCTTAGAACAGACTTAAGCTTCAACCAAGGAGAGAGAAAAGGGCTGTGGAGAGAGAGAGAGACCTAGAGAAGGAAGGAGAACAAGCAAAGAGGTAAGTAATCTTGAGATTTCCATAGCTTTCCTTTTTAGCATGCTATTCTTCTCTCTTTGCCCTCTCTTTCTATGGTTTTGGAAGTTGATTTGGGTTTGGTTCAGAAGAGGGAAGTGGGAAAATTACTCTAGAATAAGGGTAGAACTCATATAGCTTCACTTCTTCTTTTTTGCTTTCTTCCTTGAGAGCTTGAGAGAGGAAGGAGAGTGAGTAGAGTTCTAGAGAGAGAATCCCTAGCTTTTTACATGTGTAGCCGGGGTTTACTTCGATGAAGAGCCTCTTTAGCTTTGTGAGAGTTTATTTGAGTTATAAGAGAGTAATTTGATGCTCTTTGTTGTGCTTAGGCTCAAAGGAAGTAACTCCATCTAGTTGTGAGTGTGAAATCAAGAAGGGAGAAGAGAAATTGAAAGGGAAGATTTGTATTAGCCGATAAGGTAGCTCTCTACTCCTTCTTGTTGCATTCTTGGATATGTAATAGTCATTGTATGTTGTGTATGTGCTTGTATGATGAGATATGCCATTGATGTTGCCTTGATGCATTGGTACCAATATGCTTATGATATGAATTGTGTAAATTGCTAGGGTGAGGTGGTGCCGAAAGTCCCTTGAGACGGGTGAGGTGGAGCCAAAAGTCCCTAAACTAAGGGTGAGGCCAAACCAAAAGTCCCAAAGCTCGGGTGAGGCTAGACCAAAAGTCCCTAGAGCCTATTCTTGGCATTGACATGATATTCATGGCATGAAACACATATGTTGTGTTATTGTGACTTGGTTGCATGCTTTGACTGATTTATATGCCTTGATTGCATATTAAATGAGTATGAGCTATTGAGATTCCCTGAATCTCACCCCCTTCCCTCTCCCATCTTAATATTTTAGGTGGAGCTCAAGGAGAACCAAGTGCACCTCATGGAGCCTAGTTGAGCATACTTAGGGAGATGTGTAGTGGTTTTAGTTCTTTTGTTGTAAAGAGGTCCCAAAATGAATATGCACCTATCATTTTTGAGTTGTAAATATGTAAGCATATATAAACACATGTATAAATGATGTATGAACTGTGGAAAGAGCCAAAACAATGAGAATGTAAAATGTGGCCCTTTTGTGGCTTATATGAAATGATGTATTTTGTTCCGTAGCATAGTGATTTTGAACTGTATGATGACTTAGATCATTTGAGTTATTCATATATGCTATGCTTGTGCTTTCAAACTTGCCCAAAAGAGGCTAGAGTATGTGGGAGGTCATTTGGACCCATTATGAACCATTGTGGGTGCCAAAACCGTCACTTTTGTGAGCTCCGTCAAAGTATGACCGGATGAACTCTTCTTGATATGAAATTTAGCATGCCTCTAGATTCTATTGAGAGCTTCTTGAGAAGCCAAAGTGGGTAATATTTGGAGGTCTAGGGAATATTTGGTGAATTGTTGAAGTTTAGAAATTTCAATGGTTTGGTCATGGTACTGTGCATTAAGTCCGAAAATGAATTAATGTCATCCATAGATCAAATGGTGTCCAATTGTCATGAAATTTTATGAGCATAAACTAGATATCCACAGTGACCTATACCAACTGGAAGCACCTCAATCGGATGTCTGTAGAGAGAGAAACGACTTTCTGAAGTTCTGTATCAGCATCAGGGAAGTTTCTGACCTTCGTTACTGTTCCATCGGTTTTTGAGGTCCAAGATCTCCTGAATTGATCTGGACTTATTTTTCTCCTCTAGTTAACATCTGTAGCTTTCCAAATTGGTATAGTTTTCCTAGATTATATTTTTTTGTAATTAATTACGAGTTTTCAAAGTTCATGACAGTAAACTGCACTAGTATCAGGGACAGCCGGACCACTGTGTCTTTTTCGATGTCAAAGATGGTCCAAACGCTGAGATTGTGGTTGGGAGTTATTTTTAATGTGAAGTTAACATCTGAAGATTTCCATAGACCTATTATTAGCTTGATTCCCATTTTTATAGAATTAGTTATGATTTTTCAAATTTGGAGCCAAAAATCTGACTTATGGGCTCATTTGATAAATTGCATTTTCTTGGTTTTTGGCTTCATACCCGTGGTTTATGAGTTGTTTGAAGCTATGTACAAGTATTATAAATGTTAATTGAGTAGAGGATGTGAATGATGGGTTTACGGGACTCACGGGGCAAAATATGACCGGTTAAACCCTAACTTAAAGTTATAAAATACCACGGTTTTGGTCATTTTCCTGGGAAATCATATGGAATCAAGCCTAGAGGAAGATAAATTAGAGTTAAGATATTATGGTGTTACAGTAGTTGTGTCTTATTTCATTTCTTAAGATTTATTATAAATGATGTAGTTGGGGTAGGGTATTGGACATGACTTTGAGCTATATTTTATTGTAATAGGCATTTAGTCCTCTCTATATAGGCTACTCAGAGAAAGAATTTGTGTTTAAGTCTCTTGCACTTATGTTCCTTTACTCCTTTCCTTTTAAATTCTACTTTTCAGTTTTATTTATGCCTAACAACTGTTCAGTCTTTGTCATTTTGGTATCAAAGCACATTGATTTTGTATGCTAAAACTAGAAATAATAATTTCCAAAATGAATCCACCTAACCAAATGAAACAATTGCACAACAATTATCTACCATAGCATCTAAATTGGAAGCCATGGATACATTAGCCATTGATGTTGTTGCTTTTAAAGCCTAAGATAGTGATTTCACCATGCTAAAACACTTTAAGGCAAAGGCAAATCAACATGGACTAAGGAAGATAAGGTTGAAATTCCATAGTGGAGTAAGAATCCTTCGTGTGGTCCATACACTAAAATGAAGTTTCCTAAATTTGAAGGAGGCAATCCCAAAGGCTAGATCCTAGAGACCAAAAAATAGTTTGCTATTATTAAATGCCTAACAAGTTAAAAGTAGATAAAACAACTATTTATTTAGAATGTGATGCATTAAATTTATTTACCTGGATCAATAGGAAATGCAGGCTTCTATATTAGGAAGAATTGGTGAAGCTACTTCAGGAAAATTATGGACTCGTGGAATTCCAAAACCCTAAGTAGTATCTATTTTCATTTTTTCCACTTGCATCTAATATGCTTTTTTTGCTTCTCTTTTCATTTTTTTCTACTAGGAAGCATAGTAATTCTTCCATTTTGAGGGGACATAAACTCACAAATTGGTGCTTTTGGTTTTATGCCACTTGACTTCTTGCTTGTGGATTTCATCAACTTGACATTTAATTTGAAATAATATTTCAACCTTTAATGATGATTGTAATTCTATACAAATAACCATAGTAATGTTGTCTGTAACACCATAATGTCTTAACCTCAATTAATCTTCGTTTAGGCTTAATTCCATATGATTTCCAAAAAAAGGACCAAAACCATGGTATGTTACTACTTTAAGTCAGAGTTTAATTAGTCATATTTTGCCCCATGGGTCTCGTGAACCCATCATTCACATTTTCTACTCAAACACCATTTATACAACTCATACATAGCCTTAAACAACCCATAAACCACATATATGAAGCCAAAAACTATGAAAATTCAATTTCTTAAATGGACCCAAAAGTTAGATTTTTAGTTCTAACTTTGGAAAATCATAAATAATTATAAAAAATGGGAATCAAGAAACAAATAGCTCTCTAGAAAGCTTCAAGTGTTAAATTTACACTAAAAATAATTTTCAACCACAATCTCAGCGTTTGGATCATGTTTGACATAAAAAAAGAGACAGAGATCCGGCTATCCCTGGTACTGGTGCAACTTGCTATCATAAAATTCAAAAATTCATAACTAATTTCAAAAAAAAAAATCTAGTCAAACTATACCAATTTAGAAAGATAAAGATTTTAACTAGAGGAAAAAAATAAGTCTAGATCAGCTCAGTAGCCCTTGGACTTCAAAAAATGATAGAACAGTAACGAAGGTCGGATGGCTTCCCTGATGCTAACACAGAACTTCAAAAAGTCATGTCTCCCTCTACAGACCTCCAATTGAGGTGCTTCAAATTGGTATAGGTCACTGTAGATGTCTAGTTTATGCCCATAAAATTTCATAACAATTGGATATCGTCTGGTTTATGAATGACATAGATTCATTTTCGGACTTAGTTGCATAGTACAATAACCAAAACCAGAAAATTCTCCAACTTCAAAAATTTACCAAATATTCTCTAGACCTCCAAATACTACCCACTTTAGCTTCCTAAGAAGCTCTCAATAGGCTCTAGAGACATGCCAAATTTTATATCAAGAAGAGCTTATTTGGTCATACTTTGATATAGCTCACAAATTTGACGATTTTGGCACCCAAAATAGTTTAAAGTGGGTCCAAATGGCCTCCCACATGTTCTAGTACCTCTTGGGCAAGTTTTAAAGCATAAATATAGTATATATAAAATACCTAAATGGTCTAAATCATCATACATTTCAAACTCACTATACTACGGGCCAAAATACACTATTACGTATAAGCCACAAAAAGGCCAAATCTCACATTTTCATTGCTTTGGCTCTCTATATAATTCATACATCATTTATACATATTTTTACACTTGATCAAATATTTACATCTCAAAATAATAGGTGCATATTCATTTTAGCACCTCTTTATAACAAAAGAACCAAAATAGCTATACAACTCCCTAAGCATGCTCAATTAGGCTCCTTGGTGTGCACTTGGATCTCCTTGAGCTCCACTTAACATGTTAAGATGGGAGAGGGAAGGGGGTGAAATTCATGGAATCTCAGTAGCTCATATACTCATTCACGAAAGTAATCAAGGCATATAAACAAGTCAAAGTATGCAAACCATTCACAATTACATAACATATGATTTTCATGCCATGATATCATATCAATGCTAAGAATAAGCTCTAGGGACTTTTGGTCTAGCCTCACTTGAGTTTTGGGACTTTTGGATTGGCTTCACCCTTGGTTTAGGGAATTTTGGCTGCACCTCACCCGTCTCAAGGGACTTTCGGTACCCACCTCATCTGAGCAATTTTCACAACCCAAACATAAGCATATTAGTACTAATGCATTAAGGCAACATCGAATGGCATGTCTCACAATACAAGCATATACACAAGTATACAATGATTATTACACATCTAAGAATGTAACAAGAAAGAGTGGAGAGCTACCTTACAAGCCAACACAAGCCTTTCCTTTCAATTTCCCTTCTCCCTTCTTGGTTTCACAATCATAACTAGATAAATGTGCTTCTCTTGAGCCTAGACACACAAAGAGCATGGAATTACTCTCTCATAAATCAACAATTATTCACAAA
>JAIUCV010000007.1:27004772-27434410 GCA_026724425.1 Erythrophleum ivorense
CCCAAGGTACTGTTCCATCGATTTCCTGGAGTTTGGCTTCATGAACTGATCTAGAGATATTTTTTCTCTCTATTTAATATCCACATCTTTCCATAGTGATATCATTTTCAAGCATTGGATTTTTGTGGAATTAGTTAGACATTTTTGAAGTCCATATCAGTAAATTGTGACAGTATCAGGAACCCCTCCGACCAGTAGATGATTAAGCGTGTCAAACGAATTATATATGCGATTTTAAGACTTATACATATTTTTACCATGAATTAGATGTCTTAAGATTTCCAGAATGACTGAGATTATATGTTTTCAATTTTTCTGGATTTAGTTGTGAATTTCAAAACTTTGCCTAAAAATGAGGCCAAGTCTGCCGAAAATGAATCTACATGTCTCATATCCCTTTTTGGTTTCCATGGGTTTAAAGCTAGTTTTTGTGATTGAAATGAGTTCTAATCATGTAAATAAATATGAGGATGCATAGAATGAGCTCACACAGTCCACATGACACCAAATGGGTTTTTGGATATGATGACTTGCAAATAGAAGTCCAAATCTTCATGCCTCCTTTATGAGAATTATGTGTATGTTTCATGATAATTATGCTATTCAAAGGCATGAGATGAGCTAGAATTATGGTGTTACACTCTCAAGCTCTCAAGTTGGTAAAACCAACATACTCAAGGAAAGCAAAGAAGAAGAAGAAGTAAAGATACATGAGTTCTAGCTTTCTTTAAGAGTTGTTTTCCACTTTCCCTCTTCTAAACTAGGCTTAAAACCTAACTAATTCAACAACCAAAACCATAGAAAGAGAGGGCAAAGAAAGAAGAACAAGATTCTAAGAAGAAAAGCTATGAAAATCTCAAGCTTGCTTACCTTTTCCTTGTTCTTCCTTCCTTTTCTTGGTCTCTCTCTCTCTCCACAGCCCTTTTCTCTCTTTTGGTCAAAGCTTAGGTTAGTTAAAAGAAAAGGAATGGATTTGGATGCTTTAAGTAGTCAAATTCTCTTTTTTCACGCTTTTCCAGACTAACCCTCGCTATAGCGAATAATAACTCTCGTTACGGCGAGCACGTATCAGTCTTAGACCCCTGTTTTCGTTACGACGTGTGCTACGGTGAGTAGCTCCCTGGTTTTTGTATAGGATGCTCGCACTTGCTATAGCTAGAAGCATTCTCGCTATAGCTAAAAGGCACTCTCGCTATAACTAGACTATTTCTCGCTATAGCGAACAAGTACATTTGCTATAGCTAGGCCATTTCCCGTTATAGCTAGCAGACTTAGAAAATTTCATGACTTCAAAAATTTTTCAGCTTCTTTTTTTTTCTGGTTGTTACATTGTCAAGTGTCAAGGAACTAATTTTTTAGATAAACTCCAATATCTAGTCCTAAAAAAACTTAATTATCAATTTAATACTCTAAAATTTTTCATAAACCTTAATACTAAAGGTATAATTTCATTGTAATTCTACCTTTCTAAAAGTAATAAAATAATATTATATCTTTTGAAAACCAAATATTTTATAAGGTTGAAAGTTGAAATTAAATGATACTTTGAAGTATTAAATTGATACAAAAAAAAAAAAGTAACTAGGCTAGGCTAGGTATGAACAGAACCCAACACTGCTCAATCTGATTTTAAGTTTGAATTTGCAAACCTAATTTTGGACCTAGTTTCTTTTTGACCATACTCGACCCAACTTGTACACACCTATTCATATCTAATTAAATGGAAGACAACTCAACAAGCAAGAAGCTCTTGACGAAAGAAACTAATGTGGTGGAACATAGTAACAAATAGGTCAAAATGAATTAAAGAGAGAAGGTGGATTCAATGTTTGATTTTTTTTTTAAGGGGGGAGGCTTAAGTCTCAAATGGCTTTAGGGTACGGTGGCTTGTCAAATTCAAGCCTATCACATATCGGCCAAACCTTGGTGGATGTGGGAACTTATGGGTCTCTATGTGGTATAAAAGTGAATGACTTAACTTGACCTCTTAAGTGTGATAGAAACATTAACACAATGGGATGAAGGATCATGTTTGTAATAGTCAGTAATTAAAAAATTGAAATGAATATGATAAATGGATACTGGAACACCTTAAAGTAGAGCAAATTGAGGCCAAATAAGATTAGGATGAGAATTAAAACATCTCAAAATATGATTTAAAGTCTAAAGATAACCCGAAATCAGAGTCAAAATAGCTAAACAAATTTAAAGAAAATGTGATGAAAAAACTATAATTTTGGGCAACCTTTTGAAAACTCAAAAAAAGGAGATTTAAATAAAAAATTTGAGTTTTCTGGGACTTTTAGGGGCTTTAAAAATTATTAAAACCCCTAGAATAGTTAAAACCCTTCTGATATGCGACTTAGGTTATTGATTGACTAAAATTTTGACTAAATAATTCGACAAGGTTTTAAATCTAATTTAGGTGAAACCAAAGGCATTTTCTGAATTAGAGGACCTAAATTTTATGATGAAAAATATGGCTCTAAAAAAAGATTTGAAATGAGCTCAAACGAAAAGAACCAAGTTGAGAGACAAAAGTAGAATTTAGAAAATGTTATAATTAGGTCTTCCTTCTTCTTAAGTCATGCCCCACCTTCTCCACTCTTCCTAATTAACTTTGCTCTATCTCAAACCAGCACCTAAACCATCTTGAAGTGGCACACAAGAAGGAGAAGAAAGGGAGAGAAATTCAAGTAAAAAGGATCAGAAATAATCACTTTTTCATACTCTCTCCTTCATTAAAGTTTTTCTCCTCTTTCTCCTTTCTCTTCTTATGGTTTTGGTGTCATAAATGGTGATGTTTTGTGGCTGGTTCAATAGAGGGAAGGGAGAATTTGGAGAAATTCTTGGAAGCTTAGAAAAGCTCTCTTGAAAAGCTTTGAAATAAGGTAAGAAATCATGGTTGAACTTGCTTCTTCTTGGCTTCCTCTTGCTTGTCAATTTTGGACAGACTAAGGATGATATGTAGGGATTTTGATTTTAATCCAAACTTGATAGAAATTGGGGTTTTAAAGCCTAAGGAATCATATGGAAGCAATAGAACTTAAAAAGCTATTATAGATAACAAGTTAAGGAAATTAAGGTTTTGATTACACTTAGGGATTTATGAAGCTTTCTAATGATGATTTAACTTATATAAGAGCATGTTTAGGTTCTCTAAGGAAGCTTCACAAATCCCAATTTCCCAAGAAAGACAAACAAAACTCCATGGATTCTCTAAGGAAGGCATGTCTCAGCCAATTAAAGAATGGGGGTACTTAGGGAGAATTTTCTTTAATTCCAATGATAGAAATGGTCTAGATATGAATAATAAATACCAAATGAACCATTAGTTTGAATTTAGAAACCATAATTTGAAAGTTGGAAATTTAGGGTTCTTTTAGGTGTAAAGAAGAAACTTGGTGTTTAGCTCCTTGAATTGAGTTTGTGATGACTCTAATGAGTTTAAATGAGGTCACGTGACTTTATTAAAGTGAGAAATTGAAGCCAAGATGATGAATTGTATGAATTGCTTCATTATGCTCTTGTATGGAACCATATGTATACCATAAGGCAGAAGTAGCTTGTGAAGAGTTTATGTGAGGCTAGAAATGGTTCCATTGATGTATTTGTGTCTTGTTTGATGTGTTTAGGCTAAGTAAATCAAGCCTCCTTTAAATGTGTGTGTGAGGCCAAACCAAGGAGCTAGGAATCAAAGGAAGAAATTGTGCTTCTTGATCCAAGGTAGCTCTTCATCTATTCTTGTATGCATTTCTTAGTTGTTTGATTGTCATTGATTGCTTATATGTATGTTTAAATCATGGAACATGCCTATAGCTATTGGTACCATTATGCTTCTTGAATTTTTTTTTGAATGTGAGATGGCTCTTAATGGGTAAGGTAGTAATACCATAATTTGTTAGCTCATTCCATGCTATTTTTATGCCTCATATCAATCAATTCATGTGAGAGGAAAGAAAATGACATTAAAAGTATTGATTATTTTTGCGTTGCGTCACGTATAAAATTTCCATTCGATGCCATGTAGGCTGAGTGATCTCATACTATACTTTCCCATATTTAATTACATGTATATAACTCATTTCCATCATAAAATCATGCTCACAACTCATGGAAAACTGAAATGGAACCTAGAATATGGAGGTTTATTTTCAGCTAGATTTGGCTCCTTTTCTAGCCAAACTTTGAAAAATCATAACTAATTCTAGAAAAATTAAAATTATACATTCTTAGATATTCTAGAAAGATACAGATGTTTACTTCACAATAAAAATATGCCCAGACCATAACATCTATCACAAAGGGTGTTTGATATTCAAAAAGATCCAAAGGTCAAACTACCTCCTGATGCTATCACATATTCTGTAGCAAACTTTGAAAATGTTCAATTAATTTCACAAAAATCTAATCTATGAAAATGAATATGGAAATCTGTGAATGTTAGCTAGAGGGAAAAAATATTTCCAGACCAAATCAGATAGCCTAAATCTCATAATTCAATAAAATAATAACTTATGTCAGGTGAAGGTCCTAATACTGGATAGAATATTCAGAAATTCATATCTCCCTCTCTAGACCTCCAAATGAGGTGTTTCTAGTCGGCATAAGTCACTAGGAATTTCTAGTTTCTCTATATAAAATTTCACAGTAATTAGACATCATTTGCCCCATGAGTGATAGAATTTAATTTCAGACCAGTGCTACAATAACAAGGGCCAAAACCAAAAAAAATTCTCAACTTCAACAATTCAAGAAATATTCCATAGACCTCCAAAAATCACCAACTTTAGCTTTCTAAAAATCTCTTAATAAGCTCCAGATGCATGCCAAATTTCAAACCAAGAAGAGCTTATTTGGACAAAAAGTAGTATAGCCTCTTAAAATGGTAAATTTTTGTTCCATATGGGTAACCAATTTGTCCAAATGGCTTTCTTAATTGTTTGGCACCTCTTGGGCAAGTTTCAAAGCACAAATATGACTTGTAGAGACTGCCAAAATGGTTTCAAATCCCATGCATTTTATTTCGGTCTCTCAACATCCATTTATGCACTAAACACACATGGCATTCAAGGGTCCAATTACATATCTTCATTGATTTAATACTACATACATTATACATCATATTACTTATGTTCAAAGTTTTACACAACCAAAAATAATAATATGTACAATACTTCTTGGCACTCCATTACACTTTACACTACAAATTAAATAAAGTGTAGTCATTTAGTGTTCTTGGCTTGCATTTCCTTGGCATTGGGCACCACTTAGACATTTTAAGCATGAGAGGGAAAGGGGGGTGAGATTCCAAGAATCTTAATAGCTCATACATCCATTCACACGATATTCAAGGCATACACACATCAAATATATGAATATACAAGTATAAAGTGTGTAATAAATCTCATTTCATGCCACGTCAACATGTCAAGACCACTTTCATGTTCTAGGGACTTTTGGTTTAGCCTCACCCCATTTCTAGGACTTTTGGATTTGCCTCACTCTTGGCTTAGGGACTTTTAACTTAGCCTCACCCATTCAAGGGACTTTTGGCCTTGTCTCACCCATGCCAAGAGACTTTTGGCATCACCTCACCCTTATGAGCTCTTTCCATAACCATAGTCAATCAAAAAGATATATTGGTACCAATGCAATTTCAAGACAGCAGGTGGCATATTCTCAAATCACAAGAGTATATACAAGCATACAACATATACATATGCACATAAGAATGCAAGAGAGTGAGGTGAAGCGTTACCTTTTAACTTATGCTAGCTTAATTTGTCACTTCCTTTCCCTTCTTGGTCTCACAAGAGCACTTAGGTAGAGTAGGGTTCTCTTGACCTAGATATCACAAACATCGCACAATTACACACTTGAAGCAAGTCAAGACACTAGGTTTACTCTTAAACACACTTGGCTCCAAAATGGGCATATTGGCTCCATAATAGGCATATTGGTTCCATAAATGGTCCATTGAAGCAACTCATATCATCCAAGTTCTAGGCTTCATTCTCTGGTTATTTCTAAACTTCTTGGACTCATTTAAGGTCCTTGGAACTATCACATATTCAATTGCACTATTGGAAGACCAAGTTGCTTCATAAGGCACTATTATGGACACCATTTTCCCATCTTCCAACCTATGGCTCCTAAATTTTTCCCAATGGTTCCTCCCATCTTCTAACATCATATGGAGTCCCAAACCAAACCTAGGACAAATTAAAACACTCCCTAGCCCTATAAATGCTTCTTGGTCGAGACAAGCACATAATGGAGTTTCTTGGAGTTTCAAAATTTTCCTTGATAGGAGAGCCACTTGGGAAGGTTTCTAGGGGTCTTAGGAGCTCAAGAAAACATTCAAATAGTCAAGGAATTACTCACACCAAATCAGATTTTACAAAACCCTAAGAAAGCCTACACTTTTTTATCTTGATTTCCTTTGGTTTTTACTTAAATTTCTTGCCATATTCTTAATCCTTGTACTCTTTTTCCTAGGTTTCTTCCTTGGTTCTCCCAAAATTCATCTCCTTCTATCCCTCTTAGGCTAGCCGAAACCACCACAAAGAGGAGCAACCAAGATGAAGCATCAAGAATGGAAAAATACCTTAGTTTCAAGCTTGTTTTCAAAGCTTTTCTTCCTTAGTTCCCTTCTCCTTGGCAATTTCGAATTCCCCCCCCTTAGGTCTGGGTCAAAAACAGAATCAAATCATTCAAAAAATCTATGTAAAGAAAGGAGGAAGAGAGGAGAACAAAATTGGAGGAAGATGAAGCAAGAAAATCCATGAAATTACCTAGTTTCTTCTTGGTTTTCTTCCTCTTTTTCTTCCCCTTTTGATGCGCCTAAGGAGCTGCTATTTTTTTTGTAAATTGGGTAGAAGAAGTCATGCTCAATGAAAGGGAGAAGATGGAAGAAAAGTGTGGAAGTGTTAAGGACATTCTAGAAGCTTTTATTTCTAATTTTGCCCTTCCGTAATGGCAATTTCATTTCAGCTTCATTTTAGCTCTTTTCTTAGAACCGTCTTTTTTGTCATAAAATTTAGGTTCCCAATTTAATAAAATGCCTTTGGAAACACTAAATTTGGAGCTAAAACCTTACTGAACAAATTGATCAAAGTTCGGGTCAATTGACATTGAAAAACATACACCGGAGGGGTTTTACCAGTCCTGGGGCTTCTTATAGTTTTTAGGGCCTCTGAGAACCTTGGGTAACTTAAAACTTTCATTTAAAAAGCTCTCATATGTGGTTTTGCAAAAGTTGCACTTATTTATGAAAATGCCATTATGTTTCGTCAGTTTTCATCGCAAATTATTTTTTTATCTTAACTCCATTTTTCTTTCTGTTTGAGCCTAGAATTATCATTTTTAGGAGTCTAGGACTTAACTCAAATTTTTTGGGATATTATCTAGGTCATTTCAAAGGACTTACTTTTATACGGCTCACTTCGTCATTTTACGAAAATTATGTTTGTTACAGAGGTTGTGCTAAAAGTCCCTTGAATTGGGTGAAATGAAGACAAAAGTCCCTAAAAATATATATGATAAGGCCAAAAGTCTCAAGAATGAGTGATAATAAGTTAAAAGTTCCTAAAAAATAGGTGAGACTAATCTAAAAGTTTGAATAATTGGGTAAGATTAGACCAACAATCCTTAGAGCTTGTTTTTGATCTTGTTGTATTCATATGACTTTGAAAATATGATTATGTTTGATGTATAGAAGTATTTGATGCATACTTACTCTCTTTGACATGATAACATGCCATATATGTATACTTGAAATGGTGAACGAGCTATTGGGATTCTTTGAATCTCATTCTCCTCCACTTTATATCTAACCTTGTCTAAGTAACTCTCATGGAGCAAAGAATAAAGGCCAAGGAGCTTAAGTTGTGGCACTTTGACAATATAATAGAATTTGATGTAATTTAATGTCAAAGTGTGTATGTATATGTTATTCATGAGTTGTAACCTTTCACTCATATGTAAAAGTATGGAAATATGGTTTATGTACTAAATTTGGAGTCAAATGTATGAGAACATAGATTTTTGGTATATGTGTGGCTTGCCAAGTGTGTGTATAAAGCTAAGTGAGGAAGTGGTTTTGAGTTCTATGATGATTTAGATATGTTATGATGCCCATATATGTTATGATTGAGGTTTTGGATGTGTTTAAATGGTCACATTGCATGTGAGAATCCATTTTGGCTTATTTGAAACCATCGGTGTACCATTTTGAACCATAATATTGCCTTAAACCAAAATTGGACCGAATGTATGAATTTTGGCAAGAGATTTGGTAGGCATATAGATCTCATTTAGAGCTTTTCATAGAGTTAAAGAACATAATTTTTGGAGCTCTGTAAAATTTTTATGATTTTTCAAAGTTTGCTGAATTATGCAGAAACTGCTTGTGTACTATTCATTTGGTCAATCTGGTTTTTTAAGTATTTGAGGGGTGAAATGAACTCTATAAAATTTCACAAGCATATAGCTGAAATTATAAACTTTCTATAGCCACCAAAATAATTCAATTTGGAGCTCTATAACTCGATATATAAATTTTTAAAGTTCCAAATTTGCACTTAGGCAAAATTCTGATAGTAGTACTGTTCAATTAGAATTTTGTGAACCAAATGATATTGTTTTGATCTAAAACTTTTATAGCATGTAGATTATGTTCTGAGCTTTCCATAAAGTCCTAGTTTGCATGATTTGAAGTTTTCTAGTTCAAGTTATGAATTTTTAAATTTATGACAGAATTATGGAACCATAGAAAAATGGAAGTGTAATGTTAGTCTTGATTATATACCTCTTTTTGTGATGTTTCTATATGAGTAATTTGTATTAAGGATGGAGAATGAGTTTGGTAAGTTGAAATGGTTCATTTAATCAGAAATGAACTAATTTGACATTTAATGTTGATAAATTCTGCTGCTAAAAGTATTGAAATTACAAAAATAAATTATATAGGCACTTTGTGTTATGAATCAAGTATTATCTACCTATGGTGTTACAATGTTGGATGCAAGTAGAGATGCTTCAAACAAGGTGCTTGATGAAGAGGACCATGCCAGGATTTTAGCTCTTTAAGTTATAAGGCTTACCCTTTTTCTTCCATGTTTTTATGAACTTACTTATTTGGAATTTAAGGGGGTAATGGTGCAATGTCTATTCCCATTCTTATTAAAAAATTAATTAGTGAATGCAATTTACTTTTGATTGCCATTATTGAAACTAAACTAAACAGTGTGAGGCTAATTAAATCATGAGAAAGAAAGGCTTCAATAAAGGTACTAAAGTAAATGCTAATAAATATAGTGGTGGCATTTGGCCTTTCTAGGATAAGAGCAAGGTGAAAGTAGTGGTTCTTTTAAAATACTCCTAGTTCTTGTATCTTATTATTAAAGAGGCTCAAATGTTCCTTGATATATATGGGGTTTTATGGGACTTAAATTTACATGGAAGAGGAGTGAAGTTAAAGTGAGATTGGATAGAGCAATCATTAATAAAGAATGGTATATAATATATTAGGAAAGTAAGGACTAATGGAGCTAGAAAAAAAATACTTATGAAGGGTTTGAAATGTGTGCTATACACATTATCCTTAAATTGATATTTATCCTTACTTGCATTGTTGCAGGGTTTAGGAGGAGGAAAATTACTTCTAGGAGTAATCCAAAGCACCCTAGAGAATTATACACTCAACAAATGTGTAATTCTCTCTTTAAAAGAACTTTAAAAGATTTAAATAGTAATCTAGAGATAGGTTTTCTTATATCTTTTCTTTTGAGTTCAAAATAATTTATACAACTCATTCTAAAACAACATGATTTTTTCTCAGAAAACTAATTTGAAATTCAAATTTCAAATTTTCATCTTATTTTTTTTATATCTAAAGTGTTTATGAAAATTTCAATAGTCACTTGACTTATATCCAATAAAACCACATAATTCTTAAAATCAATAGACATTTTAACTATCAAAATTTTCAAGTTTTTTGATGTCCAATATCTAATGATTCAAATCATACCTTCAACTAGTCAATTGGTTGTTCTCGGGTTGATGTCTAACGTAATGACCTAAATTATTATTATTATTATTAAAATTAAAATGTTTGAAATGCTTCAGGGAACTTAATTGAAATGTTATTGGGTTTTAAGGGCAAATGAGCAATTTTAGCACAAAATGAGTCAGAAAGCTTATCTTAGCATATTCTTAATGCTTCCTCTTTAAGGTGTTAATCTGGTTCAATGCTACTCAGCCAAGTTGAGCTAAGTGAGGCTAATGAGAAAAAAAAAATCAAGTGGGGCTAGGCAAAGTTGCCTAACTGTGCCAACCAATTTGGCCCAACCTGGTCTAGTGGGTATTTTAATATTTAAAAAAGAGGATGAAATGGAAAGAAAAGTTTTTTTAGGAGTCATTTTGCAATTTTATCTAAAACAATTTTCAATATATTTTCAAATTAATAGCTAAAGGGTTAAAATCCTTACTAAGCTCCTATTGATTATGATTATTATTATATTTAAATGAAAAAATAAGATAAAAAATGTGTATTTTTAGAGTTCAAAGCAAATAAAAATAAAAATAAAAATTGGAATAGTAAATGTGCATTTTTAAGGAAACATTCAATGCTAGGCAAGTCATACTGGGAATGGGAATGCTTAGCGTTAGCGGCAAGAAAGAAATTCGGGCAGAGAAGCTATCCCCCGCCCCTACTATTTAGGGGGCCCTTGCTTCTTGCTTCTGATGGAACTGCTACTCTAGGTACCCTTGCTTCTACTCCAACGGGATCAATGACTGGACTTGGATCTACTAGTGAAGCTACTCGGTCTCGATCTGCTTGTTGATTGCTAGCTTGATTGCAAGGTCCTCCCCGCTGAGATGGCAACATACGAAAAGATGGATTCAAAACTTGTACATTCAGGGTCCCAAAGAGCCCTAGCTTAGTCACTCTTCGCTATCCGCATGTCGTCCAGTGGGAGCATGTCTTCCTGCGGGAAATGCCTTACTCCCTACCCCTGCCTCTGAGGCTAATGCCATAATAAGCAAGCCAAAGTGGTTTGAATTTCATTTGCCTTAAAAATTTATCCAAAATAAGAAAAGAAATCACCCTAATCAAATCGCTATGCTTTAAGTTATCACTTTTTTAAGTTTTGCTATTTACACCTAATTTTCTTCTAGTTTCCTCTTTTGGATTTATGCTTTTTCATTTCTACTATGTGGATCTTGCAAAGACATATTGTAACACCCCTTTATTAAGTCATTCATTTTTACCCGCTTATTATTTTTAATTGATTAATATTATATAGTGAAGAAAGCTAAATTATAACTAGACAAGTAGTATTAAGGGTGGTCATGTACACTAGTTTTAATCTATGTGAAAATACTTACATGAGGTGAGACTTATTAGCTTGCTTCTTTAAGTGTGTTCAGTTATACATCAAGTTTACAAAACATTATTTAGTCAATCTTATTAATCTATAAAGTCAAATATAACAAAAACTAAGCTCCATATCATCTACATGGCTAAGTTAGGTGGCTGGCCCTTAAGGGAAAGGTAGTGGCTAACTATACTTGATGACTATAGTGGTCTTCATACTTACTATAATCTGGATAGGTCCTACACCTACTATCTCTATGGTCATCCACTCAACCTCTACTATGTACTATGTGTAACAACTTTAACTACTAATTAAGTTAATTATGCACAATTGTGTTCTCAATCAGTCACAGTTAAGATTAAATTTAGATAATGAGTCAACAACAATTAAAACTATGGGAAAATTTGAACCTTTATGCCATCCATATTCACCATCAAGGCATACAAGAGGATTTATATTCTTAGGAAATCAAAATTCTTGTTAACACTTTCTATTTCATTCAAATTACCTTCAAAAAGTATAGAAACTCTTACATATTGGATTACTAGTCACTATTCATCACTAACATGTTGGAAACCACATTTTTATAGTAGAATTTAGGGTTTTAGGACTTAATTCGTTGCTTAAAATGGTTAGGCCATGGCCAATTTGGCCTGTGGAACTCTTAGAAGCTTAATTTTACATTTATCCTGTGACTTGAAGAACTCGTGCTGCAGCTAAACTTGGGTTTAGATCAATTTTCCCATACAGACACAATTTGCACCACAACTAGAATTTTTGTGCCATGGCCAAATTTACTACTGGAACACTACTAGCTCATTTTGGCTGTGACTTAAGAAAATTTAGCTATGACTTGAATACTTGCTGAACCCAAACAGTTTGATGAGCAAATTAATAACTTACTATCACCTCAATATTAACCATAGGATCTTTTAATGGCTAAAAGGAAAGGTTTTTAAAGGATTTACATTCCTATAATATCTATCCAAATACCTTATATAGGCTAAGGATTTAAAAGTTAATCATACTAACCAAAATATATATCATATCAGCACAAGATTCACTTATGATAGTAAGGTAAGATATAACCCTTATCCCTAATACACTAGCTAATGTCTCTAAACCTTTTTGAGAAAATTCCAACTAACTAATTAGACTTGTTTACAACCTCAAAACCTTGACACATTCCCAATTTCAAAATATAACTATGGCACTTCCTAATGTCACACAAAAGGGCCTATGACAACAAATAGTATAATATGACTTCTAATATTAACCTAAAATCCTTATTACACTACCTAAGATAATCAGACCAGTTTGAGCAAGTTTCAATTGACAAATTAAACTTGTCTACATCCCTCAATACTTGGTACAAGCCCACATTCAAAATATGACTGTGTCACACTCCAAAATTACCCAATAATAATCCTTGATAGCAAAATCTACTATGGCAGCACAAAAAAGGGTGAACCATTTCACTTTCCACATAATCAAGGTAATAAAACACATTGCTAAGGCTCCTAAACCATAACCTAACTTAGAACCACCCTTAGTCAAGCATTGATATCCACTTCACACCTTATATGACAGCAAAAATAAAGAGTTGCTTCTAGAACTATCATGTGGCAATCCAAAATCCAAAATTTGCCTTCTAAATTCCTTTAAACACCTGAGGCAATTGTAAAGTATAAATATTTAAACTAGTTTAAACATCCAATCATTTTATACAAATAGTTCAAAAACTAATTTCACAATGTTAAATACTTATAGGTCATATAATTTTAGGGTACTCATTAAGAATCATCTAAATACAATCCTAAACACCAATTCCATGATACCTTAGATTATAAAATTAGTCCCTATACTTGGCAATATATAATGAAATGTGGCAATTATACAACATAATAAGCAACACTAGCATGCTTACTATACAAACCCATTTAAACAAGGCATTTAAGCCTATACATTACTAAACCGTCATGATAGGCTTTAATAAGCTTCTCCTTGCTACTAAGAGATCAGGCCCTTGAAAATGTTAGCCCACAACTAAAGTAAAATATAAATTCTTAGTAATAAGAGGCAAATTTCATATATATATATATATATACAAATTAATCAACATAATGTATTTTAGAATAGAGAAATACCAAACACATCAATATAATTAGCAAATGAACTAATTAGACTACTAGTGACTACTATTATGTACTAGCAATCACATACAATATGTTAATGGCCAAAAATAAAGGGAAAGGCCCATTCATGGCACTAACTTCCTATTGAGCACACTTATGACTCAGTGTATTATATTGAGCTTGGTTACAAGTCAATGCACAATACACAGATGGCAACTTGACTACAAGTCCACCAAAGACGTGATCATTGTTCAACACAATCAAATAACTAACTAATTATTTAGTATAGAAAACATATGTATAACAAATATAAGATCAAAATGAATATAAACATGGAATTAGAATTTCCTCGGTTATCTCAATAAAGCGAATTACTCTTCTTCTAGCTGCCCATGAGTTCCAAAAGGCCCATCAAATTTAAGACCAACATAGTTATCATCATCTAGCCATCATTAACAAAAGAATTTTATATCTATTGCCCAATTTCATTAAAAGTCCATTAGAAATCACTTACCCATATTTTTAGGAGTCAATTGAAGAACCAAGAATGGGTTACTCCCAATGTAACAATCATGTGCCAAAAATTTATCTAAATGATAAAAATTTGGCATATACACATCACAAAATGATAGGAGGCACTCACACAATCTTTTAATGACTTCTAAAATTCAAATTTAAGTTATCAAACCAAGAAATTATGGTGGTTCACTCTAATTTCTTTGTATTTTCGTATAACAACAAAACCTAACTAAAAAATCAATCCTTGGGCCCAATTTCTACCATAATAACACATTAAAATAGGGGAAAGTACTTATCTAATAATCTTTCTAGTCTTAACCTTTGAAAATCATTCAAGAAACAATGAAACATCCACTTTGAGATTTTGAGATGAAATGAAAATTCAACAAATGCAAAACTAATTAGACCAAAATGTAAAGGAAGATGAGAGGACCAACTTCTATATAACTAACCTGGCCAAATCTCTCTCTAAGAGTGCAAATCAATGGCAAAATGTTGGTGAAACCCTAGCCTCCCTTACATATCCGAATTTTCCCTTTTGAGTTCTTTATGTTTCTACAGAATGGGTGGATTTTAGGGTTTTAGGGAAAATGGGCTGGCCTAAGAGCCTATGGTCCAATTGGGTCCATTTCTTAAGTGTTGGGGCATGATTAAATGGGTTGGGTTTAATTAACTCAAATTAGGCCTTTATAAAAATGATTTTTGACATAAATGAATTAATCCTAAAGCCTACACATAAAATGTTAATCTTCTCTTAATTAATATTTTCTTAATCAAGCCTAAATCGACTATTAAATTTATTTTTCTTTGTCTAGAGTGGCTTAAGAATTACTATTTGTCTCAAAATGCCCAAAATGATAGTTTTCTATAATTTATTTCAAAATTCTCATAATAATTTTCTATTTTTTCCTAATTTAAATACTTAATTCTTCATTATTTTCTTTAATAAATTTCTAGATATTACATTATGTCCTTGGCATCCTAGCTATCTAAAAATATTATCATAAATCATACAAAATTCTTAGTAAGACAATAATAATTTAAACCTAATAATAGTTTAGCTATCATGTAAGTTGAAAATATTTTTTCCATTTTATTTCTTTGTCTATATTGGAAAACAATAGCATCATCTAAGTGAATCCAAGGTCTTATATAACATATTTACAAACTAATAACAATTCATAAATTATCAAGCAATATCTATAAGTTATCAATAAGATTCTCTTGACAATATGCTACACATAAAATTCAATAAAATAAGTGGTATCATATAAGAAGAAGATAATCAAATTATCTAATGACAATAGAATAAAATACCACAAATCATAAGCTAGGTACATAAACTATCAGTAAAGCCATCTAGCTACATATAATATGGCCTGACTATAAATGTCAAATATTTAGCATCAATACCTAAATCAAAAACTAAATCAGAAATAATACAACTTATTATACATACTTAGCCATTCACATGTCAAACTTGTAATAACCAGAAAAAAAAAAGCTGAAAAATTTTCAAAGTCCTGAAATTTTCTAGATCTACTAGCTATAGCAAGAAATGGCCTAGCTATAGCAAATATACTTGTTCACTTTAGCGAGAAATGGTCTAGTTATAGTGAGAGTGCCTTTTAGCTATAGCGAGACTGCTTTTAGCTATAGCGATTGCAAGCATCCCATACAAAAACCAGGGAGCTGCTCGTCGTAGCGCATGCCAGAGCAAAAACAGGGGTCTGAGACTGATATGTGCTCGCCGTAGCGAGGGTTATTCTTTGCTATAGCAAGGGTTAGTTCGAAAAAGTGTGAAAAAAGAGAATTTGACTTCTTAAAGTATCTAGATTCATTCTTTCTCTTTAAACTGACTTAGGCTTCATCCAAGACAAAGAAAAATGCTTGAGAGAGAGAGGGAAACTAGGAGAAACTAAGAGAGAAGGAGGGAAGCCAAGGAAGAAAGGTAAGAATCCTTAAAGATCTTCATGTTTCTTCTTCTTGATTTTATTCTTCTCCTTCTAAGCTTTCTTTCCATGGGTTGATGAGAAAGAAAGCTTTGTTTTGACCTAAAGGAGTAAAAAATCCTTAAAAGAGAGTGTGATAAGTTAAGAAATGCAAAGAAAAGAAAAGAAAAGTTAGTGAAACTCTAGAAAGAGAGAGAGACCCCTAGTTTCTTATACTTTGTAGGGTTTGCTCTGAAGAAACCCCTAACTTTATGAATAATTGTTGATTTATGAAAGAGTAATTCTATGCTCTTTGTGTGTCTAGGCTCAAGAGAAGCACCTCCATCTAGTTGTGATTGTGAAACCAAGAAAGGAGAAGAGAAATTAAAAGGGAAGGCTTGTGTTGGCTTGTAAGGTAGCTCTCCACTCTTTTTTGTTGCATTCTTAGATATGTAATAGTCATTGTATGCTTGTGTATATGCTTGTATTATGAGACATGCCATTCAATGTTGCCTTGATGCATTGGTACCAATATGCTAATGATATAGATTGTGAAAATTGCTCGGGTGAGGTGGTGCTGAAAGTCCCTTGAGATGGGTGAGGTGGAGCCAAAAATCCCTAAATTAAAGGTAAGGCCAATCCAAAAGTCCCAAAACTTGGGTGAGGTTAGACCAAAAGTCCCTAGAGCTTATTCTTGGCATTGATATGATATCATGGCATGAAAATCATATGTTGTGTAATTGTGAATGGTTTGCATACTTTGACTTGTTTATATGCCTTGATTGCTTCCTTAAATGAGTGTATGAGCTATTGAGATTTCATGAATCTCACCCCCTTCCCTCTCCCATCTCATATGGTCTAGGTGAAGCTCAAAAGCCTAAGAGTGGAGGCCATAAGGCATAGAAGACAAGTGCTTATATATACATATTCTTTTTGAAATGTAAATGCTTAAGTAAGTGTAAAAGTATGTATGAATGATGTATGAACCAAGTATAGAGCCAAAGCAATGAAATTATGAGATTTGGCTCCTTTGTGACTTATATGCAGTAGTGTATTTTGGCCCGTAGTATAGTGAGTTTGAGATGTGTGTTAGTTTGGATCACTTGGGCATTTCATATATACTATGTTTATGCTTTAAAACTTGCCCAAGAGGTGTTAGAACATGTAAGAGGCCATTTGGACCCACTTTGAACCATTTTGGATGCCAAAATCGCCAAATTCGTGAGCTCTGTCAAAGTATGACCAAATGAGCTCTTCTTGATATAAAATTTGGCATGCCTCTAGATTTTATTAAGAGCTTCCCAAGAAACTAAAGTAGGTAATATTCGAAGGTCTAGGGAATATTTTTCGAATTGTTGAAGTTGGAGAATTTTCTGATTTTGGTTATTGTACTGGGTAACTAGGTTCGAAAATGAATCTGTGTCATTCATGGACTAAAAGGTGTCCAATTGTTATGAAATTTTATGGGCATAAACTAGATATCTACAGTGATCTATACCAATTGGAATCATCAATTGGAGGTCTGTAGAGGGAGAAAATACTTTTTAAAGTTGTGTCAACATCAGGGAAGCCATCCGACCTTCGTTACTGTTCCATCAGTTTTCGAGATTCAAAGGCTACTGAATTGATCTGGAATTATTTTTTCCCTCTAGTTAACATCTTTATCTTTTCAAATTGGTATAGTTTGCCTAGATTTGATTTTTTGGAATTAGTTATGAATTTTTGAATTTCATAACAATAAGCTGCACCAGTACTAGGGACAGCCAAACCTATATCTCTTTTTTAATGTCAAACATAATCCAAACACTGAGATTATGGTTGAGAATTATTTTTAGTATAAATTGAACACTTAGAGATTTCTAGAGAGCTATGGTTTGCTTAATTCCCATTTGTCTATAATTAGTTATGATTTTCCAAAGTTAGAGCCAAAAATTTGACTTTTTGGTCCATTTGAGAAATTGCATTTTTGTGGTTTTTGGCTTCATATCCGTGGTTTATGGGTTGTTTGAGGCCATGTATGAGTTTATAAATGGTATTTGATTAGAGAATATGAATGATGGGTTCACGGGACCTATAGGGCAAAATATAACTAATTAAACCTCGATTTAAAGTAGTAAAATACTACAGTTTTGGTCCTTTTTATTGGAAATCATATGGAATCAAGCTTAAAGGAAGATTAATTGAGGTTAAGACGTTATGGTGTTACAAAACTTGCACATAAATCACGAAAATAATAATTGCATGTTAAGGCATCCCTTAGGATGGATGCACACTAGAAAGCAATCAGCGACCATCTCCTATAAAGATTCTTATCCTAGTAAAGAACCTAGTATATACTATCTCCTGTAGGGCTTTTATCCCAGCAAAGAACCCTATATATATTAAAGCAAATGCCAATTCTATAACTTAACAAAATAAGTAAATCTATTGAATTTCATACTTAAAGGTTCACAGTGATCACTTATATCAATCAAATGTATCATTCATGCATAGAAAACTTGTAAACAATATCATGAAAAGTAGTCTAATAGATCATAATAGAACCCATCTTATCATATTACCATATCTTTTAGTAGCTTTTTGTGTCTTCCATATTTTAAGGTCCTTAGTCCATATTGAATCTTTTAATAATAACAATTTTATGTTGTCTATATCTATCATATCAAAGTCCTTGATCTTCTAAGCATTGTTCATCCATACATAGATATCATTCAGAGTTTGGTCTTCTATGTATATGAATTAAAATAATAAGGAAAAACGTGGTCATCCATGCATAGGCATAGTCTATGTTTAATCTTTTATGCATGAGGTCCGAACACATATGTTATCATAGGCGATTGATGTCAATAATTTAGTTTCTCTAATATTCCTTAGGGTTCTATAGAAATTAACATAAACTACTAAATATACATCATACAAACTTTGACCTTAATCAATACGGGCATGCATGAGACTCATATTACTCAATCTATTCTAACTTGTCACAAAATTTCCCTATATAACCATCTTAGAGGATTAATGTGGCTTTATAGGAAGTTTTCAAGGTCTTAAATGAAAGATTTCCTAAGTTTTTAAGGCCATATAGATATAAAAATACTTCAACTCATAAAAACCCCCATCGTTAATCCACATAAACTTACTAAAAGTGAGTTTGTTATTGCCTTTTCTTCATTTATTCATCCCTAAACTTTGTTCTTAGGATTATATGATGTTATGAGCATAAGCAAACTAATTTTTACTCAAAATATGTGCATTATTCTAAATCATGATCAAGCTTTTCCAACATTTATTTATTAAATCCTTTTTTTCTTCCATGTTAATGCATAAAACAATGAAGAATAATCACAAAGCTTCATGGGTGGTCTCCTATCCCTTCCTTTGGGTAGTTAGCCACTTCCAAAAATTCATGACCACTTCCCACCCATTTTCTCAAGGTAGTATCAAACCACATATCAATTTTGGAAATTTAAATAAACTCTTCCATGATAATACACAAAACATTCAAAAAGATAATGAAAGCTTTAAGGGTGGTTTGGGATTAACTCTTTTAGGTTTTTTTCAAGTATCATTACTTAGAAGCTTATTTCTATATTACCTTGACCAAATAGCATGAAACCCTATATAAATCTTGAGAAGTTGTAGAAGCTTCTCAACCTTATCTCTTAATCTCATGCATGTGTACACTAGTTCAAAGAAGTGAAGAAGATGAGATAGGCATGGATCTATCAACCAAACTCTTAAATTCTTTTTACTTTCATATTTCCCTTCACCCTATGAATCAAGCTATAGAGAAAAAGAAATATGGACATGGGAGAGGGAGAATATGAAGCGAATTTTTCTCAATAAGACAAATTAAGTGTCTTACCTCAAGCTTAAAATTTGAGTTCTCCTTCTTTTGGTCCATGTCCTTTCCTTTTGTAGCTCTTTCTTTCTTGTTTCTTTCTTTGCTTTAACTTTCTCTCAATTCTCTCTTTATCTCTTTATTCTTCTTTTGTTTTGTAGAACAAAGAGGATGGGAAAAAGACTTTAAATGGACTATGTAAAGACTTTCCTTCCCCTAAATCTTGCTATGTATCTTCCTTATTTTCTTAATTTTTTTGACTTCCTTAGGAAGTTAGTAGAATTTCAATCTGACGGGTACTATTTTTAGTAGATAAAATGGTACCTCTTTGTTTAGTATTAGCTATAAAATTTTTTATTAATTATGGAAAGGAGTTTATTAAAATTTTTAACTTTTTGCACTCATCATTTGTGTAGCGTTCATTCCTTGAGAAAAATTATTTTTTTGACCTATGCTAAAAGTACATTTTAGTCTTGCTAAAATTTTTATTCTTGTAAAAATTAGGTATTTTTGCTCTAAACTTTTAATATTTATATTTTGACCTTAGAATTTCACCTATATATTTTTATTTTTTAAATATTTTTCTTATATTTCTAGAGCATGTTGGCCTTGGGAGTTTATAAAAATTAAATCCTCAAGTGTTTATTTTCTAATTACTTTCTATTTAGAAATAAAGAGAAACACCAGATAAATCCATAAAATTCTTTAAAATTCCTAATAAATTCTAAATAATCTTAAAAAATTTTCTATAGGTTTTATAATTTTATATTTTTCTAAATCCTCATTATTTGGTCACTACTTATCCTTTGTATATTTTCTATTTCTTAATTAATTTGTTTTAAAATTACATAAATATTTTCTAATAAATTATATTGGGAGGAGGATATTACACATATTTAAATAAGTGTTTATATACTTAAAATAGTCAAATAATTACAAAGATATAAACATTCAAAATTTTAAAATTTCCTAAAAAAAAAAAAGAAAAACCTATTTCTGGCTTGGCAACCTAGCTTGGCCAACCTTGCCCAATTTTAGACCAAGCTAGGCCTAAGTTGGGCTAGGTTGCGAGCTTATTTTTTAGTGCTTATTCAAATTGGGCCAAATATTAGGCTAAGGTAAAACTTAGCTGGGTTTGTGTGCATCTTTACTTCCTCCCCCATTATTTCTTTGCTTGTCTTACTAAGCTTTTTCGTTCCCTCTTTGTCTTTAATTCACAAGGCTTTCCCTCCTTTCTCTTTGTTTGTCCTCTATTATTGTCTCTTCCTTAGCTTGTGATAGCCAAGAAGCATAAGAAGCTTCATTGTTAACTCTCTCTCATTTTCAAATTTCAACTTTCCTCTTTCTCTTTTAAGGGTGATTTGGGTGCCATTCTTCTTCATGATAGGCAGTAGCTCATCCCTTTTGCAATTTCATGCCTAGTCCCTTCCTCGACTAGGATTCATTAGTTGGTTGGCTTCTTTATGCCCAGTCACATATGCAATTTTTGCTGAACTCTTTAGTTAATTGCTTTTTTCACATTTTTTTTCAACCTCGTTGTTCATCCTTCCTTCTCCTTCAATTCTGAACCTTTAATGGCAAACTTTTCCCTTATTTTGTAGCCATCCTTCATAGTCTCACCTAACCCAAACTTTTTCCAAGGGTGGTGTTCATCCTTACCCCTTAATGGCTACTTCTTTTCAATGAGTTTAACCATTGCATCATTTCTTTACTTTGGGTCCATAAGTTGGAAATGGCTAAAATTTGGGCATGGTATAATGGGAGATTGGATGAAAACCCACCCTCCCTTTCTGATTTTTGTTTAATCATGGGTTAAGATTTGTGCAAGTAGGTTATAATGTTTTTAAATTTGTTCCTTCCAGTATATTTGGTCAAGACCTACATCCTCCATTGTTCTTCATCATCAATTGTGTGGGTTATAGATTGCTTTGGTGAATTGAGGCTTAAGGTAAATTGGTTTTTCTCCCTTTTTTCTCAAAAGTTCATAAAATATGATTATTTTAAATTCTTACCCTTTCACATTGTAATTTGATTCTCAGAGAGAGTTTTCAATATAGGATGTTCATTGGGTTTCTTGAGAGATGATGATGATGATGATGATGATGATAATCCAAGCTAGGTTTGAAATAGGAGTAAGAATTAATTGGATACTAATTTAATTTTGTAAATGGAGTAGTTAAGAAATCTAAGTGTGGCTTTACAGCTTGGATAAGTAATTCTTTGTTATGTTCAATGGATTTGGTTATATATTCAAGTGTGGTAGTGTATAAATGGTTCTAATTATAATTTAGAAAGTTCCTTTGATACCCTTGTTGAAGGGGTTTGAAGGTGGTGCGATGTCTAGAGAATTTGCTATTGTTCAACATTGAATATAAGTAGATAATAAATAATGATATATATTTTTATTTCTTCTTCAATTTCATTTGCAATCCTCTTTTTATATAATTTCAATTTTTGCTGTGCACATGAATGCCATAGGGGATGGGCTCTTTTAGGTAGTGTTCTCTTATATAAATTAGTATTATGATTTGTCTGTTATTTTGAAATATAAAATGCCAATATATATATATATATATACATGTATATATGAAAATGCCAAATTGATACCACAAGTATAGTTTATATTAACAATTGATTTATCTAGAGATTTATGTGATTGAACTCTATGACTTTGAAATTTTTTGTGGCATAGATTATGCAAAACATTAGTTTCTAATAGTTGTTCTATCATCCCTCGATGTACTTAGAATTAATTCAACATGGTATGTGATTGAACACTAAAAGGGTACTAAGTTGTGTGCCTTTTGAAAGTTCATGGCACGGGTGCACATGTTTGAATAAATTGGTTATCTATCATTGTAGATTGTGTGCCCATATTTGAATAGATTGGTTAGTTACTTTTATTGGCTGTGTATCCATATTTGAACTTTTATGGTAAGTTACCTTTATGGATTGTATGCCCATGTTTGACATCAAAGTTTTATACAAACCTTCCATTTGCATGCTTTTTGTATTACTCTATTTTTTGTTATTATATTGTAAACATTCAAAGCTTAACTTTAAAACTTACCAAATACTTTTATTTTTATTTTTTTACTTTGGAGATTATATTTATTTATGTAACTATATTCTAATAGAGATTAAAAGTGATTATCTTTTTAGTGAACTTAAATCTATTAATTGTTTTACTACAACATTTACAAGTAAAAGTTTCCCTTTATGATACAGTTAATTTGTATAACTTAAACTTACCCATAATTGCATTTTATGATCTTTATGTCTTGCCATTGCAATAATAACTTCTATTTCCTTATTAATATATTAAATCAGTTCCTTCACTTAATTGATGAAATATAACACTGGTATCATGCTTTTCTTCCCCTTTTATGTTAAATTTCTTATTAGTCAATATCTAAACAAAAATTTATTTTCTCAAAAACTACTCATCCTATTTTCAATTATCATGATTTATTATTTGCTCACTAGGTTTTGCAACTCACCAATTTTGCTTGAGCATTAAAAAATTGATGTTTATTGTATAGCATATTTTTGGTACTATAGATATTGCAACTTGGAGACTCAAAAACTAATTATTAAAAGTCTGTGAGAGAACCAAACCTCAAAAACTAGTTCTTGATGTTGGAGAATCTAAAGTCCTTATAAATTGCATTTAGGCATTTATTTTGTTGTGGCGAAGTATTTGTATTGTGTCATGTCATGTATCGATGAAAATATTGGAGCTTCTTAGCCTATAGGTCACTCACTACATCCCTAGCCATGAGAGCATAAGGTACTCGCTTCTATTCCACCTAAGACCTCTCAAGCATAAGGCACTTGCTTCTATTCCACCTAAGACCTCTCAAGTGGTTGTCTCCCTTTCCCTTCTGAGAGTATCTCCATTCTTATTTTTCCTAACATTTGGTTTATCTCCCATTTGGGACGAGAAATGATGCCCCAATTAAGCCAAATGAATTTTTGTTTTTAGGTTATAAATTTAAGTATAAAGATAAAAATATCTAACTGCCAGGTAAAAAATATTAACTATGAAAAGAAATGTAAAAATTTTAATTGTATAGCACAATTAAAATTTTTTGAAGTATAATTTTTTTTCACATTTAACATTTTTTTTCTGAAAAAACCTACTAGTGGAGGAAGACCTCCTGAGGAGAAGAGACATAGGGCTAAAGAGAGAGCCAAAAAAGAATCTTTTGTGTATAATCCTACTCTACGGATAGAGGAATACATATAGTTGAACATAGTAAAATCAGAAATTAAAAGATTTCATTGAAATTGTTCGTTTAAAAATTTCTTGAAAAGCTAATTATAGATTCTTCTCTCAATCAGAACAATAGGGCCGTTATGCTCATTACTAAACTTGTTGAACTTCAGAAATTTTAATTGTGCTATACAATTAAAATTTTTACATTTTTTTTTCATAGTTAATGTTTTTGACCTTATAGTTATAATTTTTTATTTTTATACTTAAATTTGTAACCTTAAAAAAAAACTGGACTTAATCAAAGGAAAAGCTTAGATTGCTTGAAAATAACGCACAATGCCCTCCCAAATAGAAGAGAAGCCAGACATTTTTTCCAAACTTTTTCCTCGATCATACACAACATATATCTAACCCCTCCCCTCTTTCCTTTTCATCACATACCCGATAACTGGAATCTAAAATGTAAAAACGAAAAAAGAGTGCCTGCACAAGAAAAGTAAGGGTTCATCACAGACCTCAAATAAGTCCCTTGCTTTTTTTTTTTTTTTTTCATTATCTCTTTGTAGGCTTTTGGTTCTGGAACTTTAATGATGCCCCAAAATATGCCACCCCCTGTCCGAAAACGTCCCATCAGCAGTCTTTCGGCCTCCACAATCCTGTACAGCATCGACCTGGGGTTTTAACAATTCATTACGTAAGTTTATGATGTATCAACTTGGGCATATTAGAACCAACAGCAAAAATAAAAAGGGGCACTTTCTTTTTTTTTTTTTCTGGGATATATGTAAGCTGTATCTCCTTTATACATAATATAGAAACAGTGGACATATGCTATAATTGCATTAAGAGTATATGGTGCACAAATATAATGATTATAATCCCAAATTTCCCATGACAAATAGAAAGAGTATAACCCAAGAAAAACTCATACTCTTATAAGTTGCAATATACCAAAATCTTAGATAAAACCCTCAAACCATCAGGCTTTCAAAACAAAAGGCGGCCGGTGCTTTGCACGGATCCCAAAAGAAGTCAAATATTTGAATAAAAAAATAGATTAAATACCAAGCCAACAAGAATTGTATTATTTATAACTTTTGAACAATGTAATTCTTTCGTAAACAATGTGACTCTTTATATATAATAATAATAATAATAATAATAATAATAATAATAATAATAATAATAATGTGATACTTCAAGTTTTTTATTGCATAATAAAAATAAAATTCATATATAATATAAACATAGATCCATAATATTAAATTTTAAACGTGAATACTTAACAGTAAGAAACTACCAATGATCACAATTGAGCACAAACGAGGGAGCACTGAAAAGAAATAACAATCTCAACCAGCAAAATAGATAAGAGATGTGCTGCGCAATTATCAAAACATAGTGTTTTAGCCTTGTGAATACCGTCCTTTATCCATGTATTTTTTAAAAAATAAAAATACTTTAAATTAAACTTCTTTATTTTGGGTTTTATTTAATTTCCAAATTATTTTCACTTTTGTAGTTATAATTTAACTGAGTCAATTTTAATTTAATTTTTGAGTTATTTTTATTATTTGAGTCATTTTTTATTTTTGATTAATTTTAATTGTGAGTCAATAAAAATAAAAAAAATCAAATTTAAATAGAAAAAACCCAAAATAAAATGGCTCAAAAACTTCAGGCCCAAATCAACTTAAAGAAGTGGAGAAAGGCTCTAACCCATTAAATGAAAGCAAGCCCAATGAAAAAAAGCGAAAAAAAAAGGGGCGGTTAAAACATGAGGTGGCGTCTTGATGGGGACACGCTAGTTATTAGTATGATTATAGAAAGTATAATCAATCAAATGCTTGAAACTTTTTTTTTGAGAAATAAAAAATTTTAACAATAAGCATAAAAATTTAATTGTGACAATTACTAATCTTAATTATAAGGACAAAAATTAATTATAAAAAATTATATTTTAAAAGTTTTAATTGTAATTTGATAGATCTTTAAAATAATTTTAAAATTTAAATTTTTTATAATAAATACTTTTAACTTATAGTAGTGCAATGTAATTTTTTAAAAAAAATTTATTTATGAGTAGTTATTTCTTAAACAATAATAAACAAGAATGGAAAAAAATTAATAAATTATAAAAATTTTGAGGGCTTTATAATATGAAATATAATTTTTTATAATTAGCATTTTTATTCTAACAATTAAAATTTTTTGTTTTCGTAATTAAAGTTTTTTATCATTAAAATATTTATTGTCATAATTAAAATTTTAATCTCTTTACGAAAGAATAAGATGTCAAACATTTACTTGATTGCACACTCTATAATCACAAGTGTTCCATACCCTCTTTTTAAGCGAAGATGGAAAACAGAAATAGGGAAAATATTTTACTTTCAAAAACACATATTTTTCAATTATAATACAATATTAATTACTTAAAATTAATTTAATAATTATCTAAAAATATTAATTAATTTAAGTTAATATTTATTTATTTATTTAATAATTAATAATCCTTTACAAACTAATTTAATATTTATGCAATTAATTAATATAATTATAATAATAAATTTATTAAAATAAATAAAATATTATTTAATATTTTATTTATTTAATATTAAAATAAACAAGATATTAATTACTTAAAATTAATTTAATGATTATTTAAAAATATTAATTAATTCAAGTTAATATTTATTTATTTAATAATTAATAATCCTTTAAAAACTAATTTAATATTTATGCAATTAATTAATATAATTATAATAATAAATTTATTAAAATAAATAAAATATTATTTAATATTTAATAGTTTTTGGGCCTTTGGTAGTGGAGGATCACAGAAGCAGAAAGAGATTGGAGGGGAAGAACTGAAGAGAGCAGGAAGAGAAAGAGAGCGACAGAGATTAAGATTGCAAAACGAACAGTGAGGAGGCGTTTTTGACAGAGGATATTTCGAAGAACAAAGAACCGAGAGGACCAATTCTTCCGAAAGAAAAGCAGAGCAGTGAGGTACAAGAAAGAGAGTTAGCGACGAATCAGACAGGGCCGAATTCGGTTCTGAAGAGGTACGTTTCAGTTAGCAACCTAATCCTTTCGTCCTTGGCTTGTCGGATTTGGATTTTACTCTCTGATAGATTATGAATTGAATAGGCTATTCGTCCATTACTCTCATGCTGTTAAATTCATGAGAAACGTGGTTGTGGGTATGTTTCGCTTTGCTTGAATATTATCCTTTTTTTACCCCTAATGGATTGAAGACCATATCAACAGGTCTTCCATCTTGCAAATAAGGCATATCCAAGAGATAATTTTATCTTGTGCTTGATTCTTTTATTTAGATTGAGTATCCAAGATTTCTTCCTGCTGCATTTGTTTTGATCGTAGGAGATTGCATTAATTTGACAATGCCTCTGTGCTTTGAAGCATGATTCACTGCTGTGTATTGTGTCTCAATACCATGAAAGAACCTTAATAAGTTGTTATTCGCCTGTCTTAATTCGGGCTCCTTGTTATGAGTCCTTTCATCCTTTTCTAAGTGAGTGTGGATTTGTTGTAGTCTGTAAAGTTTTCATGCCTAGGCGAGTAGAATAGATTCTTTGTTATGAGTCCTTTCGGAGTCGTTTCCTAGTCGTTTCAAAACATTTTAGTATGGAAGAAACATTTCGAAGCGTACAGAGGCAAAAAAATATGTTTTGGATATTTTTGTACCCGTACAATATGTGTATCCGTACCGGATACGTATCCGGTACAGGTACGGCTCCAAATTTGGCGTACCCATGCTTCAGAGCTAAGGAAGTAAAAATAAAAAGTTGTGGCTTTTATTCTTTTGTTAGAATTACCCTTCTTGTTTCTGTTTGGGAAGGATTTGATTTTTCTCTAAAGCTGTCTACAACGATGAGTTTGCTTTGTTGAGTTCTGGGCTTAAAAAGATAGTAAGGGAACTTTGTAGAAATTGTATCATTTTATGAGTTAGATCGTAATTTGAACAACCATTGTTTATAATACTATTACCATAAAATGCCTGATTTCTCTGCATTATGGTTGGGCTAGGGAATTGTATAGAAGTCAGGATAAGAAAATAGCAGCGAGCAATACTTCTTCTGATAACTACAGAAAGGGAAACAAGGGAAACAAAACAATAAATGCATAATAACTTAATAATAGAATTCAAAATACTCTGGGATTACAAAAGCAGCTGAGTTCATTCAGCCATCCATAAAGGTTGAGGGGCTTACATCACTAACAAGTGTAAGGTTCAGCATGAAAAGTAATTGAATACCACTGGATTATATGTAGCTCTTGATGTTTCCTAATATGAGTATGAATCCAAGTGAAAATGGGTATAAAAGATAAAAGAATAAATTACAAAGACCTTTGTGATTTTTGTGGAAATAACATTGATTTCCTCTCTATTTTCAAAATATATATTGTATTGCAATTTTAAAATTTTTGACCAAAATACTCTCCATTATCCCAAATACATATATATATATTTTTTGGATAAGAGGCCATCCAAATATACACAAATAAAAATATAAAAGTGTTGATCTTGTTTTCATTAAATTTAACAAAGCCTTAAACTAAAGGATGATATTTTAGTTAAAAAAAATTATTGTATTAATGCCTAGTGTGTGCTGGAGAAAGTCCCTCTGATTTTATGGGGGCTTAATAGATGAAACTTATAGGTTATTTATTTTTTGGCCAATGGAACTTACAGGTTATGATGCACAGTCAAATTTGTGTTCTCCTTCTCATGTACATGTAGAGTTTCATGTGTTCCATGCATGGACTCAGGGCTTAAAAGCAGATTTGCTATAATATTCTGTGGGACAACATTCATGTTTTTGGAAACTAATTATTTGATTTCCAATTTTTATAACGTCAACTTTTGTGATTCTTGCTACTCATGTACAACTTGGTGGTAAGATTTTCTTTAAATTTAAGTTTGCTGGCTTTGTTGTAAATTACACTGATTCAGATTTGATTATTTTAGATTTTGGCTTTCATGTTTAGATATGTTTTTCTTTTCATGAATATCTAGTGGATTTCAGATTTCTCTCTCTCTCTCTCTCTCTCCCACCCTCCTCTCCTTCTCCTTGCTTCTAGTCTTTAAATTTTTCCTTGTTACTTGATCATTTCTAAATGATTTACTTATTATTGAGCATGAATGGCTTATAAATTAGGGTCTAAAGGAAGAGAAGGCAAACATTTATTTCAGTTTTCGTTCAGGGAAAAACTATGTCAGTGACGGCAGGCGTTAGTGATACAATAATAGCTATAAGGGATAAGCTCAGAGGTAAAATTGGGCAAACAAAGGTTAAGCGGTATTGGCCTGGTAAAGTTCCTGAATGGGCTGATGATGACAATGAAGAAAGTGATATTAGGGTGGCAAAGGAAGCTGCCTTGGAGAAAGCATTTCCTACTCAAGAAGATTCTGATATTGTTAAGAAAGATGATCCTAGGCTCCGTCGTTTGGCTGAAAGCAGAATAGATAATCGTGAGGAAGTGAGAGCCGATCATAGGCGAATTCGACAAGCTGAAATTGTTTCTACAATTGAAGAGGAAGCCAGGAGACAGGAAGGGTTGGAATTAGAGGAAGAAGATGAGAACGCTTTGGAGGAAAGAAGAAGAAAAATTAGGGAAAGATTGCTTCAAAGAGAACAGGAAGAAGCACTTCCTCAAGAAGAGGAGGAGGAGGAGGAGGAGGAAGAAGAGGAGGAAGAGGAATCTGAGTATGAGACTGACTCAGAGGAGGAACTTGCTGGAATTGCAATGGTGAAGCCTGTATTTGTTCCCAAATCAGAGAGAGATACTATCGCTGAGCGTGAACGTCTTGAAGCTGAAGAGAGGGCCCTTGAGGAAGCAAGGATAAGGAGATTGGAGGAAAGGAAAACAGAGACAAAACAGATTGTTGTTGAGGAGATCCGGAAGGATGAAGAAATTCAGAAGAATTTGGAATTGGAAGCAAATGTTGCTGACATAGATACTGATGATGAAGTTAATGAGGCAGAGGAGTATGAAGCTTGGAAAGTGAGAGAGATTGGTAGGATCAAGAGGGACAGGGACGATCGTGAGGCAATGTTGAAGGAGAAAGAAGAGGTTGAGAAGGTGAGAAACATGACAGAGGAAGAGAGGAGAGAGTGGGAAAGGAAGAATCCAAAACCAGCCCCACCGTCAAAACAGAAGTGGAGATTCATGCAGAAATACTACCACAAGGGTGCTTTCTTCCAGTCCATTCCTGACGATCGATCTGCAACTGTTGGAAGTGATAATATTTATGGTCGTGATTTCTCTGCCCCAACTGGCGAAGATAAGATGGACAAGACAATTTTACCCAAGGTTATGCAAGTCAAGCACTTTGGTCGCAGCGGAAGAACTAAGTGGACCCATTTAGTTAACGAGGATACTACTGATTGGAACAACCCGTTAGTTCACTTTCCCTTTAATTGTTTTCTTTCTTTGAAAGTATTGCCTGTCTGCCAGATTATCTTATTTTATTTGGAAATAGTGCTTTTCTTCTTGTTTTGACTTCCATTATTAATCTGCCATGACACTGATCCGTAATGGTCTTCTACATATATCTTTTAGATAACAGTATAAAGTTGAGTAAGCTTAGATCAAAACTGAGGTGTTAGTTTAGGGTTCCCTCCCAAAAAAAAAAAAAAAATCCTTTGTTGTCTTTGTCTGAACATTGCGCTAATAAATAGATTAAGAATAAGAAAAATAAATTTTGTGAAGGTTGGATTCATCGACTTGGGAATTTAATTGTGAGTTGCGATAATAAGAGGTTAATATATCTACTTAGAAGACAGTTCATTGGATGCAATATTTTATAGTGATGTGTAGAAACAAACCTTCTAACATGTCCCATCCCATGTTTATTTTTATATTCAATAGATACCACCCAATCTGTAGTTGTTGACTTTCGTAGTTGATTGACTTCACTCAATCTCTCTTCTCATTCTGTTCCTTCTGGTCAAATAACTCACTATTGCTATTTTGGTTGAGACAACACAAATATTAATGGCTAAATGGCACTTTTCAATTAATTAATTATTGGCCGCTCTTTATTTTATCTAATATATATATATATATATATATTTTTAATGTCATCAAATTCCTGATCTTTTTACCTCAGGCACTTTCATATTTATACATGAGCCTGAGCTTGTGTTGCTTTTGGATTTAGATCCTCTCAATTTCTTAGAAAATTGTCCATGTTAATTTTAAAAAGAGATAGGTATAATATGTCTGAAACTCACACATATTGTAGGACTTACAATTCAAGTGGGTTATCCCTCAAGTGAGTCTCACACACATTGTCTCCCCCCCCCCCCCCCTTCCCCTCTCTTCTTAATATTGACATCGTCAATTTCTAATAATTAGAGAAAATCCAGTTCTGTTGCCCTTGATGCATTATTTTGCAGTATAATTTTGTTCACAAATTGCTGGTATTTCATTAACATTTTGCATTCAATTACAGCATATTTTGATGCTTTTTAATCAGTTGATTTTCATCATATGAATCAGTTGTTTAGAGACGGAAATAGTGACTACATGCACACTGAAAATTATTCATTCCTCCTACCCAAAATAAATGAGAAAAGGAAAAGATAAAAACTATTATTTCCAAATTTCTTTATATTTTTATTTCAAGTACTGTAGAACGGGCTGCATGAAGCTTTTTGTACTTGTGTTTTTGTAATTTACTTTTGTTCCAAAATGAAGTTCAGTTTTATTCAAGAGATTATACAGTATTTTACCCTTTCAATCAATCGTTTATTATTTTTATTCTTTTGGATAGAATCAATCGTTTATTTGATTATGCGAATGACCAATTAGGCTATGTGTAGATAAGTGGTGTCTTGAGGTGGTTCTAATGCTCTTGCTGTCAATGTTGGATTATGGTGCAGGTGGACATACAATGATCCACTTCGGGCAAAGTACAATGAGAAAATGGCAGCAATGAATGCATCTATGTCAAAACCTAAAGGGAGCAAAAAATTGAAGGATTGGGAATCTCGATGAATTTGTAGCGGAGAAATATGTATCAATATTTGCTTTAAATTGTATTAGACTAACAATGGAGCAACTATGCCACCCGTGCTAGTATTTTCTCTTGATTCCAATAATAGTAGATTTGTTTTTGTTCAGTTATGTTCCGTACTGTATTGTATTGTATTGTATTGTATTGTTTTTTTTTTTTTAACTTTTGGTCTGAATGATAATAATTCATTATAACCATGGTTTTGGAAATTAAGTCAGACTAGTTGGTTGAATTGAAAAAATGGTAAAATGACTGTAGTTTTGATTTGGTTAACAAGTGTTTGGACAAAAATTAATTGAATTAGTTAAAAATCATAAAAATCAACAAAAATTGAGTGATTTGATACTAAATTAATGAAAAATTAGTTTTTAATTTTTTTAATCTTAATAAAATTTATGATATTTATATAAATGATATTTATTTAATATATTTTATATAAATTTATTGTCATATGTAAAGTATTTTAATTAATTTTTATATTTTATAAATATTTATATTTATATTTATTTTAAATATTATTTTATAATCAATGTATTAATTTAATTATAAAATATTATATATATTTATATTTTTTAATATATATTTTAAAAAGGTTTGATCTTGATTGAATTATGATTAAACTATTTGAATTATGAATTGTTTTTTATCTACATGTTTAATGACTTATCCAATCTTTAAATCATTAGTTATAACACAAGTAATCCTTTCTGACTATTCATGGTAGGCCATGCGGATCCAGAGTTCTTCTCTACATGATTCTTTGGTGAGTGAAGTGTTAACGGACATAATTTCTTTCCTTCTTAATTATTTCTCAGACACTATGGAAGTTTCGTTCTTTTTCGCTGGCTGGTTATATCATCTCTAGGGGTGTTTTTAATTTAAAACCAGCAATACGTGCAACTCGTTCCATAATCAATATACTTTTCGTAAATTCTGCGAGTGACACTAGTAAAAGATACCTGCGAAGTAAAATTTTATAGAAGTGAAAAGGTGTACCAGGAAGCAATATATGCAATATGTTCCCTAAAAGTGTCAACACGTGGTTAATTTATCATTTTCCCTTTTAGATGAAAATAAGGGCGTTTCTCCGACTCAATAGTGTTCTATTTAGCGTCTATTTTTCATATCTAGATTATTGATATATTACATTTGCACTAATGTTTTTTTCCCCCAAATATAATAGACATTTCGCAGGGGCATCCAAAGGAGTTTCGTTACTTCCATGGATTAAGTTCAAATATCTAAAGATGACAACAACCAGAATGTTAAAGTCCCTATAATTCTTCAATATTTAACTTCTAAAATTTGTCTAGTTCGGATTTTGTAGAGAAAAAACTACAGCAACAGAACCTATGACTAGGCAACTGATTTAAACTAGTATGAATGATCTAATCGAAGTTTGAGATTGGGTTGGATAATCCAAAGCGGTTTGGTTTTCAAACACTCAGTTGTAACTTGCTCTATCACCACTTAACTCGATACAACCATACTGGTTTAGCGTATGAAATGTCGCCAATAAACTTATAAGTACAAGTGGTATCAACCTCAATCTTCTGAAACTTAACTGAACAAGATGTCAAAATTTCCATTTTTAATTTGCTCATTTTTTCATTTCCTTCTCCCAAAGACTTGTGCCTCCAATGGAGGCAAAAAAGTAAAGCATGAAAATGCCACCCCACCACTAAGAATGTGTGTATAGAACAGAAACATGACATCCTAGTATTAGTGTCGACATCTTGTTGTTTTGGCCTGTGTCCTGACACCGAAAAATGACATAATGCGTGCAAAGATCACGGAAGAAGGCCACAAATGCAATGGCTGACAACCCCAAAAAAGAACATCCCATAAAATACTCTTGCAGTAACTCCAATGATGATCAATTTAAACTCGAGATTCAAATCTAATATTTAAACTTTCATAGAGAAAGAGCTGGTCATAGAGTTCACCTTTTTCAGAAGCTTTTTCATTTCCCCCTTCAGTTTGTCTCTCATCTGTAGCAAAATATTATCCCTTGACTTCTCAAGAGTTGATGCCATCATCTGCAAATTCTGCCTAATGAAGTCAAATGAAGGCCTCTCACAATGCAGTGACTTGGACCCTGAAAGTCCCGCAGTTGTCATACATTGCCCTATTGGTGCAATGGTTGCAAAATGATGACGGAGATTGCAATCAATAAGGGTTAGCCCGAACGGTTTGTTCTGCTCTATATTACGAAATGCTTCCCCTGCATCTGCACTTCTTGTGCAATGGTTGCAAGATGATGACGGAGATTGCAATCAATAAGGGTTGCCCCGAACGGTTTGCTCTACTCTGTATTACGAAATGCTTCCCCTGCATCTGCACTTCTTACGAAAACAATCTGAGCACGACCATATCTCAACATCTGTGTTTCGGATACCTTCAAGGGACCAAATCGACAAAATGTTGCCAATAAATCATCTTTTCAAGGCAAAGAAACTCCATGGTCAAACCGTAGGAGAAGCAAGTTCCCTAGGGCACGGTCTCCCTTGTGTACGTCTCCGACGGGGTTATGCATTTCAGTAGAGGACCTCTCTGGATCTATAATATAGTGCGCCGTTGATCATAGTGAATCGGGTCGCGTGCTTTACTATGTTTCTTGTCTGTTCTATATTGTCGAATAGGCACCCCTCCTTTAAGTATAGCTCAATCGGGATGCACCAAGTTCTTCATTGATCGCTTTCAAGTGGGATATTTCTACTTCTACGTTCAGATCCTCTACGAAGCCAAAATGGTGTGCAGGGCCTGCGCAGCATCATAACAATGCCATTCTATCCATGTTTGAACAAACTCAAAACGCACCGTTTCATTAAATGAAATGCTGTATTTTGAGTCATCTCATTTAACAATGCTACAGATCATCTAGGCCATTCATTTTGCGCGATCTCAGCCTTATGTTTTGAATGCCATTAAATTCTTGCATCAGTCACCATGATAATGCGCGTTCTATTCTCTTCTTTCATCCTCTTGCATTCTTCATTAGTGTTAGGAAATTGCACACAAAAAACCTTAGTTCCAAGGTGGGATTTTTTTGAGCTTCGAAATCAACCATTTTCCTTGTTAGAGTTCTCATTGTTTTGTTTTCATTAGTACCTTAGTTTTAAGTCACATTATACTGCACAAACATCTTGCTTTCATCTTCCTGCATTCTAGTCATTAGTGGCGTGATAAGAAGTCCGTTTTGCACAAGGAAAACCTTAGCTCCAAAGTGAGATTTTTAATGAACTAAATAATCAACCATTTTTCTTGTTAGAGTTCTCATTATATTGTTTTCATTAGCACCTTAGTAAGCGATGATTTTTTTCTCTGAGTTGTTATTGAACGCTGTAAGCAATATATATATATATATATATTGTTTTCGATTGCCATTCATATGATATTTGATTGTTTTGGATTTGAGTTTTTTTTTCTTTCCACTTGTTAATAAATGATTATATATTGTATCAAGGTTTCTTGAAAAATCAAAACTTTTATAAAGAAACAAATATATATATATATGACAAGATTACCAATAATATCATTCTTATAAATCATGTGGTATTTTATGAAGAATTTGAAATTTGATTATGTTATAATAAGTTCTTATTATAAGATTTGTTTATTTTTAGGGACCAAAATATGGAGATTGATCTAACCTCGAGACTAGGGTTAGAATTTGACAATTTAGAGGAAGCATGGAACTTTTGAGTTGTTTATGTCAAAAGAATTGGATTTGGAGTGAAGAAATATAACAAAACTAAGAGTAAGAAAGATGACTCCATAGTTTTAGTCAGATACGTTTGTTGTAAAGAGAGTTTGCAAAAAAAAGATAAAAGGGACTCTATGACCACCAAACCTTGACCTGAGACAAGGATTAATTGTAAAGCAAAAATGTATGTTATGTGTGTAGATGGTGTAATACCCCGAAATTAATTAAGGTATTAATTATGGATTTAGACTAATTAAGACGAATGATTATGGAATAATCGAGCAACTATGTGAATGAAAATTTATAGAGAAATAAATTATTAATAGGGATTCAAGATTCAATTAGGATAGAAGCTTCATTTAGGCCCATAATTTATTTAAGTAGATTATGGATAAAGACCAATGAAAGCCCAATGATTTTAGGTGCAGACCCAACCTCCTATTGTGAGGCTTGGTCTAAGAGAGACCACTTAGCAATGGCTCAACTTGGTTTAAGGAGTTAGAGGCCCAAGACTCAATTTACAAGAACTCTTATAATTGGCTTAACATCTCTTATGCAGACCTAAACCAAATGGACTCTTGAAATTTGGCCCAACTCAACTAAAAATCTAAACTCTTGTAGTTGATCCAACAAATTAAAAACCTTAGCCCAAAAACTAGTATGAGCCCAATAGGTCCTTAGGCTGATGCATCAACCCATAACCCATGTAGGACCTAATTTAAAACCCTAAAATCAGTTTGGCGAACCCTTTATGTAGAACCATAAGACACATAAGGCAAATTTCGGAGGTTTAAGGTGGAGGTTAAGGTTCTTGACACATTTTCACCATTTCTCACTTATAGGCTCAAAATCAGTTAAGATAGTTGTTGTATAACTTAATCCTCTTCTCTTTCTTTTCGTTTTGACCCAATTAATGTTTTGTTTAGAGCATTCCACCCACACCCAAAATCTGAAACTTGCTATTTGGTGTTTTCATGATGAAATTTCGGAGGTTAAGGATAGGGGTGTTGTTAGGTAAGTATAACCCCTCATTTTGATGCTTTCTTTGCTAGTTAGAAACCCTATTAGCTGACTTATGATATGGGCTCTATTTCTATGCCAAAATATCCATAATATAGGGTGATATTTTGAAATTTTTGGTTTAGGGAAGGCAAAATCCGAAATTGAGTCTCTTAGTGGTTGGGTAAGTGTCCCTTAAGCAATTATTGGTGGATTAATTCTTTAATTATTAAGGTAATGCCATAATTGATGAATAGGGATGGTAATGGATTGACTTAGAGTGGTAATTTTTTGATATTATGATTATAGAAGGATTTTAGTATTCTTGTTAGCTTCCCAAATTAGGTACAAATGAGGTAACCGGAGATTATATAATTCCATGCATATATTTGCTTTAGTTTTATATTTGATGCACATGAAAGATTTGAAATGTTAAACGAATTGATTGGCTATCTGTTGTATTGTATTTGGACCTTGTGGGTCTATGGTAAAGCTGTGGTGTGGTTGCCACCCATGCATGTGTTTCGATCGAGTACCAGGTTGTGATCAGACCCCAAATGCACTGAGCTCTAGTTGTGTTCATTGGAGAGTGGGTGCCGTGGATAGGCCCCTCCCAATGTTATTGGCTTTTAACATATGGAAATGTGATTGCTAATATGGGATGATAATTATAGTAGCCTAACTGTTTCATTTACTGATATGACTAATATAATTTTGATACTTATTTTAATTCATGCATATATGTTAATTAAATTAGAATATATGAATGAAACTTACCTTTAGTTACTGAGATTTGCATTTCACCTCATTTCATGAGCTAACTATTTCAGGTGAAGGATCCTCTAATAAAAATAAGGGTAAGCAAGTGGATGAGCATCTATGAGCTGAAACAATGTGTGGGAAAGCTGCACTTGGATTGACCTAACTTAGGATAGATGCAAATTTTGTTATTCATTTATATAGCATCATTATGTAATCATATTGTCAAGTGTAGGAGTTTTGTATTTGATAACTTATGATGTACCTATTAGGGACCTAGGCCTTATACATTCTAGAATCTGATGTATGAATTTACAACCTCTGATATGGAACCTTATGGATCCTATGATTTGGTTTACTATTTGGAAATGTAATCATGTATTAACTTAAATGATGATTTAGATTGGTAATGCATGGCACCTTATGGGGATTCCTGTTTGAATGATTTGGTTGGATGTTTATGAATCTGGTTGTTTATTAATACGACATGGTATTTGCTGATATATGATAGATTGATGAGTAGGAATCAATGCTTAAATGTTGAAATGGGTAATGTTAGATTAGCTGAGAAAATCAAGTAGATAAATGATATTATAGTCTCATAAATTGAGAGAGAGTAGCCTAGAGTATTCTTAAAGGAAGAGTTGGAGTGTATGGGATGAAATTCTAAGAGTTTTAGATACATGAGGGATTTCGTTGAGGCCAAAAATAGGCTGAGCTGCAGTGAAAAGAGGCTAAGTTGCCCAGGAAGGGTAATAAAGAGTAATTCATTGTGGTGCGAAGTGGAACTTGCCACAGTGAAAGTCGAAAGGCTAAACTAGGAGTGACCTAAAGAGTAATTAGTTGCTGCGAAAAGGGGAATCGGTTGCAGCCAATAGTAAGGGGTAAGGAAGGTAGGCTTCAAGAGTCCTCTCACTGCGGCAAAATTTGTGAAGATGTAAAAAGTGAACTTAAGAATAATTGGTCGTGGCTCAAAAGCATTTGGCCACGTGTGAAGGTTCTCAAACTTTTATATTAACCTAAAAACCTTGGTTTTTCCTTTGGCAACATCAAGAGATGACTTGGAAACACCGGGAAGAGATTCATGTGAGTTAAAATTAATGGGTAATAGAATTAAAGGCTTATAATTAAGGGTTTGGTTCTCTTAAGCACATAAATGATTGTGGTTATTTGGTTAATAATTCTAATAACATTAAGATTCAAATTTTCTTACTTTTTCTTAATTTGATTATTTGAAATAATTCTTGCCTTGGTTTATGATTTTTAGCTGTGTGTAAACTTAATTACTATGATTAGAAGTTAGGGTTGTCACAGATGGGAAATATAGAATGAATGCCTTTGTTAAGGAACATAATCACTCCCTTCATCTTCTAGAAACGGTTTACTTATTGGCATCACAGCGTAAAGTAATCGAGGTTCAATCACATGAAATTGACTTGGCAAATGATTCAGGACTTCAACAAAAATCCTATTTTAAGTTGATGAATAGGCATGCTAGAGGAAAAGCTAATCTTGGCTACACTCAATTAGATGCAAAATATTACCTGAGAATGAGAAGACAAAGAAGTATGGTGTATGGAGAAGTTGGATGCCTATTGCGTTATTTTCAAGAACAATATTAAAAAAAAATCTATCTTTTTATCATGTTTATCAAATGGATACAAAAGAATAGATTACCAATGTTTTTTAGGCTGATGCAAGGATGTTACTTGACTATGCATATTTTAGTGATGTGGTCTCTATAGACACAACATTTAGTATAAATTAGGATCATAAACCACTTGCATTACTTTCAGGATTCCATCACTATAACGAAGTGGTTATTTTTGGTGCGACTTTACTATATGATGAAACTATAGAGTCATTTAAGTGACTACTGCAGACATTCTTGGAGGCACACTAACAAAAAAAGCCTCTAACTATTTTTACTGATCAAGATTAAGCCATGCCTTAAGTAATACGAGAGGTGATGCCAGATACAAATCATGGATTATGTACTTGGCATTTAATGCAAAATGACATCAAGCATTTAGAAAATTTAATAAAGAATGAATCTTATTTTTTGACTGATTTTAAGAAATACATGTATCAATATGAAGAGGAAATGCAATTCAAGTAAAAATATAGCCATATTCTTTCATATTACAATGTCAATGAAAACACACAGTTGACTTCGGTTTACAATATCAAAGAAAAATAGGTGTAGTGTCATATGAAAAAGTTTTTACACTTGGTGTACAAAGCACATAGGTAAGTGAAAGCTTGAATGCTGCTATAAAGAGTTGTATGAGACCAGATTTAGACATTAATTTTTCAAGCACTTTGAAAGAGTTGTGGATGATAGAAGGTATAATGAATTGAAGCACGAGTTTGAATCACGACAAAAATTGCCTTGATTGATTATATAGAGTTCTCCTATACTCTGATGGCTTTCTTAAATTTACATGACTCCAATATTTGACTTGTTTCAAGAACAAGGACCTATTTGCAGCTACTAGTATAAAACATAGAAATAAGGAAGAGCCTTTGTTTGACTATGTTGTCAATATGGTTGATGAAGAAGGTGAATGGAGTATTAAGTTTGATCTTAGCAGCAAGTCAATCTTATGTAGTTGTCAAATGTTTGAAACTATTAGAATATTATGTTGCCACTCTTTGAAAGCTTACGATGTGAGGGATGTGAAAAAACTCCTTAACCACTATATTATTAAGGGGTGGACAAAAGAAGCATGAAGCAATGTTATACATGATATCAGGGGAAATGAGGTTCAAGCAAATCCAAGGTTAGAAAGCATGCAACGATATAAATAACTTTGTCCTATAATAATTAGACTAGCAACCGAGGCATTTGATTATCCAGAAGCATTCTCATTGGTGCAAAAAAGTGTGTTAGAACTAACTAAACAAGTGATAGAACTTCGATCGAGCCACCGAAGTCTAACCAACAATGGCAATGCAAGCATAGCACCACTAATAGAATCCATTACTCAAGCAAAGGGATTCAAGAAGAGGGATGGACTTGAGAAGAAGAAGTGAGAGAAAAGTTAGGTTAAGAAACTAAAGAGCAAAAAAAGAAGAATAACTTCTATGGTATAGACATACTACATGTCTTTATTTTATGATTAGTTATTAATAAGTCCTAATGTTGCCTTGCCTTTGTTTTCTAGGGCAATCAAAAGCAAGCAAGTACTTTCAACACTACACCTCAAACACTGCTTTCGAAAGCAAGTGCACCTCTGGCACTTTTAGCAAGCCGTCAAGTAGTTGAAAGTGATCTTATTTTTACTTAGATGTCAATGGTGAGATTAGTCAAATTTTTAATACTAAGCACCTCCTTCTAATTCATAAAGAATTATATTATGATTTATGTTATTTCATAATGCAGGCACTGTTGAATTTTCTAATGCCATCACTTGAAACACTAGGGTTTAGTCAAGATGTTTCATTAGGTAAACAATAATATTGCAATAACAAATATTGAAATAAAATATACTAAAATATGAAATTTTATTGAAATCAATATGCTTTTGTACATTAAAATTTTTATTACAACGTAAATTGAATACAAGTGCTTATTCATTACATTAAAATTGTAATTTTTGACAATTTTACTAGGTGACAATCAATCACAAGATAGGCCTTTGTAAAGGGGATCAAGAATTAGTAGTTGTTTTTGCCTTCATGCTTTCTAAACTATTGTATCTTGTTCCATGCTCTCTTGATGCTTTGAATGTATATGATAATCCTTTGTACAACACTTTATTGTTGAGTAAAATGACATTCAGAAAGGAGGTAATACTTTTGAATTCTTAATAGTCATATGAAACTGAATAGCTGAACAAACAAAAACTTTTACAATAAACAAGTCAAGAGCATTACTCCACTTGTGTCAGTCACCTAATATGAATATTGAGTGTGCAGATCTTGACTTTAAGAAGGATGGGTCTAAAACTTTGCAAAATAAACATAAGGGTTAGACAAATGAAGCCAATAGGAATTGCTGCGCTTATGTGAAGAAACTTATTTTACACCAAAGAAATGGAAAAACTTTAGGTAATTCTAATGGATCCAAACTTTTAGAATGTCTTAACCCTTACCATGCTTAAAATAGTAAATTTGAACACCAAAGGTTACACAAGATTTATCAGCACCCTCTGTGTCCCCCAGATAGTGTATCAACACTATCAATTCAAACTCTAGCCCAACAACTATTAGCATTATATAACAATTATGAGTTCCTTTGAATTTTGGGTCAATATATGATCTATCATGTATTTTATGCATATAGAATTGGCAAAAACTTTTGCATTATCTACAAGAGAAAAGCTTGTTTTTCATGTCAATGCAAAAACTTATGTAAGAAATAAAATCTAACAAATAACTTTTGTTATGTGAGATTAATAAGGTTAATAGTTAGTTAAAAGTTGTTAGAAATAATAGGAAGTTTGTTAGTTTGTTAGTGCTATTAGAAAGCCACAATAGTATCTCTATCAATATAAATAGGGGATAGTTCAAATATAATTGATGTGATTGAATTGAATACTATTGTATTTCTATTTTCTCAGTACCAACTTTGTCCATTGGAAAATTAAAATATACTGAAACTTCTCTTACCATTCAAGTTTTCCACAAGTATAATATTGAAACCAAGGAATGGGTAAACTGCTAGATAAACTCTTGCAATAAAATAAAAAGTCTAGCACTAGACATTGGTGGCATATGTGTGGATTTTGCAACTCAAACTGAACATGAGCAGTAGGTTATAGCACTAAACCACAGTGAAAAGACAAATTGAACTTGTTATTAGGATTTTTAGAAGTTTTGCTATGCTTTAAGAACTTTTCCAGAACTCCCATATCGTTGTGCATGGTTTCAATAATTTTTTTTCGTTTTTCAAACTATTAATTAGTGTTCTAGGACCCTTTGACACAAGCTTATCCAAATGTATGATTCTAGGTAGTTTTAATCTTCAATTCTTCTAGAATATATCATGCTGATTCCTATAGCTCTGAACCACTACCAGAACATGTCTATCTCTTGAGTAACAATAGCGTATATTCTCCATTTTGGACACAAGTATATTAATCAATGACTTGAAGATATCTCATCATAATTCCTTTTTGCATTAATTTTTTTTATCTCTTAGAGCCAAAGGATTAGATCCAATCGAAAAATGCAATACTGAAGTAAAAATACCATGTTTCTAAGTGTCTGCTTTGAACATTTTATTGTCCATCATAGTTTTCCCAAAGTCCAAAATGTTTACATTTTTCAATTCCTTTATACAAATTATCCTCATGACAAATATTATAACAAGAGTCAATTCCTTGTAGTTTACATTTGCTTTCCCTCTATAATACTTTACATCAATCTTCTTGCACAACAGGAATATGTAATACCAAGCCACTAAGTACGTTAAGTTAAAGCAATTGTTATAACTTAGAGCAACATAGATAACAACAAGTTGAACTCAATCTTACAAAAATCAAATCATTAAATTGATCAATAACTAAAACTACCAACATAACTGATGGTGAGGAAGCTTAACATTTATGTCATTTTCTGAGGATTCGAGTTGCAGTATGGCATATGTTGATAGATTGGTAAGGTCAATTTGCACTATGCTAAAGCTTTTCTCCAATGCTCTAACTCCATCAATAATTGAAAAGGACATGATGTTATCTCTTTCTATCTACAATTTCAAAATATAAACTCTAATATTATTGCAGGAAAAGCATCATTTTCTACATTGTTCATATGGCGTAAAGAAGGACAAGTATGTTATTTTGCTGTAAATATGAGAGCAAAAGACAAGCTGAGAAGTTTTAACTTGACAAATGATGTCTTTGCCTCCAAGGGAGAAATTTCAACTATAATTTAGATTAATGCTTCTAAGAAATTAAACACATTTAAACCAAAACACAAATGAGAAAGAATCACCTACCATTCTTAGAAATCTCGCCACTGTCAATGAAGCATGACTATCAATGAACATAAATTTATGTGATTGCTAATGAGATTTAGAATGGGTCACAAATTTTTACTTTGCTTTCTTCTTGGATTGTGACCTTTGCTGTGAGGAACAGAACTTGAGGATGATGAAAGCACAGTGCAAAGATCAGAAGAGAACATAATTCGTGCTGTATAATGGTAGCTAATGCAAGGATGTAATGACATTAAAAATGGATGGCTAAGATTGTGTGAAATGAATGGCCTAGATGATCTACAGCATTGTCAAATGAGATGACTCAAAATACACTGTTTCATGTAATGAAAGGGTACGTTTTGAGTTGCTTCAATGGACAGATAGGATTCGCTAATGATGGATGGTGGCAATTGGCTTGACATGGACAGAACGACATTGTTTTGATGCTACACAGGCGTTGCACACCATTTTGGCTTCGTAGAGGATCTGAACGCTCCACTTCTTCAATGCTTAGGGTCTTTCGATATTCCATGTATATAGTCTGATTCTTGTCGAGGACTTCCAAGGCAACAAGTTTTGAGAGAGTGTATGCTAGAAAGAATAAAAGAATAGGGAAATAATTAATTACAACAACCTAAATTATACATGAATTTCTAATTTATACAATTGATATAGTGGATCCATATGAATTACTTAACTTTTAATCTCAGTTACGTGGCTAAATATAGATCTCATCACAATTTAATTAATTATAAGGTGTCTTATGGATAGGTGAATTTAGGATTAATTATAGTTGATTAGACTCTTTACTAGAAGAATTCAATTACAATTATCATGTAAGGTACATTAATCATAGATAATAAAAAGGAATGCATTCATCATTTTACATCTCTATGTAATAATTCCTCATCAGACACCACCACATAAGAACTTAATTGTAGTATTATTCACGATACTAAAATTAACTTCATGATCTAATCACTTCTCAATAGACATCATCAAATAATAATAATTAATCTAGATTATGAATAATATCAATAAAGGCTTTATGTAAAATACATATTCCATATATAATAAAATCATAATAGTATATCATCACAGTAATCTATATATCAATATACAATATGAAAGTATCTAATCCTAAATTAATGCAAGAAATAAAAAAGACAAATAATAAAATAAGAATTGGAAAGATTGGGAGACATTGCTCGAGATATTTAATTGCAAGAGGCTATGAATCTTCAACCTTGCACTGCTCTAGATAGTCCCCAAGCACTAGCAATAGTCTAGATCTTCAAATAGGCACTTTAGCAATACTTTAGTACTCTAATGACATCTCTCTCTCATTTTCATGTTTCAAGGTCTCTAGTTATAGGCAAAGATTGGTCTAATGTTATAAGCTTAGTGTAGCTACAATATGCACCTTTTCACAGCTGTGAAAATCACTAGTCCTAGGGTTTTAAAGTTTTTATATTACAGCTATGCAAAAAGTACCATTTATAGCTACACAAACATCATGTTAGGGTTTTTGAAACCTTTACATCATAGCTACAAAAAAGTACATTTCACAATTGTAGAAGTACATTAACTTAGGCTCTATTCAACTTTTTGACTTTTATTTTTGTTAGCCCTTTACCTGCAAATATGAGCACATCCCCATCAAACTTATTTTAAAGACAAAAAATAATCTAAAATGCTAATTTGTTTAATATTTAAAATATAATAATAAGGTAAAAGATACTCAATACTAGAAAAATAGCTAAAAACCTATAATAAGTCCTTAAAATGGATACAAAAATATAGGTATAGTTGGGACTTATTATCAATGTATATTTGCAGGTACTTAACCTTGGCTCCTTAGTGAGCTCTAATCACATAATGAGTGCCTCATATTTAGTTGCATTATTGCATGCCAAGAATTTGAATACTATCAAGTATTTAAGGATTTTTCCATATAGATCTATTAGGATTAATTTTGCTTCACTACTTTGTTGTTTGAAGATTTATTGACATGCATAGTCTGTAACACCCCATAATTAATTAAGGTACTAATTATGGATTAGATTAATTAGGCATAATTAATATGGGTTGAGATTTAATTGAGATAGAAACTCTATCTAGGCTTAAATTAATAGATCATGAGAAAAGGCTAGTGGAGGCCTAATTGGTGAGGTGCAGACCCAACCCAACTTAGTGTGATGGAGGCCCAAAATCTACCTTGTATAGACTTCTCTAAGTGGCCCAATAACCCATGTGCAGATCCACATTCTTGAGCTTATCAAACCTGGCCCAAATTTAATTAAACTTCAGCAACCCAACACCTTGAGACTGGCCCAGTAAAAATTCTGCAGCTCAACACTTTAAAACTGGCCCAATAAGCAAAAATCTAAAGCCCAAATGAAGTTGGACCTTGGAGCAACCCATGACCCATATTTGACTCAACTAAAAACCCAACTTAAACCCTAATACCCCAGACACTTTCTCACTTGCTGAAACATAAGACTCAAGAGGCAAATTCGGAGGTGGAGAAGGAGGCTAGGGTTTGGGGCCAAAATTCTGCATTTTCTCACACTTAGAGCAAGATTCAGTCAAGGTAATAGTTATACAACTTAATCCTCTCATCTTCCTCCTTAATTTGGTCTGATTAATTTTTCATTTGGAGCATTTTCATCCTACCCAAAATCTGAAATGTGACTGTTTGGGGATTTTCTTGGTGAAATTCGTAGGTTGAGGTTAGGGCTGACCTTGGGTGAGTTTAAACCCTCCATTTTGATGCTTTAATTGTTAATTTGAGACCCCCATAGCTATTTTATAAAATGGGTATTAATTATGTACGAATTTGCTTAGGATTTTGGGTGGAATATTGAGTTTTCTGGTGAATGACACTTTAATCCGAATTTGGGAATTATAGAGGCTGAGTAAGTGATCCTTAGGTAGTCATTAGTATCTTAAATTCTTTGGGTATTGATTGTAACTATTAATGATGAATTAGAGTAGTAATTCTATGATGCTATGATTATAGGAGGATTCTGCACCATTGGTGACTGTTGCAAGTGTCTACAAGTGAGGTAACCGGGTTTATATCAATTCCATGTATATATTTGATTTAATTTCATATGTTGCTGTATATGATTGATTGAAAATGCTGAATGGATTGGTTGGCTATCTGTTGAATTGTGATTGGACCTTGTGAGTCCATGGTGGAGCTGTGATGCGGTTGTCACCCGTGCATGTGCTACGATCGAGCACCGGGTTATGATTAAACCCAGATGCACTGAGCCCCGGTTGTGCTCAATAGGGAGTAGGTGCCATGGACGGACCTCTCCCAGTGTTAATGGCCTTTAACATGTGATAATATGATTGCTAGTATGGGATAGTAATCATGATAGCCTAATTATTTCATTTGCTGATATGATGGATATGATTCTGCTGTTGATTTTGATTCATGCATATATGTTAATTAAACTGGATATATGATGGAATTGCCTTGGTTATTGAGATTTATATCTCACCCCGTTTTATGGGATTAATATTTCAGGTGAAAGTTCCTCGGGTAAGAATAAGGGTAAGCAAGTGGATGAACATCCATGAGTTGAGACCGGATGTGGGGAGCTACACTTGGTCTGAGTAGAATAGGATAGATGCGATTTTTGGTATTAGTTTACATAGCATCATCATGTAGTCATGTTGCCAAGTGTAGGCGTTCATATTTTGATTGTTGGAAATGTAACCATTAAAGGTTTAAGTCTTATTACAGTTGAATATTAATGTATGAATTTATAGCAATATATATATATGTAGTTCTGCTGAAATTGTGATATGGATTACCTTATGATGCCTTGGAGGTAAGCTATTGTTGAATGGAATCTCTATGGGATTTGCATGGGATGTGAATTGCTGATAATGTATGTGATCTTGTTGAAATATATTCTTGAATTGCTGGTATGAGGTAGTGGAACAAGTAGAAAGTAGCATTTAAGTTTTGCAATGGTAATGGATGGATTGATGGGTAAAGGAGGTAGATAAACACCATTAGGATCCCTTAAAACAAGGGTAGGTGAACCTAGAGTGTTACTAAGGTGAGAATTGAAGTGTAGAGGGAGAAATTTAGGTAATATGGTCAAGAAGGGAGTCGCGCCGCGGCCAAGAAGGCTTCGCCGCGGCCAAAGGAGAGACAAAGCCGAAAGGTGCCGCGGCGCAAAGTGAAAAAAATCACCCAGGAGGGTAACAGAACCTAAACTCGCCCCGGCGCATGGTGTCCTGCCGCGGTGCGAGTCGAGAAAATTAAATTAGGGTTGGATAGAAGCAAAACTCGCCGCAGCGCGAATATATTGCGCCGAGGCGAGAACCCTGAGAGTGAGAGCGATAATTCCAGGAGGCATTCTGCCGCGGTGCCACATAGGTCAGCTGCGGCGAAAGTCCAACTTGCTGCGGCGATTTGTGAAAGTTGCCCAATGATTCCAGAGAGGAATCTGGCCGCGGCGGGGGAGGCTTAGGCCGCGGCGTAAGACCCTAACCCACTCTTTTGAACTTAGAAACCTTAATTCTTTCAACAATAATGGTAGGAGATGATATAAGAACACTTATGGGAGGTTATTGGGTAATAAAATGGATGAACGGTTAAGTCATTGACCCCTTATGGTAGTCGGATTTCTTTTATACAAGTTCTGTCTTGTAGTGATGGTATGGTGATGACCCTAACATCAAGGTTCAAATTTCCTCATATTTCTGTAATGTGGTAAAATATTACGACCTCAAACCTTGATCATTAATCAATAATCTTGTATTTAACTATAATTATAATGTATGGAAGGTAGGGTTGTCACATAGTCCATATGGAGCTTTCTTTTAGGGTCTTCCTCTCTTGAAACCATAGTAATTTTTGATATAAAGTTTGTTAAGATTTGCCCTTTGATGGCACTTCAATGTTGGTAAGAAATATCAAACTTAGATAGTTCTATTGCTTATTTTACCATGCACCTTGAAAGTTTAGGTTTATGAAGAGTCTTCTTGAGTGGTTGGTTGGTGAGTACAATGATGGAGTAGGCTTGGAAATAAAGACATAATCTTCTAGCTATTATTACTAAGCAAATTGGTAGTTTTCCTAGCTTCATGTAATTATCCTCTACCACTTATAGTATCTTACTTATGAATTATATGAGATATTGAATTCTTTCCTTCTCTTGAACTAGGGCTTAGGCTATGCAATTTTTGATAACTAGCATATAAACATATATTGAAGCATTTTGAGTTGGGGCTATTAGCAACATAAGCAAACTTAGGTAGTCTTTTAAATATTGAAAGCCCTTTCACATTGTTTTGTTCATTGGAACCCTTTGGCCCCTCATAGGATTTTAAGGTAGTGTAGGCATTTGTTTGCCCTTTTTTATATAAATTTGTTGAGAGTTACTACCCTACCTATGAGGACTTGTTCATCCTTGGTATTTTGGTGGAGAAGGTAGGTCCAAGATAGCCTGTACCTTTTAAGTGTTGGCTTCGACCCTTCTTTGGGTTATCATAAAACCCAAGGACTTTCCTACCTTAACTCTAGAAGTATATTTAGTTGGTTGAGCTTCAACTTATAGACTTGAAGAATTTTCTTTAAGTTAGCCACATGGTCTTTTCACTCTTTGCTTTTGATGGGCCTATTGTCAACATAAGCCCCTACTTTGCTACCCATTTACTTGTAAAAGATTTTGTTTACCAACCTTTAGTAAGTGGCTCTTACATTCTTGATGCTGAAAGGCATGAACTAATAGCAAGATGTCCCTTATTCTATTGTGAAAGCAATCTTTTCAATGTCTTCTTCTACCATTCTTGTAAACCCGATTTTCATAAAAATGATAGAAATAGGCTATATATAAAAGAGAATTCCCTAAAATGAATCAATTAAGGCCAAATAAAATTTACATAAAATTCTAAATATTAAAAAATGGGGAATCAAGGCATAAGGTGCCCAGAAACCAGGGCCAAAATAGCTAAAGAAATTATTGACGAAACATAGTGGCATTTTCGTAATTTTGAGAAACTTTTAGAAAAATCAAATGAGGGATATTTAAATGAAAAATTTGAGTTTCTCGGGATTCTTAGAGACCCTGAAAACTATAGGAACCCCTAGAACAGTTAAAATCCATCCGGTTTACGCTTTTGAATATTGGTGACCCTGAACTTTAATCCTTTCGTTCGAGAAGGTTTTAGACCCGATTTGAGTGATTTCAAAAGCTATTTATAGGTTAATGAACTTAAATTTTATGATGAAAAAGATGATTTTTGAAAAAGAGTTGAAATGAGCCACAAACAAAAAAGCTAAGCATGAAGGACAAAATTGGCATTTTAAAAAATCCCTTAAGAATTCCTAGCTATATATATGTGGCACCTCACTTATCCCTCAGATTTGGCCAACCTAAATTCTGTCCAAGACCAGGGAGAAATTTTGTAAAAGGTGGCACACAAGGAGGAGCTTAAAAGGAGGAGAAAAACCTAAGAAAAGATAAGGAAAATCAAGGAATTTTTTGCTCCTTCCTTCCTCGAACTTGCTATCCTCTTTCTTTCCATAGTTTTGATGCATGCTTTGGATCTATTTTGAGTCCTATTTAGAGGGGAGAGGTTCAAAATTTCAAGGAAGAGTGAAGACAAGGGAAAAAGCTCTTGAAAAGGCTAAGGAATCAAGGTATTTCCATGGCTTTCCTTGCTTCTTCCTTCTTGTTTCTCTATAGCTCATTTTTAGCCTTATATAGAACTAGTAAGAGGGAGCAAAATTTGACCCAAACCAAGCATGAAACCTAGGTTTTTAAGAGTGAGGGACAAGTAGATGCAAAGAAATTCCAAAAAGAACCATTAGTTTTCAAGTTCCCAAAACCTACGGTTTCCTTTACACCTTAGTATGTATGAAGCTTTCTAGTGATGTTACCAATTGTCTATGAGTGTATATGGGTTCTTGAGATGCTAAGAAAGCCTTACATATGTCATTTCCTTCAAGAAAACAAAGTTAGCTCCATGGGTCAAAAACTTAGCATATGCCTCGGCCAAGCTTGGTTTTGTGCCTAGGGAGAGTTTTAAAATTTTTCTAATGGTAGAAAGGGACTAAACATAATAAAGGAACATCAAAGAAAGGCTTGGAAAAAATTTAGGAACCTTAGTTTGTATGATGGAAGTGTATACTTCATAATAAAGCTTAAAGAAGCAACTTAGGTCTAGGCCCTTGGGAATGAAATTGTGATGACTCCAAAAGGCTTAAATGGGGTCAAGAAACTTAGATGGAAGGAAAAAATGGAGCGAAAACCTTGAATTCTATCACTTGCTTCATTAGGTCTTACATGACACCATTATGCAACCATAGGATAAAGTGAGCTTCCATAGGGAGTGACTGATGATAGAACTCACTTCCATGATGTAATTGTGTCCTATTTAATGTGTTTAGGCCAAGAGAACCAAGCCCCATCTCATTGCAAGTGTGTGGCCAAAAAAGGGGAGGAATACCTAAGGAAAAAGTGTTGAACTCTTGCGTCAAGGTGGCTCTCTCTTCTTTCTCTCATGCATGAATGGATGTTTATCTTGTTTTTGAATGTGTGTGTGTATGTTTTAAGCTATGAAAGATGTTTTAGCATGTATCAATATGCCATGGTACCATGAAGCTTTGTCATGTACTTGAATGATATTTTATGAACATGCTTTAGTTTGTTTAAGTGTGGTAAAGTCAAAAGTCCTTTAGTTAGGGTGAGGATGAGCCAAAAGTCTCCAAATATGATTGAGACAAAGTCAAGAGCCTTCTAAGAGTAAGGCTTAGTTAAAAGCCTTTAAGAAAATGGGTGAGGTAAGTCTAAAATCTCCCAAAAAGATCGAGTAACGCTAAACCACTTACCTGACAAGCTTATGTATGCTTTGTGTGATCTCTTGAATGCAAGAAATGTTTCATGAATGATCATGCATTCCATGTTATCCATGCATACATTTTTAGACTTGAATTTACATTTTTTATGTATGGTTGAAAGGGAAAAGAGCTATTGGGATTCCTAGAATCTCATCCCTTCCTCCCAATTGTCTAACATGTTTAGGTGGACCAAGTGAGCCAAAGAATAGAAGCCACCAAACTTGAAGGAGAAAAATTGACAAGAAAGTGTGCTATTTTGCTTCCTTTGTAGCCATATGAATGGCATAAGATGTAATCCAATGTTGTATTTGATGTACAAGCTTATGAACATATGTAAATGTATGGATATATTGCATATGTATGAGATTTAGAGTTATATGAATGATATTACATGATTTTGACATTGGATGGCATGATGAGGCTTGTATGTTCTTGTGTATATCTTGGGATGGATGAGTGAGTTTATGAAATTTGGATTTGTGCACTTTTGAGACAAGTTTAATAGACTATTTTGGTGCTTTCTCACATGCTCAAGTGGCCATGAAAGCCTTGAGAGCAAAATTGGACCATTTAAGACCATGAGAAAGCAAGAAATAAGTCATTTTGGAACCTAATGTCAAGATCTGACCAAGTGAATAAATTTTCCTATGAAATTGGTAGGCATATAAATCTCATTCGAAGCTTTTTAAGAAGCTAAATATCATATTATTTGGAGCTCTATGGAATTAATTATAATTTTTTAAAGTTTTCATTTTTCTGTCGTTTTGGTATAAGTACTGTTCATATGGTCAATTTCTTGTGCTATGTCATTTGAGAGCCAAACGGTGTGCAATGCTCATGAAATGTTTTGGGCATGAACTAGACATGATAAAATTTATATGGCCATCAAGATCACCCCAATTGGATGTCTAAGCAGAGAGATATGAATATTTGAAGTTTTGGGACAGTATTAGTAGTGCCAAGTGAGCTTGGTTACTATTTTATCAATTTCCAGTAGCTAGACGTCCCTGTTGTGGTATGGACTTATTTTTAGCATGAAGTAGACATCTGCAACTTTTTAGAATGACTTGAGTTTGATTTTTTTAAAATTAGTTATGATTTTTCAAAGTTCATGATAGAAAGTTGGACCATGAACCCGATGTTGGACATATAAATTTTATGTATATACTTCATGAACTTGAGTTTCTAGCCACTTCTTGAGATAGTTTTGAGTTGTATTTATATATTTAAATATGAGAATGAGATGGATGACTTCATATGGTCCACGGGATACGAAATGAAAAATTTATCTATGACATAACGCAAAAATAATCCACTTTTTAATGGATTTTTCCTATGAACTTGGTGTAATCCAAAGAAATGAATCTAGCAATGATGTGAGGTGGGCTTAATAACTATGGTGTTACAATTCTAATATGGTTATATTTGGAACATGTATCCATGAAGCTCAAAATTTATCTTAATGGGCCATCCATGAGTCTATCAACATTAGAAAAAGGTTACCTATCTTTTGGGTAGGCTTTGTTGAAGTTAGTAAAATATATTACATTTGCCATTTTCCATTGGCCTTTTCACCATTACTAGATTTGCCAATCACTCTAGGTAAACCAGCTTTAAGTAACTTTTGGACTTCCTATCCAATGGAACTTCTTTTAGGTTCTCCAAAAATTCTTCTCTTTTATATTGTTGGCTTTTTGTTTGGACCTATAGCTAGTTCATGGATGATTACTTTAGGGTTAATGCTTGGCATGCTTGATATTAACCATGAAAAGACATCAATATTGTCTTTTAAGAACTAATTTAGTCTTATAGATTCTTTTAAGATCAAATCCTTCCTACTTAGAGGCATTTATTAGGGTCATTTTTGACTTAGAACATTTTAAGCTTGGCATGGGATTCCAATCATAACTTGCTCCATTTATTTCATAAATCTAAGCTTTCCACATTCATTACTTATTTTCTTTGTTCTTTCTTGATGCTTTTCTGATTAGTTGCTTTTTTGAAGAAATTGTTAGTAACTCCTCCAAGTTTAAGTTTACATTACAATTTTTTTTTTTTACTTTTTTTGAGTTTTCACTACCCCTTTTTATTAACAAGTGTCTTTTCTAGCCCATGCTTTTTGGCTCATCCTCTTTTTTGTTTTATATCTTGATTGTATCCACCAAGAAACTCTATGCTACCTTCTTATCTCATTTAATTGTTCCTTGACCACTTAGAGTGCTAAAATTGAGCAAAAGGTTGCAAGGACAAATTGCTACTTTTAGTTTGTCATTTTGTCCTAAGATTGCATTATAAGTTAATTGAGCCTTTGTGATATAAGAGGTGGTAAAGGTTATGACTCTACAGTTTTCTTCTTCTAAAGTTATGAAAAGCATTATCATTACTTTAATTTGTAGTTTTAGACCCTCAAATCCATACATAGACATTTTAGTGGGTTAAAGGTCAAGCTTAAAATGGAACATATCCTTAAAGGCCTTATCTTATGGTATTTTTACTGCAACCCCTATGTTAACTAAGATTTGTTTAACTTTCCATTGGCCTATAATTGCAATTATTATTATTATTAGTTCATCTTTATTGTTAACCACTATATTAGAATCTCCTTTATAGAAAGTGATAACTTTGGATAAATGTTAGGGAAGAGCTTGGATGTTTTCATCAATAGCTATCATCTCACATAATTTTTTTTATTTCCCTTTAGGTGTCATGAGGTTGGGTTGAAATGACATTGATAACCCCCAGTGGAGCTATTGGTGCTTGTGCCTGATCTTAAGGTTATTCCTATGTTCTCCTTCTATGTCCTTTGTTAGTTCACCTATTATCTAGTCATGTCCACATGTTAGATCCTCCTTAACCATTATTTTGGGTGATGTAATTTCCATGGTACCCTATTTAAATGAGATCTTCTATAGTGTCTTTGAGGTCCTTACATTAATTCTTCACTATCATGGCCCACATTATGATGGTAATGGCAATATCTTCATTAGTTATGATTTTCTCTTGCTATCTTGAAAGGTCGAGGTTCCTTTCGGAACCCTTCTTTTATTTTTTTTCCATTTCATGAGCACTTTGACAAGGTTCTCTTGCTTTTAGGTTATTTCTTCCTCTCATTCCTTCTTGATTTATTAGTGGGGAGGTAGTTTGTTCATTTTTTGGTCACAGGACTTCCTTTCTTCTCTTCTCCTTTCTTCTTCTACCTTGAGGCAATTTTCTACTTTGATGTGTTGTGAGAGTTTTTGCATAAGCTCAAACATCATTTTAGGTCCTTTCTTCGATGAAGAAAATTTTATCTTTCTTGATCTTAGCCCTATTATTATTACAGTGATGATTGGTCCTTGATTTGGATTTTTGATAATTCGAGCATTTATACACTTTATATTCCTGATATTTAGTTTTATAATAATTTAGTGAGGCTAATTTAATAACTTTAGGTTTATTTTATATTATTTGGGTCAATTTGAGATTAATGTGTTTTAATTACATTTTTATTGAATTTGTGCTTTAATTGTTGTTATTATATTTTAATTAGTAGAGGTCTAACTATCCATCAACTATCCATCTTTTATTTTATAGATAAGCTAAGCCAATAGATGGACTTGGACTCTTCATAAATGGGCTAGATGCTAGCTTACTTTAATTAGAAATTTATATTGTTTCTTAAAAAATTTTGGATCATTGGATGTAATGTTAGCCCATTTGGTTTTTTGATTATTCCTTTAGGTCTTCTTTAGTGAATTAGATTCTCTTAGCCATTATCACCATAGTCTTGTCCCGTAAGATGTGTGAAAGAAGTATAGTAGCAGGCCAAATAAATGTTTTTCTTTTCCTCTGGAGCATCTCTTTTTTGTAATGGCTTTTTGAGTTCTTTGGTAATCAATCTAAAGATTGGGTCTAATGTTGAACCTGAAATTATGGTTTGAATGAATACTAGTTTGATTTTAATGATAGACAAATTCCCTTTTCTATTTCTCTTTGTATTTCTATTAATCTTGATTATATTGGTTGGATAAATTAGATTATATGATTATTGTTTCGATGCTTCATCTAAGAGTCGCATCTAATTGATTAATCAATTCGAATTGTTCTATTTATCACGTTAAAGATTTCCATGTGATTCTTCTAGTACGTTTGAATAAGAATTGGATTAGTACTATTTTATTAATTTGGTGTGATTGCATTAGGTGTAATAAATAGAACTAATTATAACCTTAAGTGATAGCTTCAGGACATTAGATAACATAAATTAGGAGATTAAAATTGGACCAGAGGAATGTTTAAATGGTGAGGAAAGTGAGACATTAGGGGAGGGAACTAAGGTTTAATTATGTTTTGGTGAATTGCTTTATTCCTCAATCTGTTTCAATAACTAACTTTCTATTTTAATTAGTCATTTAATTTTGCATACAACCCTTGGTCAATTTAATTTTGATCCTATGAATTCTTAATCTAGTTGATTTGATCAAAGGCTTTTTAAGAGACAACCTGCTGGTCACTTTACTATAGACCAATGATTTTTACTAATTTTGGCCAGTTAGATAATCGTGAGTAATTTCTTTGTTACCATTTTTTTTATAGTGAATAGCTTTTCATTGAAATTTTTTCAATAATCCTATAAGTTCTTGTCCTCTTTTTTATATATTCTTGTGATGGCAAATACATTGATGGTTTGAATTCTACTTGTTGTGAATTGGGCTAGAAAACATTAAGCTAGTTAGCCAAAATTGTTGATCGAGTTTTGAGAAAGGTTGTTGAACCATATTCTCACTCCACCTTTTAGAGATGGTGGGGAATAGTATACATTAGTATTATGCAAAGACTCAAGCTATGTCCATTTATATGTGGTGATGACTATTTTCTCAAACTATAGACATATGTATACTAGTAGTCTAGGTTTCCTTAATTACTAAGAATCAAAAGGGAAGAAAATATTACTTAAAACTACGTGCAAGCTAAACTACATGAAAAGACTCAAGACTCCCTAGCCTAAGACACCTAGGCATAAAATTCCACTTAACTTTAATGTTTTTCATTAGTGATATGAGGTATGTAGAGCCACTTTCTTCACTTGCTCAAGAAGGGAAACTTGTGTAGAATTTCAAGAGCTTGTTAGTGATTTAAAATTCATCTCTTAATTCTAAGTTTTGGTTTTTGCTTAGGTGACTTTGACCATGGAAAATAGGGAAGTTAGGAAGCTTACTTGAAGGTGAGTTGTTATCTCCCATCTTGTTCTTATTTTAACGCTAGAAGTTCATGCATTTATTTGATTTTTTGTCTCCCTTTCTTGATTGAGAAATAGAAGTGAAGAAGGAGGAAAATAGAATTTAGAAGTATTGCCAATTTTGACTTAAAGAATTGGGCATTGAAGAAATTAAGAAGGTAAGATTTATAAGTTTGAAATTATAACTTTTCTATCCTTATAATTAGGCACTTTGGCCATGGCTTATTGATGGATTGGGAAATGTATGCTTTGTTAATTGTAGAAAAGGGAATTGAAATCAAGAGCTAGGGATTTATATGAAATAGCATAGGAATGGAAAAGTTGTTCTTTAGCTAAAATTAGATATATGGTGCATATAAGTTTTAAAATTTTTATTCAAATAAAATAGGCAAAGTGTATTTGGCATATTATTGATATGTATTTGTATATACTTGCTTGAATTAGAATTTAGGCTTGTTGACATGCTTGGAGAGGTTGGAAGTTTCATAAGTGCAATAAAAGTCTTGGGTTGAAAAGGTAGTTAGCATATTTATCCTTGATATATCTGCCTTGAATTAGATTATTTATACTATTGTATATTATTCCTATGTGTGAATTTGGTTATTTCTCTATACATGGATTCAAGAAAAAGGTTGCTAATGAGACAAAGGTTGCTCCTCCCATGAGTTATTCACCATTAACTATGATGATTATAATGTTGATTGCAAGTATGGGATTAAAATTTTTATTTTAGTAACAAAATTGGAATACAAAGGTTAATTCTTACATATCCCATAATACTAATTCTGGTTTAAAGTTGTATGTATGATTACAGTTAAATATATCCTAAATAATATATTAACTATTGAGATTATTGTCCTACTTTATATATATATATATATATCCTAAAGCTTTTATTGACATTTGTATAGTTTTTGCTTGATATTTTGACCATGTGAGTAGTAGTTGAGATATATGATGTTGTACTAGCCATTGGGATAGTCTTGGGGTATACTAATAAAAGATATGTATATGAGTTGAATTCTTGGCTGAATTTTCCATATTATGTGCTCAACATATCAAGGACTATGTGGAAAATATTTTAGGTTAAAATTATAAGGCTAATGAGGCCTAAATATGCTTTAAAATTAGTGTAAAAGAAGGGTTTATGTTACTGGGCAGAATAAGGATAGCCTAAGGAAGTCCTTTATTAAGAGGCCTTCATTAATGAGCTAGTGTCCAAAAATGTTATTCTAGGTAGCTAACATAATAGAGATTTGGATAGGAAGGTTTCACACTTTAATAAGGTGTTTAAGTTGCACAATTACTTGCCAACCCTAGATGAAATTGCATATTGGTCAAAACTAAATAGTTTTATAAAGTAAGAAAAGGGGGAAAACCATGTTATTTTGCCTTGAAGTTTTTATGGTGCTTAATTAACATACAGAGGTCACTTCATGGCCATTTTCTTTACTTTTGGAGTTACACACATTACTTTTTGTATTCCTTAAAAAAGCCAAATTTTGGACCCAGAGCCACAGCCTTAGAAGCTTCTTGAAACACCCTTATGTTTTCATCCAATTTTTTTTTATGCAAGGATATTACACAACCTACTTCTCTAAACACAATGTGTATATTTATTTCTATATTTCGTAATTATTTTTTGTTTATTAACATTGAGTAACTAATAGCAGAAACTGTTATGAAAAATCATAACTTACGAAAATTTACTTATCATTCAACAACATGCCATATCAGAAGATAACTAAATAATACTGTGTATACATTTATTCCAATAATAATAATAATAAAGTAAAAGATTTGGCTCTAGATACTTTTATTAGAGTCTCAATGCTTATTACGAAAACATAATTTATTCAAAAGGAAATGTAAATCTAGAGCTCTGTCATTAGCCATTGCGATGTTGATATTTTGGATAACTTGAATAGACCTTATCAAAGGAACCTCAATCCACATCCATTCTATCTCCAAGATGATGCGGAGCATTGGCGTGTCTAATTCTTAACTTGAACATATTATGCCAAGAATAATTGTCAATTTTGAAAACACAGAAGGTCCCATTGTATCGTGTACAAAAAATATTTTTACTTATGTGCTCACATTGTTGTAAATCAATTAAACATCACAAAAACATGACAACAAAGACACTATTATGCAAGTAATAATTATTTCATGTCCAATGAAATATTCTAGGTCATAAACGTCCCTATTACAAATTATTACGAGGTCTACAACGTTTCAACTGCTCTATAGAAATTATTAATACATAAATAAATACACAAATTGCCTAATTTATAGAGTACTAACTACACTTTCTCCAAATTCTATCCAAATGCCAGTGGGAATGGAACCTTCCCACTCTAACCATGTAATGGTCACAGTTTCATAACTTATCTCAATAATAATGCAATCACAAGTCATTTGTGGATAAACAATTCAATTTGTTAGTCATAATCATATCACATCATAACTTTGTTTGCAATCAACTCATCTAACTCAATAGGGCATCCTTTAGGATGGATCCACATAACATATGCAAACATTGGCTTTGTGTAGACGAGACTCTTACCACCATCTCTACAGCCTTTAATCTTTTATTCATATTTTTCTAATATGAATTCACCTTTATAGTGATAGAAACTTATTTTTCCTTCTGTTGAACTATATCCACATTTCTTCAAAAATGCATGAAATAATTTTTCTTCCCCAAATCACATGATAATCACATCAAAAACACAACATGCAAGGATCATATGTAAATTACTCAAATTTGTAAATTCTTATGGAAACATAATTGAATATTTTATTACCATTTTTAGCATAATCTAGGTCCTTTGTTCAAAGTTCCCTTCTGATGCTACGGTCAAACTCATTATAATCACATTTTCCATAATCATTTGACGATTAAAATAAATAATGGCATACATAAATGCATAAATATAATTTAGTGTGTGTATATATATATTTATATCTTTATACACACAGATATATATAAATATATATACTTATATTAATATTTAAAAGACTATAGCTATTTTAACAAGTTAACCATTTTTTACTTTCTTTTCCATCAAAAATTTGAAATTATGCATATATAATTATATTCATAATTGTTAGATAAATACCACAACCAAAAAATTGGTATTTATTAACCTTCTTTTGCAATTAGAACCGCTGCTAAATGATTAAGCAGTGATTGACTAACTGTCACTATTACAGCCATAGATACACAATTAGCGGTAGTCTTTTTTTTACCATAGGAATAACTGTTGCTAATTATTGTTACAATCTCCACAAATTGATGCTACTAATAAAGGGTTTATTGATTAATTTTGCAATGATTTTTTGACTACTACTAATTGCCTACGTTGGAATTTGGTCTTGTATTTGCGATTGTTACGAAGTGCAATTAGTTTTGTTTTAAAACTATAGATTTATATTCATGTTTATATTAATTATAAACTTGATTATATGTTACTTGAATTTTTTTAATTATTAGCCACTATTAAAATATCAAAACGTGTTTATAATATAATTATAAAAAGAAACACAATTTATACAATCATTAAAAAAATACAAGTGCAAATAAATTGTTAACTATTCAAATAACAGTTTGAAAAGGACGTGATTACCCGCATCTCCTTGAAAAAGAAAATTGAAAATTGAAAATCATTTATATTGGGTATTGATAATAATCTTAATCCTATCAACATGAACAAAACAAATAGATATATAAACCAATAGTGCATACAGGCATTGTGGTTACTTTTAAAGTTTCCAATTAAAAACAAAATCAAGGCTAATGCCTTTGATAAGTGTGTACAAGTGCTCATGAGTTTAATCTTTTAAATTATGAACATTACAAAATCATCCAAGTCATGATTGAAAATAATATCATTTTGACCTGACACAAACTAATAAAATTTCTTGCCCTAGCAAATTTATTTAATCCAATGACTATTTACTAGATATTAACATGCATGAAAGCAAACCCAGCCCTGACTAGTAATTATATGAGTTAATAGTGCTGATTAATATTAATATTTTAAATGAAACTCACTGTAAGTTCTATAGAACTATATCGTACTAATATCAATTTTTCCATTTACATATTTGTAAAATCATTCAAAAAAATGTCATTCTCTCATTTTAAGTTTTGTTCTGCAACTCAATCTAACTTACAAGAAAATGTGACTATAAAATTATAACAAACTAGATGAACTTTTTGAAAACTTAATCTTTTTATTTAATTCTGTATGTTAATTCCTTCGTTTCGCTATAATCCAAAATACAAAAAACTATAGAAGAGGATAGCCTGGTACCTGATGTGAAAATGCATAGGCCAAAGCAATATTCAAATAACGTGAAAGCGATGTTCATTCCAAGCTTTTGCGTGAAGATGAAATTTTAGGCATTCTAATCAATGGAAAAAAAAAAATTAAGGCCAAAGATATGTACCATAATAACAGAACAAAAAAATCATCAAAAGATGTGAGCAAGATATGATAACTTTGACCTTTACTTACTTATTGATCAACCAAACTTTAGGTACATTCACATTTTTAAGACTTTACAAATGGAAGATAAAAAACAAAATCCAAATGAGAGGACAAACAGAGATTCTTAACAATTTGTCCAAAATTAACCTTGCAAATATTATACTAAGCTTCATTACAAAATCATTCACAAGCAATAAAATAGAGGCATATGATACAAGACACATTTCAAGGCATATCACAATGCACGTCCACCATACAGCATGCATTGCATCATAACTTGCAGCCCAAAAAGGAAAATATACAAAAAATTCTTACAGTAGCTTGCAACTTCTCAAACTCTTTTTTATGTTTTTTCTGTAGTTACTGTTGAAGAGCCTAGTTCTCCTCAGACATTCTAGCCCTCTTCTCATGGACTTGATTTCATAAGCAATGATGTAAAAGATATGTTCTTCTTCTCTTCTAAAAATATATATTATATATATTTGAAACTTGATCTTTCTTGGAGTAGGGACTGAGAACTCTCTTCATTGAAGAAAGCTAACTTCCTTTTTGTAAGACCTCTCTTATTAATCTTTATTCCCTATTTAATATACACGGATATAGTTCATGCGATTAAGATTATAATTCAAGTGAGTAAACCTGATAAATATAAACTCAGAAATACTAAAAATTTCTTTTCTTTCCTTCTTTGTTTTTTAAATTCTGCATTAAATTGTGATAATAGATGCACTGCTCTAATTTAGTAGAAGCCTAGATGATAAGCTAGACTAGAGTCAACGCTTGAAGTGAATCTTAACAGTCTGCACTTAACGTTGGGTGTCTAGCCAACTCATCTGCTAGTAGGCTTTTAACTAAACACATCTTGTCATTATTTTTCTCATATTTCATATATGTTTCTTGTAACATCTTATATTTCTAGCTTAACCCATCACATGTCCATGCTTTAGATCATATATTCTATGAAGGAGCAAGAAAAAGGGGATTAAAATAATACATTTTCTAGCATTGCTTCACATATAAAAACTTCATTCGGTGTCACGTGGACCATGTGAGCTCATACATCATATTCTCATATTTAATTATATGAATACAACTCATTTGCATTATTCAAAGTGGCCTACATCTCGTGGAACTCAAAGGGAAGCTTAAAATACATATATATAATTTCGGTCAGATTTGTCCTCATTTCTGTCATAACTTTGGAAAATCATAACTAATTCTAGAAAAATTGAAATAATGAATTCTTGGTCATTCTGGAAAGATACACATGTATAATTTATGCTACAAACATGTCCAGTTCATAACATCCAACACAGAAGATGTTTGACATTCGAAATTGTCCAAAGGTCAGGCTGTCCACTAGTGCTGTCACATAATTCTATAGTAAACTTCAAAAATGTCCAATTAATTCTAAAAAAATGCATTCCATACAAATGATACTAATTTGGAAAGATGTAGATGTTAAATAAAGGAAAAAAATAACTCTAAACCAGTTTAGGCATGTCTAGACCTCAAAACCTAATCAAATAGTAACTGAGGTTAGGTGGAGTGCCTGGTACTGGACAGATTCTGTGAAAATTCATATCTCCCTCTCTAAACATCCAAATGAGGTGCTTCTAGTTGTCACAAGTCATTAGGAATGTCTAGTTTCTTTGTCTAAAATTTCATGGCAATTGAACATCATTTGGACTCTGTGTGATAGATTCCATTTTCAGACCTAAGTGAACAGTAATATGACCAAAACTAGAAAATTTTTCAAATTTGAAAATTCATCAAATATTCTGTAGACCTCCAAAAATTTTGTTCTTGAGCTTCCCAAAAAGCTCTTAATAAGCTCTAATTGCATGAAAAATATCAGATCAAGAAGAGTTCATTTGGACAAAAAGTGACATAAGATTCTATTTTGGTCAATTTTAGCTCGATATAGGGTGCCAAAATGTCCAAATAGCTTTTCTTAGAATTTGGCACCTCTTGGGCAAGTCTAAAAGTATAATTAGGACTTGTGTAAGCTGTCCAAATAGTCCTAAGCCTCATGCTTCTCAATTTGGCCATGCCACTTGCAATTATACACAATTACATAAACTCATTCAAGAAGCCACATTGTCATAACATGCTCAAATTGCATTCTAGTGATCACATAATACATTCTCCCATTTATACATGACATAATATCATAATTACATATGTTCATAACATCATATTACATATACATCTATTGATTACATCATTTGCCAATTGTATGGTCTTAAAGTAGCAAAATTCAAGCACTTTAATATCATCTTCTCATCTTTAAGGTGGTTGGCTTCCATTACGTTACTCTCTTAGTCCACCTAATATGTTAGAACATTGGAAAGGAGGGGATGAGATTCAAAGAATCCCAATAGCTTATCTCCCATTCAATCATATATAATGGATGCAAAACAAGTCTCATAAATGCATGTATGGTCATGTTGACATGTGCAAATATTCAAGAGACATTTTCATCATTTGAGAAAGTCATACATAGCATACAAAGGCTTGCCAAGCAAGTGGATTGGCCTCATCCATTTACTTGTGGATTTTGGACTTGCCTCACCCATTCTTTAAAAGGTTCTTAGACTCAACCATACTCTTTGGAGTCAACTTCACTTTTGGATTACTCTTTACTTTGTCTCAACCAATCTTAAGGGTTCTTGGCCTCACCACACTCAAGTAAACCTAAGCACACATCATAAACATCATAGAAAGCATATTGTAACATCATGGCACCATGAAATTAAAGTCATGCTAGAACACTTTTCGTATCTTAAAAATATACATACACATTCAAAGACAAGTAAAGCAAACAATAATGCATGAGAAAAAGAGGAGTGAGCTACCTTAGATACAATTACACACTTTTTATCTTGAATCCAAACTCCCTCTTTTGTCCACACACATACAAAAGTATAAGGATGATTTTTTTTGGCCTAAACACAATTTATGGAAGCCAATTAGGTTCATGAAATTTATTCTAAGGCCACACAACTTACTTAGACGTTAGCTTGACTTATAAACCTTATTATGGTTCCATAAATGTACTTAATGAAGCAACACCTCTCAAATAAATTCTAGACTCCATTTTTTTCTTTCAAATATGATTCTTGACTCCTTTTAAGCCTCTTGGAGTCATCACACTATCAAAACCAAAAGCCTAACTACATGTTGCTTCTTTAGGTTATATTATGAAACATAAAGCACCAACTCACTTTCTATGGTTTCTAAATTTCTCCCAAGGCTTCCCCTCATACTAATTCATCATATATGACTCAAAAATGGACTTAAAAAAATTTAAAACTCTCTCTAGGCACCCAAACCTATCTAAGCCAAGACTATGCATGATTTTGGCCTCCTTGGACTTTACTTGGTTTTCTTAATGGAGGAAGCACATGGGGAGACTTCTAGGGATCCTAAAAACTCATTTAAACTCTTATTTAAGCATAGAAATCATTGTACAAAATCAGATTTTACAAAGTGCACTTGCAACCCTAGAATTTGCATCTTGAAATTCCATGATTTTTTGTTAATTCCCTTTGTATATTCTTAATCTCCACACCTTTTTTCCTTAGAAACACCCTTGGTTCTACCTAAAAATCAAACCCTCCTAGGGTTTCTTGAGTGGGGCGAAATGGTGAAGGAAGGGAAGGAACAGATATTAACCATGGAAGAAGAAATTAGCTTATTTTCTTAGTTTTTCTCACTTGAATCTTGCTTTCTCTAGGCTCCTCTCTTCAAATCCGAAATTTTCCTTTAATATCTCCCTTAAAACAGATTTAAAAACTTCATTTTAATCAAAGGAAATAAAGGAGAATGGAGGAGAGGAGATTTGGATGGAAGAAAGTATGAAAAACTACTAAGAAACCATACCTTAAACCTTTGATTTCTCTTCTTCTTCTTCGTCCTTTGGTGCACCTAAACCCTAGCTTCCTTCTCTGAATTTGGGCAGAAAAATATGAGACTAAATAAAGGAAAGAGAGGGTGCCTCTTATTTATAGGTGAAGGAGAATGACTTTTTTAAAAATTCCTATTTTACCCTTTGTTCTTAGCATTTTCATTTTTTCTTCGTTTCAGCTCCTTTTTTAGAATTGTCTTTTCCATTATAATGACTTTGGAATCACTCAAATCGGAGTTAAAACCTTTCCGAATGAATCTGTCAAAGTTCGAGTACACCGACATAAGAAAACGTCCACCGAAGGGAGTTTAACTGTCTCGGGACTTCCTATGGTTTTCAGGACCTCTGAGAACTCCAGAGAACTCAAAATTTTCATTTAAAAATTCCTCCTATTTAAATTCCAAAATTTACTTAAAATTACGAAAATGTTATTACGTTTCGTAAGTTTTTCGTCAAAATTTGTTTCTTTATTCTAGCTCCATTTTTTCTTTCGTCTGAGGCTAGGATTCTCATTTTTAGGAGTCTAGAATGTTACTCAAATTTTTTGGGATCTTAATTAATTCATTTCGGGGGACTTACTTTGAAAACACTCCCGTTTCCTTTTTTTTAACAAAAACTGGACGTTACATTTCTCATACATAAGTTTAAGTACATAATGTTATTGAAAATTTCAATAGCATAACAACTTATAATATTTAGCTACCCAGGCCCTAAGGCCCTTTCTTCTAGACATATCTTAGCTCTACATTTGAAAAAAAAATCACAACCCATATGCAACTATAATATCCTTTCACAAAGGTCTTCTGGGCTTATATATCAGTTAGCCCATTACACTTACTGTGTAGACATAACAAGGCATATAATACTCAGGTATCTAAGATAATCATATAATATACCAAAAACTATGCATACATTCACTAATCCATTAAGAGTATTGTCAAACATAACTTTACAACAAATATGCACATCTATTTTAAAATTAATTACATGGCTCATAACATTATATTCTTCAATTAGAAATTTAGGCCTTAAAGTGTCATTGACTTTCCTCTATATTTGCTAGATCTTTAACTTAGCAAGAGTTGGTGGAATATAATAGGGTGAGACTTTGGGGAGAATTTTAGTAGCATAATCCTACTCTAACATGCAATAACTACTCAAGCACATAAGTATGCATGTACGCAACTTTATAACATCTAAACTTTCTAAACATGTAAAAATATGCATGCATGTAACTAGAATCTATCCACGTTTACTAAATTTTTTTTATAAGGCTCTGATACTTAGTATAAGGAAGAACTATTATGCTCAATTCCCTAGCCCTCTTGTAATGTTCTATGTTTTGTAAACTAAAAGGGTCCCTAAAGAATGGAAAGAAATGACTAAAAAGGGATCACAGAGAGAAGATAGTTAGAATTAAAAAATCAATTCGAGCCTAACCGATGGGAAAAATCAAGGATCTTGAAAACATAAGAATTGACTTAAGAAGTGAATATCCCTTATCATAATATTATGAAATAAGGTTATTAGATTAACCATATGAGATTGATTTGACTAAGTTCCTTACGTTGTATGGTTTAAAACCCTAGGTAGTAATAACTTTGATCATTGAAGAATAAAAATATGCAAATAGAATTGGTAAAAAAAAAACCAAAAGAATGACATATGGTTTCACTTAGGGTTTAGTTTTGATCTTGAAAGATTCAAAACCCTAGGAGAGTTAGTTAATCCTTATAATATCATAATTGAGTTAGAAATGAATTATAAAGATATTAAAACCATCAAATTCTCTATAAAGCAAACAAAACTCCAATAAATGGGAGCTATAGGTGTGTCTTTGCCAAAAGGGAGAATAGGTATCTAAGGAAGTTTTTAATTTTGTTTCATGATTTAAGAGGCCTAAATGAGTAATATAAAGGCTAGATGAACAATTAGTTTGAGGAAAAGAATAAGTTTTTATGTATGCAAAACTTGATACCATGAAAACTTTAATTGACCCTACAAATGGAATAGATGATATGGCTAGGCTTTTGGATTTGTTTTAACCATAAAAAGTAAGTAAATTTAGATAAATGAATGATGGAATTGCTTCATGAATTTTGGCAAATGGAATGGATTATTTTAGAACACTTAAAGTAATCAAATCCATACTTTAAGACCTAGTTTGCATATGTGTTGCTAAAAATGGGATTGAATATGTCTTAATTGATAACATTATGCTTTAATTGATGTTTCTAGGCCAAGCAAGTAAGAGTACACCAAAGTATGTGTGTGAGGCCATGGGATCAAGAAAAGGAAAGCAAGGAAATTGATTGAGTTTATTTGTTAAGGTAATTTCTCGTTCATTTTTATATATATGGTTAGTCTGCTTAAGTTCTTGGTTGCTTGTGTGTATTATTTACAATGAATTGGCTTGTTGGTTATTGAATAAAATATGAAATTGCATTATGCCTATCTGCTTTTATGAGATGAATGGCTCTTTGATGGGTAAGGCTAGGGAAGTGAGCTTGGGATTGCTCTACCTTAAGTCAAAAGTCTCTTGAGCGCATAGATTTACTCTTGTTTGAGCTAAGAAAACCCCAAAAGCATGGATTTCTCTCGTGTATGATTTGGTTATAATTGCATAATATGCATGTTTACTTCTATGTGCTTGAGTGAACTATATATGTGTTTGAATGTACATTTAGCTATTAGAATTCTTTAAATATCATATTTTCCTATTTCCACTAACTATGGACAAGTGAAACTTTAAAAAAAAAAAAGGAGAATGATAAGGCAAGAACTTAGAAAAAGCAAATTCTACAAGTGTATGGTGTAGGGTAGGTTTTTGTATATGTGACTATGTAATCCAATATTTTGATGTAAAGAAATGAAAACATGTTTAAAAGTGTTAGGCCATAGTTATATGACTATTAGATGTATGTATGAGATGATAGAACATGATTTGGTATATGGAAAGCCATGAGGTTTATATGCATTTTCACATGCAAGATAGTGAATTTTTGATGCAAGGCTATTTTCATATGATGAACCATTGTTACATGATGCAAATAAGGATTGAAATATGCTCATGAAAAGAAATGGCATTTTAGAACTCATTTGGTGCCAATTAGAACCAAGATTTTGACTATTTAAGCCATAATATGTCCCTCTAGCCTTGATAGCTTGAATTTGGAGTTGAAATTTAGTGAGCATTTAGAGGACATTTAGAGCTTTTTATAAGGTCAATGATCATAATTTTTTATGCTCAATGGAATATTTGGTGAAGTTTCAAAATTGGCCCTAAAAAATTGTCATACACTGTTATTGTTCATTCTGGTATAGCTATGGATTTTATGCTTAATGGATTCATTTTGACTTAAAATTTTCATAATAGAACATTCACATTCTAAACTTTCTAAGGACACTAAATTTGCATTAATTGGAGTTATGTAGCTCAAGTTATAAATCTTTGAAATTTGGGATCCGTTACATGTTAATCTAATTGAGCAAATGATCATCTTTATGGGTTTAAACTTTATCTACATGTTCACTTAGATGGGACTAATTGGTTATGCATGAATTTATAAGATAAAATGGTAAGAATCCATTTTTGAACCTTGTGAGTCCATTTGAAGCTTTTAGTGACTAAAATTTCCAATACTAAACGTTTAGTTATGGTTGTTTTATTTTAAATAAACCACTAGTGGTATAAAATAATTAGAAAATAATATGGTGTGACATATCTTCTCTTAGCCATTATTAGGTAAAATTTCATTTACTAGGCTAGTAACTCATATAAATTAGATAAAACTTATATAACTTATTCAAACACCAAACCAACATATTATACAAATAAATAGGTGCTCAGGTAGTTAAAAGAGTGACAAGGAGGAGCAAAATGCAACTTGTACTGAAGACTAACCCTAATACCACTTATTCTTGCTCTTATTCTTTTCTTAAACTGCCTTTCTCAGTCAAGCATTGACAATGAGGCCTTTTGTCATGCTAGTGGCCTAAATATATTGATCACATGTATTGTTATACCCTATATGATGCATTCTAAGCCTTTTAGAGGCACTTTAGGACTTCGTCTATAAGTCTAGTTTTCGTAAAAATGACAAAAATAGATTTGTTTTCGAAGCAAGTCCTCTGAAATAAATTGGTTAAGGTCTAGAAAATTTAGAATAATAATCTAGACATTAAGGAATGAAATTAAGAGGTCAGCGGTGCCTTGAAATAGAAGCTAAAATAACTAGACGAAATTTAATGAAATGGTTACGTAATGTAATGATATTTTTGTAAATTTGGGCAAATTTTGGAATACTCATAAAAGGACTTTTTAAATGAAAAATTTAAGTTCTCTAAGGTTCTTAGTGACCCTAAAAACTATAGGATGTCCCAAGACAGTTAAAACCCCTTTGATGTATGTTTTTTAATATCGTTAACCTAAACTTTGACCCTTTCGTTTGGGAAGGTTTTAGCTCCAATTTGAATGATTTTAAAAGCATTTTATAAGATTGAGACCTAAATTTTATGATGAAAAAGATGATTCTAAAAAAAGAACTCAAACAAATGAGAAACAAAAATACCAAATTTAAGGGACATAAATAAAATTTTTTGGAAACAATTCTTAAACCCTACTTATATATACCTTACACTCCCCACTTCTCCTCATTTGGTTAATTTCATTTCTGCCCTAAACCAAAGAAAAGACCAAGAGAGTGAGTTACACAAGGGAGGAGAGAAAGGGAAAAGAAAAAGTAAAGGAAAGGTATAGATTTTCATGGATTTTCTTGGTTTCTCTTTAGCAAATTCTTTCTCCTCCTTATTCTCTTCTTTCCTATGGATTTATTGATATATTTAGGGTTATTTCAAGGTCAAACCAAGGAGGAAAATTTTAAGTTTGGAGAGGAGAAGCCAAGCAAAGAGAAGAGCTCTTAAAGAAACCTAGAAAAACTAAGGTATTTTGCTACTTTCAAGCTTGTTCCTTCTTGTTTCTTTTCTTGTGTAGTTTGACCAACCTAGGGACAGCTAAGAGGGGTAGAACTTCTAGTCAAACCAAGAGTGAATCTTAGGAAGATGAAAGAGGAGAATAAGAATATACAAAGGAGACAACCAAACAACCATGAAATTCTACGATAGCAAAGTTAGGGTTTCAAGTGCTTAGCCAAAATTTTGTTTTGATTCAAGAGCTCCTAGGCTAAAGTGAGTGTTTATATAAGCTCTAGAGGCCCCTAAGAAGCTTCCCACATGCATCTCCCATCAAGAAAACAAAGAACACTCCATAGCTCTCTTAATGATGCATAACCTTGGCTTAGGGTGAAAGTGACACCATGGAATAGTTTTAATTTCCTCCAAACTTGGTTTTGTATCATATATGATGGGAAATGATGAGTGGAAACCTTGGAAAAATTTTAGGAAGCCTAGGAAGTGATATGGTGTCATAGGTTCCATATTATGACCTAAAGAAACAACATGTAGTTAGGCTCCTTGAAATGAATATGTGATGGCGCTAAGAAGTTTAAATGGTGTCAAGACTCATAAATTAAGGGAAAGAATAGAGCCAAGATTATGTTTTCCCAAAGTTGCTTCATTAGGTGCATTATGAAACCATAAATAAGCCATAGGAACAATCTAGTTTTTAAAATGAATGTGTGGCTTTAGAAATCATTCCAAGAGTATAATTGGCTTCCATATAATGTGTCTAGGCCAAGGAAATAAAGCCTCACATCCTTGTGAGTGTGTGGTCGAGGGAGAGGAAGCAAATGCAAGGAGAAAAGTGTGTTGTTGTAACAAAGGTAGCTTTCTCTTCTTTCTCTCATGCATAAGTGGATGTTTATCTTGTCTTTGAATGTGTGTGTGTATGTTTTAAGCCATGAAAGATATTTTAGCATGTATCTAGATGCCATGGTATTATGATATTATGTTATGCACTTAAATGATACTTCATGAACTTGCTTTAGATTGCTTATGTGTGGTGAAACCAAAAGTCTCAAACAATGGGTGAGACAAAGCCAAAAGTCTTTAAAGAGTGAGACTTGGTAAAAAACCTTTTAAGAAAATGGGTGAGGCAAGTCCAAAATCCCCTAAGAGAAGTGGGTGAGGTTAAACCATTTTTTTAGCAATCCTATATATGCTTTATATGACTTCTTCAATGCAAGAAATGTTCCATAAATGGTTATGCACTCCATGATATCCATGCATGCATTTTTAGACTTGGATTTGCATTCTTTATGTATGGTTGAAAGGGAGAAAAGTTATTGGGATTCTTAGAACCTCATCCCTTCCTCCCCATTACTTAACATGCCTAGTTGGACTAAGTAAACCAAGAAATGGGAGCCACCAAGCTTGAAGAAGAGAGATTGCCAAGGAAATGTGTGCTTTTATGCATTTTGTACACACTTTAATGGCATATGATGTAATACCATGATGAATATGTTGTATAATCATTTGAACATATGTAATTACATAAATACTTTATGTATAAATGAGATTTGATGCCATGGGAGTGATATAGCAATTTTTGGACATTGAATGGCAAGATGAAGCATGTGTTCTTGTGTATACCTTAGGGTGAGAGTATGAGTTTGTGAAATCTAGGTTTGTGCACCTTTAAAACATGTTTAATAGGCCATTTTGGTGCTTTCTTATGTGCTCAAGTGGCCACAAAAGTCTTGGAAGCAAATTTGACCCTTTAAGAAGCATAAAGGAGCCATTTTACAACCTTATGGCCCAATCTGACTAAATGAACGAATTTACTCATGAAATTTGGCATGCATATAGATCTCATCCAGAAATTTTTGAAAAGATAAAGAACAGATTATTTAGAGTTCTATAGAATTAATTATGAATTTTTAAAATTGCCCAATTTCATCTGTTCTAATATAGTTACTATTCATATGGTCAGTTTCTTCTCTTATGTCATTCGAGGGTCAAATGGTGTCCAATGCTATACCATCACTATTTGAAAGCCTTTATATTCTAAAGAGAAGACCTTGTACTCTGGTCGAAGACTTTGTCAACAAGGTTTCAAATTTCTCAATGTAAAATACAAGATCTTGTTGACAGAATCTTAGATCTTGTTGACAGAATCTTAGATCTTGTCTACAAGATATGATTCCAACCTTAGAATTTCCTTGATTTAATGCCAAATCAATTGTAATATGTGTGTTTAACTAGACACATTATCACATGGGGCATAAAGTGTAACAGCCAAGAAAAAAAGAAATGAGAAAAGAAAAGGAAAAGGGGAAAAGCTGAAAATTTTCAAAGAGCTGAAAATTTTCTAAGTCTTCTCGCCATAGCGAGAAATGGCCTCACCATAGCGAGAATGCCCTCTCGCCATAGCGAAAATGTTTCTAGCTATAGCGAGTGCGGGCATTCCATACAAAATCCAGGGAGTTGCTCGCTGTAGCGACGCTATAGCGAAGGCAGAGGTCTGGAACAGACACGAGCTCGCCGTAGCGACGCCATAGCGAAGGCAGAGGTCTGGAACAGACACGAGCTCGCCGTAGCGAGGGCGATGGCTCGCTATAGTGAGTGCAGTCCGAAAAAGCGAGAAAAAGAGAATTTGACTTTTTAAAAGCCTCCAAATCTCTTCTTTCTTCTTCTAACCAACTCAAGCTCTCTTTAGGAGAGAGAAAAGGGTGGAGGAGAGAGAGAGAATCTTAGGAGAAGAATAAAGGACAAGAAAGGTAAGGATTCTCATGGCTTTTCTCTTCACATGTTACCCTTCTCCCCTTCCCCTCTCTTTCCACGGTTTAGATAGCAAAGATGGTTAGGTCTTGAGTTTGGTTCAGAAGAGAGAGAGTGGGAAACCACTCTTGAGAGAGGTTAGAAGTTATGTAGTCTTTTCTTTCTTGCTTTCCCTTCTTAAGAGCTTAAGAGTTGAGAAAAGAGAGAGGGAAGCTAATAGATTCTAGTGAGGGAAAGAAACCTAGTTTAAGAAGCTTAATAGGGTTGATTAGAAAGAGATCCCTAGCTTAAGAATCAAGTATTAAGGAATTAATTCCATGCTTTTGTGTGGTTAGGCTCAAGAGAAGCTCTCCCATCTAGAAGTTGTTGTGAAACCAACAAGGGAGGAGACAAGTGAAAGAGGAAGTAGTGAATAGCTAACAAGGTAGTTTTCTCCACCTTCTTTCATGCATAATTGTGTGTTTACATTGTCTTACTTGTATGTATGTATGATATGAGCTATGAGAAGTATGTTAGCATGATGATATGTTATGAATTGAAATGATGATTTATGTGATTGTTTGGTTTGCTTGAGGAAATGAAAAGGCCAATAACCCTTTAGCCATGGTGAGGTTGAGCCAAGCCCTTAAGTTGGTTGAGACAAAAGTAAAGAGTCTCCCAAAAGTGAGGTTGACTCCCAAAGAGTAAGGGTTGAGTCTAAGAACCTCTTAAGAGTGGGTGAGGCAAGTCCAAAAGCCACAAGTGAGTGGGTGAGGCTAATCCATGTACTTAGCAAGCTTCTAAATGTTATGTATGGCCTACTCACATGTTGAGAATGTCTTTCTTTTATGCATGGCCAATTTACATGTTTTAAATGCTTTCATCATGGTTTTATATGCTAACATGCCATACATGCATGGTGAGGCTTGTTGCATGCTATATATGTATGATTAAATGAGAGATGAGCTACTGGGATTCTCTGAATCTCACCCCCCCTCTCCACCATCCAAACCTGCCAGGTGGACCAAGTGAGACTAGGGATGGGAGCCACCAAGCATGAAGCTAGGAAGACTAAGGAGGAATTGTAAAAGAGTATTTTTGGTTACTATGTTGTATATGAGATTCAAAATATAAATTGATAATGTATATGATGTAGTGCCTAAGTGTATTTGTAAGACAATGTATGTATGATGATGTATATATGAGAATGAGACTCATTTTGAGTGAGAAAGTAAATCTTGAATGTGAAATGCTCAATGTTAGCATAGGCTATATGGGTGCATAAGTAGGCATGGGGTAGTGAGTTTTTCCAATCTAAGTTACTAGACACTTGAGCCATGATTGATGGCCCCTAGAGATGCTTTCTCATGTGCTCAAAGGGTCATAGAGGTAGAAGAACCAATATTGGATCTCATGAGCCCCATTTTTAGCCAAGAAAGTGGCTTTTTGCACATGATGTCAAAGGTTAACCATATGACCTCTTCTTGTTCTGAAATTTGACATGTAACTAGATCATGTTTAGAGATTTTTGGGAAGCTAGAGTTCATGTCATTTGGAGGTCTATATCATTTTCTATGATTTTTCAAAGTTGACATCAGAAATTCGGATTTCAGAAAACACTATTCATTTGGTCAGTTTAGAAATCGTGTCATCTGAGGGGCAAACGTAGTCCAATGGCTACGAAATTTTATACACCGAAACTAGATGGTCACAGTGACTTGTAGGAACTAGAAACACCTCATTTAGAGGTCTATAAAGAAAGATATGAAATTTTGAAGTTCCTGCCCAGTATCAGTCACTCAACCAGACCCGAGGTACTGTTTCATCGGTTTCTGGGAATTTGGCTTGGTGAACTGATCTAGAGATATTTTTATCCTCTAGCTAACATCCACACCTTTCCATATAGATATCATTTGCAATCATTGGATTTGTGTGGAATTAGTTAGATATTTTCAAAGTCCATATCAGTAAACTGTGACAGCAAAGGAGCCCCCTCTGACCAGTGGACGATTTTGATATCAAACGCAGGATATGTGAGATATTGAGACTTCTAAGTATTTTTAGCATGAAGTAGACGTCTTACGCTTTCTAGAATGACCAAGATCATGTAGTTATGATGTTTCTGCAATTAGTTATGGATTTTCAAACTTAGCCCAGAAATGAAGCAAAATCTGCCAAGAACGAAAATGCATGTCTCATATCCCTTTTTGCTTTCCATGAGTTTAAAGCATATGTTTGGGATTGAAATAAGTCTCAATAGTGCAATTGAGCATGAGGATGTATAGAAAGAGTTCACCCGGTCCATGTGACTCTAAAGTAAATATCTACTCATGCATAATGCCAAGAAGAAAGAACATCAAGGTAGAGTTAATTATCTCCCTTGTAAGCTTAATATGTGCATATAAGTATGTGGGCATGATGGGTATGAGCTAGAAGTTAAGGTGTTACATAAAGATTCCCCATTAAGGATTTCCATGTCTTTGATGAGGGAATCAATCACTTTTAAGGGGCAAATTTATTAAATCTTGCCCATATGGCCCATTTAAACCTAACTCAAGTTATTTCCATCCATGGCATACTTAAATATATCATAAACAACTCAATTCGGGGCTTACAATATAGATCAAGAACCATTTCCCATAGATTGGAACCCAAAAAACTAGAAAATCTCACTTTTACACTTGGGTTCCAATGGCAGTTTTCTGTTAGCAACTTTGGAAAATTATAACTAATTCTAGAAAAATCAAAATTAAACAACCCATAGCTTTCTAAAAAGCTCTAAAAATATTTCCAAGCCACAAAAACATCATTTAGACCACGTTTGACAAAAGAAAAGTGGTAAAAATTGGACTGCCCAACATTTTTGATATAACTTACTGATGTAAACTTTAAAAGTGCATAACTAAATCCACAAAAATCCAATTCGAGTAAACTATACCAATTTGGAAAGCAACAGATGTTAACTAAAGGGGAAAAAAGTTCATACTAGTTTAGATGCATTTAGACCTTGAACATTGATAAAACAGTAACCAAGGTTGGTCTGCATTACTGTCACTAATTTGAAACTTCAAAACTTCATATCTACCTCTACAGACATCCAATTGAGGTGCTTCTAAGTTGTATAGGTCACTATGAAAATCTAGTTTATTCCTGTAAAATTTCATAACTATTGGACATCGTTTGACCTATAAATGATAGAGACAAATTTCAGGCCATGTGAACAATGTTACTATCAAATTGTGAAATTTCAACCAATTTTGGAAATTCGCCAAAAATTATACATAACACCAAATAATATGCATTCTAAATTTCCAAAAATCTCTAAATAAGACATATATGCCAAGTTCTAGACTAAGAAGAGGTCATTTCGTCAAATCTTGATATAACTCTGGAATATGGTCATTTTAATTCTATAAAGGAGTCAAAAGTGGTCCATATGACTTCCTACATGTTCTAATACTCCTTGGGCAAGTTTAAAAGTATAAGTACATCATATAAGAACTACCCAAGTGGTCCAAACCATTACACAACTCAAACTCTCTATGCTATAGGCAAGAATACACAATTACAAGCAAGCCATCAAGTACCCAAAACACACATTTATATTGATTTGGTGTCAAATATAGTTCTTACATCACCTATACATACTTTCACATTTGCTCAAATGGTTATAACTTAAAAGTAATATATACATGAGCACTTTGACACTCTTATACATCAAAACTTTACATAATCATGCAAAAGTGTCAAAGAATAGCCTTTCAAGCTCCTTGGCTTCTATCTTTAGCTTCTTGGACACCACAAGGGAATGAGGTGAGATTCATGGAATCTCAATAGCTTATACACCTATTTAAACACACATTCAAGGCATGCAACATGTCAAGGAGCAAAAGTATGCAATCTAACATAACCCTAAAGTATTCAAATCCACATTTCCATGCCACAAAGTCACATCAAAGTTAAGAATGAGCTCTAGGAACTTTTAGTTTAGCTGAACCCCATTTTTAGGACTTTTGGATTTACCTCACCCTTGGCCTAGGGGCTTTTGACTTGGCCTCACCCATCCATAAGACTCTTGGCCTTGTCTCACCCATGCTTAGAGACTTTTGGCATCTCTTCACCACATTAAGGGACTTTTGGCAATACCTTACCCTTATGAGCAATTTTCACAACTAATAACATTCAAGAAAGCATATTGATACCAATGAACATCATAACTTCAAGTGGCATGTTCACAAGACACAAAAGCACACACAAGCACACAATGACATATACATAACTAAGAATGCAAGAAGAATGAGGTAGAGATCTACCTTGATAAAAATCCAGACTTTACTTTGTTTGTTTCTTCCCTTCCTTGGTTCCATAACCATAACTAAATGGGACTTGCCTTTCTTGGCCTAAACACAATGAACAACACTCAATTATACTCTTAGAACAATCCAAAACATTAAACTCACTCTTAAGAACCACATTTTGTCTAATGATCACATAATGGTTCCATTAAAGACCTAATAAAGAAACTACCAAAAATCAAGTTCTTGGTTCCATTTTTCCTACATATCTAGAACTCTTGGCTCCTTTTAGACTCCTAGAAATCATCACAAACTCATTTCCAAAGATCTAGACACAAGTTGCTTCTTAAGCCCACATTATGGAAGCCATTACCTTATCTCCCAATCTATGGCTTCTAAATTTTTCCCAAGAGTTCCTCCCACATTCTTCCATCATATAAAATCCTAAACCAAGTTTGGAACAAATTAAAACACTCTCTACCCCTAACATTCAAGCTTGGCTGATACATGCAAGGGAAATGGAGCCCATGGATTTTGCAAATTTTCCTTGATGGGAGAGGCACTTGGGAAGCTTCTTAGGGGTCTTAAAAACTCAAATAGACACTCACATATGTTAGGAAATTCATGAATCAAATTAGTTTTTACAAAGAATTCAAGAATCCCTAACTTCCCATTCTTGAATTTTACTAGCTCTCCATTGCATTTCCTAAGTTCCTGTAGCCTAATTCATAGGTTTCTTGCTAGTTCTAAGTCAGAACTTTCTCCCCTTAGGCTATTCTATTTTTTACTGAGACACCACACATAAAGAGCAAGAAGGAAGAAGCAAAGATGCAAGGAGATTTACCCTAATTCCAGGCTCTCCCCAAGAGTATTTTTCTTTGTTTTAACTTCCTTCTTGAATTTCTAATCTTTCTCCTCTGAATCAAGGCCAAAACAGAACCAATCCATCCGTCAAAATCATAGAAAGATAGAGCAAGGAGAAGAGAACAAGATTTCAAAAAGAAAAGCCATGAAAATCCTTAAAGTTCTATACCTTTCTTAACTTCTTTCTCCTTCTTCTTGGGCTCCCGAAATGTGTCCTTCTCTCTAGCTCTTTGCTCTATTTTAAGCAGCACATAAAGTCGGTCATATGGAAGAGAGAAGAGGATGCCTCTTATAATAGAAGAATGGAGAAGAATTTATTTCACAAAATGACATTTACGTCCCTCGTCTTTGGCAATTTCATTTTAGAGTCATTTTAACTCCTTTTTTAGAACCATATTTTCAATCATAAAATTTAGATCCTTAAATTTATAAAATACCTTTGGTTCCATTCAAATTTGATTTAAAACCTTACCAACCCTTCGGTCAAACTTTTAGTTAACTCTTTGCTGACAATGCACACCATGAGGGTTTTAACCACTACGATAGTTTCTATAGTTTTTAGAGCCTTTGAAAACCCTGGGAAACTTAATTTTCTCATTTAAAGATCCTTCCCTTGGGTTTTTCTAAAACTTGTCCAAAATTATAGTTTTGCCATTGGCCCTCGTATCTTCCTGTTTGGTCATTTTGTCTCTGATTCTGGGCTATCTTAAGGCTCTAACCCACATTTTTAGATATTCTAATTAATATCCAAATCTTAGTTAGCCTCATTTCACTTTACTTCAGGGTCCTTGTTCATTCCACTCTTTAAGGATGATTTGAATTTCTAAATCATAGGATATTACATCCAATGCTCATGAAATTTTACAGGCATAAACTAGATATGATAACCTTTCTATGGCCACTAAGATCACCCCAATTGGATGTCTAAGTAGGGAGATATGAATTTTTAAAGTTCTATGAGAGTACTAGTAGTGCCAGATGAGTTTGGTTATTATTCCATTGATTTCCAGTAGACATCTAGTATGGATTGACTTTTAGCATAAAGTAGACATTTATAAATTTCCAAAATAGTATAATGTGCTTGATTTCAATTTTTCTAAAATTAGTTATGATTTTTCAAAGTTCATGATAGAAAAGTTGGCACACCAATCTGAGGCTGAACATGTGATATTTATGTATATGCTTCATGAGCTCGAGCTTTTGGCCACATTTTGATATGGTTTTGAATTGTATGTATGTATTTAAATAAGAAAATGAGATGAATGAGTTTATATGGTTCACGGGACACTAAATAAAAAATTTATCCATGACGTAACGCAAAAATAATTGAATATTTTAATGTCATTTTTTTGAAAAACTTGTGAGACTAATGGGAAGGAACTAGGATATAGATAAAGAAGGCTCATTAAATATGGTGTTACAGTTTTTAGAGTTTTCCTTTATTAATACTTGACCATATTTCAAGGATTTACATTACTCACTTTTTGGCTAAATTTAAAGCTAGCTGGTATTTCAAATGACTTGCTTATTTAGCTTTTCCCCCCTTGCCCTTTCCTTAGGCCCTTATTTAGGGTCTCATGTAACTCAAGCTCTCTAAATTCTTGATTTAAGTCCAAACTTAGCCTTTTATTACTCATATGGTAAATTACTATTTCTTTGGCCAATTTATATACATGACATATTAGGCTATTTTTAGTCATTTTCGAATTATTCTCTTCCATACTTATAGGTTTCATTCCAACTTCTTAAATAGCTTTTTAGGCGCACAATGAGTTGATTAGAAGCCTTAATTACTAACTTAGACCCATGCATAACTATATGGAACACTTAAGATTTCAATGGCATATAGAAATTTGACGATTCATAATTAGCCTCCATAATTCAAACCAATATTTTTCTTAACCTCTATAATTTTCTATAGATCATTAGAACATTAAAACACACTTAATTGGTCCACTTTTGAAGGGGGTAGCAAGACTACACTATGAATGGCCAGCTTAGTGTTTTCTTTGAATCTATGGCTAATTCTCTTTAGTTTTAAGCTCTAGATGCCTTCTACATGCTCTAACTTATCAAAGACATGCAACAAAATGTAGAGATAGACTTTCTCTCTCTATATGTCACAATGAAGGCTTAGGGCTCTTGCAAAATTAACTTGAAGCATAGTAAACTATAACATAATTTGAAGCTCTTTCGAAGCTCTTCATTTTCTCCCAATTGATTTCTTGAAAAAAGAATCACTTCTCCTCTTAGATATCTTCAAAGTTCCCTTTTTAGAAAGCTAAAACCATAGAATGAAAGCTTAGAGTGAGGAGAATGATCTTTGTAACTATAAGAAAGTGAAAAGAGCCCAAAATCTTACCCTTTTTGCCATATTTTTATTTTCTCTCTCCTCCCTCTACCTTAATGCCATGAAAGGCAACATGAAGTAGCTAAAAGAAGATGAAGGTTGGTGCTGATTGATGAGGGATGAATGACTTGGAATATTATAGAGTTTAAGTAAAAGTTCTCAAAAATTACAAAAATGCCATTAGTTTTATTGCACTTTAATTTTTTGTATTCTAGCTCAATTTTTCTATAGAGTTGGACTCTATGTTCTTATTTAAAAGGTCTTAAAGCCCTTAGGCCACTCATCTTAAGTTGTAGGGACTTAAAATTGAGAAAAATAGCTTAAAACAACAATGCAGTACTAGCTTTCTTGTTTTTTGTGTCACCAATATTTTGACCTATTTTATACTTCTTGAGTTTTTTGGTTAGCTCATCTAACTCAAATATAGGCGAAAATACCTTTAACTCACTTTATCTTACTTTTTATTGAAGTCCTTGTATTTTCACTTTCTTCGAGTGACCCCTTTTTGGGTGCCCTTAATTCTCAATCTTTCTTAATTTTTTTTTATTTTCTTTCTTTAGTTGTCCTTTTACTCCTTTTCTCATGTCTTTCTAACTTATTGGGGTGTCTATGCTTAAATAAAAATAGAGGATAAATCTTTCATAATTGTTTTTAGTGTTTCTTTTACTACATTGAAATTCTTTTATAGTTACCTCTTTTGGGCCTTTCTCTCATTCTTAGTCCCAATTGTTCATCTTGATTTGACTTCTAACCCCTTTTTATCCATCCTTTTACTCGTTAAGAGTTTAGCCCAGTTTATGATACCAGATGTGACATTTCTTCCTCTAAAATAAAAATTTTGTCATCAAAATTTAGGAGTATACTTATAATCTTATTTCTCTTGTATTTTCTCTAGCTAGTCTTCTTATTCTATCTTACCTTTCTTAATTTACTTTTCTTGAACACCAGCCCCTTCCAAACCTTTTTCCACTAGAGCATTACTCTTATTAGCTGCTATTGAGCTTATTGTAAGTTATTCTTTCTTTGGTGTAATTACTATAGTACTTACTATCTTCTTTCTACTCATTTTTTAAGCTTTAGACATGTGAGGGACTACCTTTAATATTGAAACTTTGCATTCTTATACATCTAGACTAAAATTACGAGATTATGCTATTTCATATCTAGTTGGTCCAAGACCAAGCCATATGGGATTAAGCTCTTCTAACTAGTAGACTTGGTTGCATCTATGATTAAAGATACTTTACTTGGTACTGGATCTCCAATCCTTGCCTATAATGGCTTTCTATTCTATTTCTTCATCTTTCTCAATTTATTCTAAGAGTTAAGGATTTTTTACTGTGTAGGTTAGTCTACTTGAATGTTTAGTCTATTACTTAAGCTTATACACTTTGTTTCTAGTTCATCCCTTTGGTTTATATCTTCTCCCATCTTAGGCCTCATATAATGACTAACAACTGGGATCATAGCTCCTTTAATGAGTTTATACTCTTAAATATCCAGTTTCTTTATTTACTAGCATGCATGCTCTCACTATGTCTTCTAAGTCTAGAGCTTCATTTTACTCTATTTATCTGCTTGAAAGTTTTTACCATTTTAATTTTCAACATAATTACTAATTCTCTCATGCCACTTAAGCTCTTCATGCTAGTATGAGCTACTTCATATGCCAAACATCAAAGAGCAATGACCACTAAACTATATACGGGGCACTGTTATCTCATAGGTTCAACTACTAGAGGCATAAGCTATCACTTACCCTATTATATAAGAATATACTTGAACTTCTTTTTAGCCCACTACTATAGTATGTAAGGATCTCTTTTTCCCTTAGCCAAGTTTAATAAATATTGAGATAATGGTTCATCTAACTATAACTTTGGAAAACTACTCTCTTGCTTTTCTTATCCCACATACTACACTTATCTATTTGGGAGTCTAGTAAGTGACTTGGCTATTGAGAAAAGCCTTGATAACTTTTCTACAATAATTTGCTAGACCTAAAGGATCTCTGATCTTTGAGACTAAAATTGTCTAAAACTGTATTGATCTTTGAGACTAAATTAATATTAAAAAAAACTATTCTAGACCATTATTTCTAAAGAGTATTATTACAACTATAACTCTGAGCTCTTTATAACTCTATGGGATCTATTGTGACCCCCTTTGAGCCCTACTAGGGTCTATGGTGACCTACTGTATTATATTAGAATCTACTACAATCTATCTCTGGGAGATTTCAAGGCTTAAGAATACTATCTCTTAAATAAAACTTAAACTCACTAAATCTAGCAACTATCACTCAAGTCTCTAAGGCTAAACTTAGATGCCATTAGTGCTCTTCTAAATGCTCTTCATATAAGGTGGATCCTGTAAAATATTCTTTAACATCCTATAGTAATGCTATTATGGAATATTTAACTTTTGTTCATTCCATATTATGGGATTATCATTGCCTACCATTAACTTTGCTATGTCTTTGTTTATTAACTCTTGCTAACTACTTTACTCTATTTTACTTTTATACTTAGTGATATAATTTAAACTTACATTCTATAAGTATTCACTCTGACTTCTTTCTTATCTTGCAATCTCTAACTATGCCTATTTCTCACACATAAGTGCCTTTAACATTGGTGTACATTGTACCCCATAGGGCATCTTGCACATTAAAGTATGTTTACTCCTTTTGCAAGATAAACATCGTATGCTAATCCTTTTTTAATATCATTGTCATTTTTCATAAGGGACTCATGATAGCATACTAAACTCATTTTGCTGAAATCTTAATCCTCTAGTGCCTTATGCACTTTTGGTTTACATCTTAATAATCCTTCTTAAAGTTTCAACATTTAGGAACCATTTAACTTATTCTCTAGCTTACTTCTTAACTCAGCTAACCGGGGTACTCTTTGATCATTAGGAAAGCTCTTTATGAAGGATAATCCAAAATACCCTTTCTTACTTTTCTATAACTTCTCCTCTATATCATGTGACAACTAGGGGAGAAAAGAAACTTTCTCTAATCTTTTCTATTAATTACTATACTATCCCATGGCTATCTTCTCCTACCTAGTTATCTCTACTTAAGATACTATATCATATTTTATAGACAACCATATCAAGGACTATAATACTTTCTAGTGCACTCATCTACGCTGACTTTCCATTTATAATTGACTTTATTAAGTCCTTGGCTTTGAAATTGCCACATTCTTTCTCTTTTACTTTTGCTATTACTTTACCCATGTTAAGGGGTTGTATATCTTACTTATATGATTTTCGTTACCCTTTTGCTTATCCTTACTCAAGAGCTTTCTTATACTTTTAATAAGTTCACCTTAGCCTACTTACTTTCTATAAAGAATGAGGGGGTCTCTTCCTTTCTCAATCCTATTCTCTAATTTCTTATTAAACTCCTCCTCTTGAAAGATGATTTTATCTTGAGTGAACTTTATAGCTTATCTTTCTTTAAAGTTCTAGAGCTTATATGATTACTCTTTTGCATTATAGAATTCACCGACTAAGTTCACTCTTGACTTTCTATAGCTTCCATGGAAGTATAAGGCACTTAGCTACTTGCCTCAATTCCCTTTGCATCCTTACCAAGGATATGGTCCTTTTTTGCTTAAGCTTTTAAGCTTTATCTTTAGGAGCATACCTCACTATTGTTAGGGTAATATTAACCCTATCTAGGCTACAATTCAAAGATAACTTGAATCTACCTTATTAGCAAATTTATGCTCCAAGGTATTAACTTTACTACTAATATGCCTTTTACATTGTACATGCTTCATGTTGGAGAAACTCATTTGACTTAATGGTGAATTCTTATTTTTCAAACTTACTACTTATCCTCCAATACTCAAAAGTGGCATCCTTTCTCATTTTAATGCATATCTCATATATAAGGATGTGGTCTCATTACATAGATCATGTATATGAACACCATATGCATAAAGGAAGCATATCACATTCTTTGACCAAAATCACATATTGTAGCTTAAATTTTAAAGATTCATAACTTAAGCTACACAACTTTAATTAATGCCAATTAGGTGTCCATGGAAATTTGATGATTTGATCTATCTACTTTGAAAATTTCAAGTTGAAATGAATCTATTTGGCCTATCAAAGAACACAAAAATTAGTGTTATACTAATATAAATAGTAACTACAATATGATAGCTTTTTGGGACTAATTTTGAAAATGTATAAATCTTTTATAGAGCTCAAAAAAATACAATCTTTAGCTTTTTGGAAAGCTCTATATGTTCTCTAATTGTTTACCAAATTTAAGTCCCAAACTAGGTTATTTGGGCTATCAAAGGCAAAGTTGCATTTTATGGCTCATTTGGATCAAATTTTGGTTCCAAAAAGGTCTAATTGGGTGCTAATATGCAATCTCTTGCCATGAGCAATTTTCAACTCATACATACATCATCTATACATAATTCAACATGTGAAGATTGCTTAGCATCTAAGAATCACCTTTCCACTTGTAAACAAGAATATGGAACTAAAGACATAACATATACTAAAACATGATCCCATCGCATATATTTACATCAAGTTGACATACGTTTATAGTCTTATGCTTATACATGAGTTACTATTACATTTTATCATAATATATATTAAGGATTATTGTTACTCTCCATCATAGTATACATCAAAATATATACAACACATATTCTTGGCTACTACTTGCTTTAAGTCATTGTCTCTTTTCCTTTCTCCTTTTCCCTGCTAAGGATCTTTAACTTTCCTAGCTATACTCCTAAACCAATAGTCCACTTTTTTCCTTGGACCTAACACCATTTAACATAGCTTCCTCTTCTAAGGTACAAACCCCACCTTTAGTCATCTCCTTTAATTACATAATCTAAACCTTAGCCCTATTTGTACTAACTTACTATCAGGAGTAGGTGAATAACTCTTTCTAAACTAGTTTGGCACTTGCTACTTAGTTTCAAGGCTTGAACCAACTTTAAAGGGGTACCTATTGTAACACCTTAACCTCTAGCTCATACCCATCATGCCTTCTTACTTATGTGCACTTGCGGAACTCACAAGGGAGATGATTTCTCTACCCTGGTGCTCTTTCTCTAAGGCACATTGTATGGGTAGAGATCCACTTAGAAGTAACATGGACCGAATGAGCTCTCTCTATGCTTCCTCATGCTCAATTTCATTCATAAGACTTGTTGCAATCCCTAACATATGCTTTGAACTCATGGAAAGCAAAAAGGAATTGGAGACATGCATTTTCGTGCTTGGCAGATTTTGCTTCTTTTCTGGGCTAAGTTTGAAAATCCATAACTAAATGCAGAAAAATCATAACTGCATGATCTGGGTCATTCTAGAAATATTAAGACGTCTAATTCATGTTAAAAATAAGTAGAAGTCTCAATATCTCATATATTCTGCGTTGGACATCAATTTCGTTCACTGGTCAGAGGGGACTTCCTTGCTGTCACAGTTTACTGATATAGACTTTGAAAATATCTAACTAATTCCACAAAAATTCAATGCTTGTAAACTATATCTCTATGGAAATATGTGGGTGTTAGCTAGAGGAGAAAATATCTCCAGATCAGTTCACCAAGCCAAATTCCCGGAAACCGATGAAACAGTACCTCGGGTCTGGTTGGGTGTCTGATTCTGGGCAGGAATTTCGAAATTGCATAACTTTCTTTCTAGACCTCTAAATGAGGTGCTTCCAGTTCCTACAAGTCACTATGACCATCTCGTTTCTGTGTATAAAATTTCGTAGCCATTGGACTACGTTTGCCCCTCGGATGACACATTTCTCAAACTGACCAAATGAACAGTGATTTTTTGAAATCCGAATTTCTGATGTCAACTTTGAAAAATCATAGAAAATGCTATAGACCTCTAAATGACATGAACTCTAGCTTCCCAAAAAGCTCTAAATATAATCTAGTTACATGTCAAGTTTCAAAACAAGAAGAGGTCATATGGCTGATCTATGACATCATGTGCAAGAAGGCCTTTTCTTGGCCAAAAGTGGGGCTCATGGGGTCCAATCTTGGGTTTTCTACTTCTATGACTCCTTGAGCACATGAGAAGGAATCTCTAGGGGCCATCAATCATGGCTCAAGTGTCTAGTAACTTAGATTGGATAAACTCACTATCCCAAGCCCATTCATGCACCCATACAATCTATGCTAGCACTTAGCATTTCTCACTAAAACATGCCTCTTCATTCATAGTAAGCCTCATTCTCATACATTCATCTTACATACATTGTCATACAACATGTATAAATGCTACATCATATACATCATTACTTTACATTACAACTCTCATGTACAACATATTACAAGAAGCCTTTACACTCTTCTTCATTTCTATCCCTAGCTTCATACTTGATGGTGGTTCCCATCTCTAGGCTCACTTGGTCCACCTGGCATGGTTGGATGGTGGAGAGGGAGGGTGAGATTCAGAGAATCTCAGTAGTTCAATTCTCATTCAATCATGCATATATCGCATGCAACAAGTCTCATTATGCATGTATGGCATGTTAGCATATAAAACCATGATGAAAACATTTAAAACATATGAATTGGCCATGCATAAAGGAAAACATTCTCATCATGTGAGTAGGCCATAATAACACTTAGAAGCTTGCTAAGTACTTGGATTAGCCTCACCCAATCCCTTATAGCTTTTGGATTTGCCTTACCCACTCTTTAGAGGTCCTTAGACTCAACCCTTACTCTTTGGGAGTCAACCTCACTTTTGGGAGACCTTTACTCTTGTCTCAACCAACTTAAGGGCTTGGCTCATCCTCACCTTGGCTATAGGGTTATTGGCTTTTCCATTTCCTCAAGCAAACCAAAACAATCATACAAATCATCATTTCATTTCATATCATATCATCATGCTAACACACTTCTCATAACTCATATCATTCATACACACAAGCAAGACAATGTAAACACACAATTATGCATGAGAGAAAGTGGAGAGAACTACCTTGTTAGCTATTCACTATTTCCTCTTTCACTTGTCTCCTCCCTTGTGGATTTCACTACCACTTCTAGATGGGAGAGCTTCTCTTGAGCCTAACCACACAAAAGCATGGAATTAATACCTTAATACTTAATTCTCAAGCTAGGGATCACTTTTAATCAGCTCTACTGAGCTTTTCAACCTAAGTTTATTCCTCTCACTATAGTCCATTAGCCATCCTCTCTCTTTTCTCAACTCTTGAGCTCTTAAGAAGGGGAAAGCAAGAAAGAGAAGACTACATACTTCTAATCTCTCTCAAGAATGGTTTCCCACTCTCTCTCCTCTGAACCAGACTCAAGACCTAACCACCTTTACTATCTAAACCGTGGAAAGAGAGGGGAAGGGGAGAAGGGCAACATATGAAGAGGAAAGCCATGAGAATTCATACCTTTCTTGTGCTTTCTTCTTCTCTTCAGCTTCTCTCTCTCTCCTCCGCCCTTTTCTCTCTCCTAAGACGAGCTTGAGTCGGTTAGAAGAAGAAAGAAGAGATTTGAAAGCTTTTAAAAAGTCAAATTCTCTTTTTCTCGCTTTTCTGGACCGCTCTCGCTATAGCAAGCCATTGCCCTCGCTACGGCGAGCTTGTGTCTGTTCCAGACCTCTGCCTTCGCTATGGCGTCGCTACAGCGAGCTCGTGTCTATTCCAGACCTTCGCTATGGCGTTGCTACGGCGAGATCGTGTCTGTTCCAGACCTCTGCCTTCGCTATGGCGTCGCTACGGCGAGCAACTCCCTGGTTTTTGTATGGAATGCCTGCACTCACTATAGCTAGGAATATCTTCGCTATTGTGAGGAGGCATTCTCGCTATGGCGAGCTATTTCTCGCTATGGCGAGAAGACTTAGAAAATTCTCAGCTTTTCGAAAATTTTCCAGCTTTCTCTTTTCCTTTTCTTTTCTCATTTCTTTTCTTTTTTTCTCTTTCTGGGTTGTTACACCTATATATGGGGAATTGATGGAATAGAGTTTGGAAAGTTCATAGGATGAAAATGAGGCCATGGTGGGAATTAGGAAGGTTCCTTCTCTCATTTCAACTTCTAGTTAGGGTTTCCTAAATCTATTAGACCACAACCTATTTTTGACTTATATCTTCTTACTGTTAGTCTAACTTAAGCTTAATAACTTGTAGAACTACTACTATTGGGTTTGCAATAACTACCCCTAGCACTGTCCCTCTTAGTGCTCATTACCTATTCATTACTAAAAAGAAATCATGATGTTAATAACTTTTCTACATTTTTTTCACTTACTTTTGCAACCTTCAAACTCAACTTGTTGGCACTCTTTGTATGCCTTAAGCTTACCTTAAGACATATCTTGGACATACCTTATCTCTATTATTCAATTTGATCATCTTAACCTAAGTGCCTAAACCTTAGCTTGAACTAGGGCTTAAGCCATAAGCTTTGATCTAATTCTTGAAGTTGGGCTTAAACCTTTGCTGTGATACTAATTATTGTAAGACCTTTCTTATTAATCTTTATTCCTTACTTAATATACCCAAATCTAGTTCAAGTTATTAAGATTATGGTTCAAGCAAGTAAACCTGATAAATATAAGCATGGAAATAGTGAAAATTTCTTTTCTTTCCTTTTTTTTTCAAATTCTATATTAAACTGTGATGATAAATGCACTACTCTAATTTAGTAGAAGCTCAGATGATAAGCTAGATTAAAGTCAATGCTTAAGGTGGATCTTAACAATCTACAATTAACATTAAGTGTCTAACCAACTCATGTACTACATAGGCTCTTAACTAAATGCATCTCATCATTATTTTCTTAAATTTTATATATGTTTTTCATACACAGGATCAGGCATATAATGTTACTAAACATTTTAGTAGCATAATAGCTTATAGTATGAGGTCGCCCAGGCACTAAGGCCTTCTCTTCAAGACATATCATAGCTCTGCATTTAAAAAAAATTACAACCCATATGCAACAATAATATCCCTTCAAAAAGGTCTTCTGGGCTCAAATATCAGCTAGCGTATTAGACCTACTATGCAAACATAACAAGGCATTCAATTCTTAAGTATCTAAGATAATCATATAGTATAATAAAAACTATGCATACATCTAATAATCCATCAAGAGTATTGTCAAACATAACTTTACAACAAATATACACATTTGTCTTAAAATAAATTACATGGCACATAATATTATATTCTTTAACTAGAAATCTAAGCCTTAAAGTGCCATTAACTTTCCCTTATCTTTGTTAGATCTTTCACCTAACAAGGGTTAGTGGAATATAATAGGGTGAGATTATGGGAAGAATCTCAATAGCATAATTTTACTCTAACATACCATAACTACTCAAGCACATAGGTATACATGTATGCATGTATAGTCATTAACACTAACAGGGCTATAGGCGTAGACATGTCGGCATTGAAGCTCTCACATCATAGGTATCTGCTACAATCCATGAATTCAAAAGTGTCTTTGCCATGCCAATGAAAACTATGCCACCTCTGCTATCCCACTTCCTTCTATTCAAAAATGCACTAAAAGGCTCTTCTTTATATATTACATAACCCTTAAAGAAGGTAGCCTTGAAAGCCAAACTCAACAACATGTTTAGAGTAAGTTTTGGCTTGCCCCTTTCTATGTTATTAGTAAAGCACTAACAATGCAGTAATCAAACTCTTGCATGAGTCTAACATTATAGGCTTAAATGTTTCAAACATCTAAGCTTTTTAAACATATAAAAATATGCATGCATGTAGTTAGAATCTAACCAAGTTTACTAGACTCTTTCCTATATGGCTCTGATACTTAACATAGCGAAGAACTACCATGCTGAATTCCCTAGCCCTCTTCTCTTAGCCATCATCAAGTAAAGCTTAACTTACTGGACTAGTAACTCATAGAAATCATATAAAACTTATATAACTCATTCCAACGCCAAGTAAACACAACATATAAATAACTAAACACTGAAGCAATTAAAAGATGACAAAAAGGAGGAAAATGCTACCTTTACTGAAGACTAAACCCAATGTCATTTATTCTTATTCTTATTCTTTTCTTAAATTGCCAAGCACTAATAATAAGGCCCTTTGTTACACTAGTAGTCTAAAACATTACATTAACATTCATATCAGTGCTACGACCTAAATATACGAACCACATGTATTGATATGCCTTGTATAATGCATTCTAAGCCTTTTAGAGGCACTTTAGGACTCAGTTTCTAGAGCTTTTCTTTCTTAACCACTTGACATATTTTTAGGGTTTATATTACTTACTTTTTGGCTAAATTTGGAGCTTGATAGTATTTCAAATGATTTGCTTATTTAACTTTTCCCCTTTCTTTTTCCTTAGACCCTAATTTAGGGCTTCTCAAGGACAAGTTTTTTCGAGCAACTCAAGCCCTCTAAACTCTTGATTTGAGCCCAAACTTATCCTTTTGTTATTTATATGGTCAATTACTATTTCTTTGACCAATTTATATACTTGACATATTAGGCTACTTTTAGCCATTTTTGAATTATTCTCTCCCATACTTCTAAGCTTCATTCTAACTTCTTAGATAACTTTTTATGCTAACAATGAGCTTATTAGAGGCCTTAATTACTAAATTAAACCTATGTATAGCTATATGGAACACTTAAGATTTTAATGACACATAGAAATTTGACCTTTCATAATTAGCCTCCATAATTCAAGCCAATACTTTCCCTAACCTCTATAATTCTCTAAAGGATCTCTAATTCATTAGAATATAAAAACACATTCATTTGGTCCACTTTTGAAGGGGGTAGCTAAGACTATACTACGAATGGCTAGCTTGGGGTTTTCTTTGAATATATGGCTAATTCTCTTTAGTTTTAAGCTCTAGATGCCTCCTACATGCTCTAACTTATCAAATGCATGCAAGGGAATGTAGAGAGAGATACTTTATCTCTTTACACATGACAATGAAGGCTTAGAGCTCTTAGAAAATTAACTTGAAGCATAGCAAACTATACCTTAATTTGAAGTCCTTTTGGCACTCTTCATTTTTCCACAATTGATTTCTTGAAAGGAGCAAATCTTTTCCTCTTAGAAATCTTCAAAGTTCTCCTTTTAGAAAACCAAAACCATAAAATGAAAGCTTAGAGTGAAAGGAATGATCTTTCAAACCATAACAAAGTGAAAAGCGAGAAATCTTACCCTTTTTACCTTGCTTTATGTTCTCTCTCCTCTCTTTACCTTAATGCCATGAAAGGTAGCATGGAGCAACTAACAAAAGATGAAGGTCAATGCTAATTGATGAGGGACAAATGACTTGGAATATTATAAAGTTACTTCAAGTAAAAGTTTCCAAAAATATAAAAATGCCATTAGTTTCACTACACCTTAATTTTTTGCATTTTAGCTTAATTTTTATGTAGATTTAGACTTTATATTCTCATTTAAAAGATCTTAAAAACCTTTAGGCCACTCATCTTGAGTTACAAGGCTCAAAATTGTGAAAAATAGCTCAAAATAGCACTGCAATATTGGTTTTCTTGTTTTTCTTACCACTAGTGTTTTTACTTGTTTTATACTTCTTAAATCTTCTATTTAACTCATCTAACTTAAATATAATGGGAAATACCTTTAAATCACTTTATCTTACTTTTTATTAAAGTCTTTATATTCTCACTTTTTCTGAGTGCCCTTATTTAGGTGCTCCTAATTCTCACTCTTTCTCAACTTTTCTCTATATTTTATTTCTTTAGTTGGCCTTCTACTCCTTTTATTACATCCTTTTAACTTATTAGAAGGTCTATACTTAAATGAAATTATAGGATAGGTCTCTCAAGATTGTTTCCAGTGTTTCTTTTACTATGCTAAAATCCTCTGACAGTTACCTTTTCTAAGCCTATCTCATTCTTAGTCCTCATTCTTCATATTGATTGGGTTTTTAACTACTTTTTATCCTTCCTTTTACTCCTCTATAGGAGTTTGGCCAATTTTAGGATACTAGATGTAACACTTTCCTCTACATATCTTAGTCACTTACCTTGAAGGAAAAGAAAAATCAAATCAGATTTCCAAATCATACCTAAGTCCTAACAATTTATGATTTTCAATACCCAAGTTCATGGTTAGCTAAACATATTGTAGAAGCCAAACCTAAAGTATGCAAAGAGAACATAAAGTTAGTTGATCTCAAATAATAATATGAATAAATAGAAAAAAATGTATAAAAAATAAACACTAGCCAAGTGTCATGATTTATATTCATAGAAGATTGAACCTCATTAAAAAAACAACAATCCAAAAGGACATATTCATGATTTAACAAGTTTAAAGCATTTATCAATTGCAAAAACACACATCTCACTTTAATATTTTATAGGCAACATTGAGTAAAGAGGCATCAAAGGAAAAAACCCATGCACACGATACTTTAGCAAACTAAGCAACACACAGAAGCCAAATATGACATTACAATATTTAATTTTTCTAAATGAAGGAAAAATTTATTTGGGTGGACACATAATATAGGTTCAATGCAAGAATTATATTTATACCAACATCTTAAAATAGCATATATTAAAATAAACATGATGAGGCCAAATTTCATGTAACCCTTTCGAAACTCCTCCAACCAAAAAGAAAAAGAAAAACACAAACAAACAAAGTTATAAGGCAAAAATGCATTAGTGCCCTGATATAAATAAATTAGAGCATCTAGCTATCGACTTGCTTAATGGTCATTTTAGACAAAAATCACTCAGCAAATGTCACCAAAAATATAAAGAAAATTAAGAAAAGGGAAAACTTTAAAGCTATTTATAAGGTAGTTGCAGCTCCAGTACTTGAAATACATAAATAACAGCCCAAATAACTTAAATTAAGTAAAAGCTTGCACATGGAGAAGACTAATACTATCTTAGAAGGCAAAGTTTAATAACTCATAAAAATGTGCTTGCTTTGTCTTAACCTTTGCCAACTTTGCTTGCTTTGCCTTGTGCTATTTTGCTTAAGCTTCTCCATACTTTGCAAGAGTCATATATTAACAAGCATGCACATATATGACAAATAAAAAAATTAAGGAAAATTCACATTGCATAGATAGAAAAAAAAAAGAATAAAAGAAGAAGGAAGAAGGACCTTCAATTTAATTGTTTAAGCCTTTTTTGACCATTTTCCTTCCTTTACAATCTGGAAAGTCATCCTCTTGGACTTCAAGAGCTTTGTTTTGTTGATACCCATCCTTTCATCAAAATAGGGATTAGACTTAGGATCAACACCCAATATAAGTTTTATTGTTTGGAATGCGTTTTTTTTTCTAGCTTGCTAATGTTAGCTCGAAAGGTTTAAAACCATGCTAGTATTAACATAGGAATCCTAATCAGAAAAGGCTAACTACTCAAAATTGAAAGAACTATACACCTTTAATATGCTAAGGTTGCTTGACTTAATCATGTTAACAACATTTCCATGTTCATCTATTTCTTTAGGTTATTTGACATCTCCTACATTTGCAAAGCTTTCTTAACTTTAGCTAAGAGATTAAGAGAGAAGCTTTTATTTTTTCTAGTTCCTAAACGTGACCCATATGTACTAGATTTTCTAGTAACCTCATGAGATTTGGTAATACTTTAGTTTTATCTTACATAAAGAGCTTTCCTTTATCTTTATCTTAAATAATGGCACTTCCTAAAAACAAGTCTCTATGTTGCTTATCTAACTTTATCTTTTTCTATATAATAGTGTCAAATCTTTTAGACATAGAATGGCTATCGTTTACAATATAATCAATAGCACTTTCTTCCATAACATACAAAAGCACTAATTCAAAAACTATTGAACAACAATATTGAATTTCAAAACATCAGGACACTACTTTCTAACTTAATCAAATTCTAAATGAAATATGTTGACCAATATACCTCTAACTTAAACAAATTTTGAATAATCAATATTGACAACTTCCTAGTTTGAACATAGCCTAAAATGAGTATATAGACCTCTTTCTAACTTCAACATAACATAAAAAAAGTGCATGGACTACTTCCAAGAACAAGGGACAATAAAAAGAGAGAATAATACACAAAGAAAGAAAAACGAAGGACAAGAGATCCTCTTTAGCAAAAAGTAAAAACAAAAGAATAAAAAGTTAGCTCTAACTCAAAAGGGCATTCCAATCCCTTTAAAGATAAAGATAGCCCCAAAAAAACTATTTGTAGAAACCCATATATGTCCCCAATGATGGCAATCTTAATCCTAAAACTAAAAGTAAACAATGATAATCATAAGTCCAATATTTATTATCACAAGAGGAGGTGTTAATTTATTGAATTCCTAGCCAACCTCAAAAATTGCTCTTGTAAAAATGTGAAGAAAGAAATTTGACACATAATCACTTTCTTATATGAAAGAACTTCTCCAGAGTCCACCTTCCAAATTTGCTAAAACTTGCCACCAAAATGATGAACTAAAAAACTAAGAAAATATGACACGTCTAGATTTTTACATATAGTAAATAGTAACATCAAGTGCAGAGATCATTTAGGCTAATAATTTGAACTCCTTAACATGAATATATTATTAGGTAATACAAATTGCACACTAAAAATCTCAAGAAGTTTGACCAAACCAAAAGCAACCTTTATTGGGAAAGTGAGAGTTGTGTCCATTGCAAGAGTGAACTTGGGATAAGGGTTTTCTTTAGTCACTAGTGGTTATAAACCACAACAACATGTTAAGAAATCAACAAAAATTACAATTCATTTACGAGTAGTTACTCAACCACCAATAATTGAAGCCAAAATTGTCAATATTTGCACTAGATTTTGATAATTGTCCTGTTATTGAAAAAGTTAGAAGTAATTGAAAATTTGCCAATACTTTTTTAAAATTGTTAGTAAATGTGCATCAGAAATTCCTAACTTTCTTGTAGTGTCACATGATTAGTGGTCCCATGAAATTTATTAAAGCAACAACTTCACTTTATGGTCAATGTATCCATATGTGGATAATCACAATTACAAATCATGTGCAACATATTTATTTCTATAGCAACTTATCATATCAACTATTATGATAGGTCATTATATTTGTCAATTGCATATCAATTCAAGACCTCTTATCAAGCCTTCCACATAATAAGTTCTCATCTTGGTCAATTACTTAACAATGGATTTATTAGATCATTTTCATACCTAATTTCTTTTTGAAAATTTCATCCATTATTCATAAAATATAAATATGGTGACAACAACTAGTCAGCCATGCTCATATATATAATTTAGCCTTCTTAATTATTGTCAACTAACATGCAACATGATTTTCACTCAAATATGCATGTTAAAAATTACAAATCCACATTATGACCTTAAATTAACCTTAGCCAACTTCACACATGAACTAATTTCTTTCGTGTAAGATTAAATAGACACATTACCAACTTGGAATCTATATCATACAAAAAGAAGAATAATCTTTCTATGCAAACCCTAATTATTTTTCTAACGCACAATTATAACTTCTCAATTTCATGTATGAAACATGATTATACATGTGAAAAACTAAACTTATTATTATCCTTAACATGCATTAATTGACATATGGGATAGAAGGAGGAATCAATGTGGATATGGTCTTTGCCTCTTTGGTTTGGGAGCTCCATTTTGGTGTATAATTACTGCATTGCATACAATCCCATGGAAAAAGATGTGAAAGCATAGCTTGGTTAGACTATTTTTAGGGAATATTACTACTCTCTTTATCCTATATATGTAGAATAATTATGCCAATAAAGCATTTTTATTTCAATATTTACTAAGCCCAAGTTACATATATCTTTAAGAGTAAATTACATGGAATTCTCATGAATTTTATTAAAATTACATAGACATCTCTTCTATTTTCAAAATATACATTACTTTTCCTAAGATAAATAATTGTGCTATACTGTAGTTTAATTAACCAATATTTTTAAAATTGAATCGATCATTAAATTAGTGGAGGTACTAATTTACAGTGCATTGGTAGAATTGTAGTTGAATTAATAATAATTAAATATATTTTTTAAAAAAAATTATATATTAAAATTTTAATGTAACAAATAAGTATTAGTAAATTATAAATATTTAATTATTAATTCAATATTTCTTAATATTTTAGAGAAATTATTTTTTTAATTTAAAAAAACTACCTATGATTAAAAATTAAGAGTATTTAATATTAAACTTTTAAAGTTTCCAAATTATATTAAAATTACATTAATGATTAAAAATAAAAAATAAATAGTAAATAGTAATTTTGGCCAAATATCATCATATTTAAGAAAAATGTGACGATTGTGTCGCGCAATCTCAAATAAAATTAGGCAACAAAATAAATTTTGTAGATAATGGTGCAACCTAGGTCATTTTTCCAATGAGTTTGTGCCTCAATTTGTTTATGGAGGAGTATTCTAAGTGTTACTAATTGGAACTTGTTTTGGGGGTTTTGAAATGCTAGAATTTAATTGAACTAAATTTAATTGACAAGAATCAAAAACTTAAAACTAAACGAAGTGAACAATTGAGAAAATGTAGTAGCTAGCCTTGTATTGGACTCCCTAGAATTCAATTATCCTTGCCCTTTTTAGTTTACCAAATTTGGATTTAATTTCTTGCTATTTAGTGTATTCCCTATAAAGATTCTTGAATAACCATCCAAGATTCAATTCATTAATTATTCAAGGAATTTGCAACCATAAGAAACCTTGAAAAATTAATTAATTGAATTAAGAACAAGAATACACTAAAACCAATCCTAATTAATCAATAAAATCTACTGCATAATCCACTTAAGATATTAATTAACTAATTAGATTAATTAATTCCTCAAACAATTAATTGCACAAAAAATTTCAGCCAATTAATCTAACAACCATTGCATTAATTAGCCAAAAATCAACAGAAATTTAAAAGTGATTTGCATAGCACTAATTCTGAAATTTTTACAAACATGTGATGATCTCAATTAAAATTCCAAAATCAAATTGTATTCAATTCATAAAATAGACCAATCCAATAATTTCTAACAATTAAGTTCCTAAATTAATAAACTAGACTTAGTCAAATTAATAAAAGAATTAATGCTGGAATTGAAAGAGTGAGCAAGGAATTTTTATCCAATTTGGTGAAAAATGTGGAGCTCAAATCTACATCTAAGAGTTTCCAAGCTTCAGCTAGCCACCATGGATGATTCAAGTTGCCATGGAGAGTTTAATCGAAAGAAAATTAATGGAATGAGCAGCAACCATCGAAAATCTGATGAGAAAATGCTTGATCCTTCAGCCTCTTGAGCTCTTGCGTTACTCCTCGTTCTAATACGCCTCCCTGGAGTTAGCTTATTGTCACGCTCCAAATCACGCCTTCCCCTTTTTTCTCTTCAATGCTTCAGCGCCTTTTTCTTTTTCAATCACGTGCCCTCAACTCCTCCTTTTTCACACTGAAGTCACGTTTTATTTACTTCTCCCAGCTCACTAATTCTCCAGCTCGCTTCATTAATCCACGTCATTTCGTAGCTAAGTTCCAGCTTATGATTCATTAAAATCTCACGTGCTCAGCAAATTCTTTTCATGTGTCACGCTCAGCCCACTCTAAACGCTAGCTCCCAACTTTCTCTCGCTGACGTTCTTCATGCATAGTTCTGCGTCCAGCTTCAAGTGTAACTTCGTGCTGTACTCATGCCTTCCTTTGCATGACTCACTCATTCAGCTTATGCATTCACAACCAGTAGCTCGAGCAAGCTCCTTTTCCATATTCTGCCACAAGTTTATCTTCCTCTGCTTCTGCATCTTGCTTATTTGTTCCTTCCTGCTTCTCACCAAAGCAGAACCATCAAGTCTCTCACCTTCCTACAAACTCGTAACTTCCTTCTTCCTAGCCTCTTCTCACGTGAAACTCTCTTCTCCAGCCCAGCTTGTGTTCTTCATTTCATTCTTCGTGTTTTGATTCAGCTAACTCCCCTACCCATAGCTTCTTCTTTTCATTCATTCAACTCACTTGAGCTCACAAGCTTCCTCTTGAATCACAAAACCCACCAAACCCGTGGCTTCTTCCTTTATGCATATGTGTTGATGTTGAGTGAAGACTGCTCAAGTATGCTTCTTTAATCATTCCTTTCTCTTCTTTAATCCAAATTCTCATTCAAGCTATTTGCCTATAAAAAATTCTGCACAAAAAAATGGAAAAAATTCAATAGAATTATCCACAAAATTATTTAAAAGAATTTCATGCATTAAAACTCAATAATTTTGCTAATTAATTCACAAAGTACATAAGTGGCTGATGAAATCAAATTGTATCTAATTAAACCCTTAAGACTATATTTCATCATCAAAATGCCTAAGTTAAGAGGATTAAAGTGTATAAAAATCATGCTTATCAAATTCCCCCACACTTAAACCTTTGCATTCCTGGGCAAAAGAAGACTAAAGCTCCAAGGAAGAGATAATGGAAAGGAAATCAAGAAAAATTATATTTTGTAAATCACTTAGCACAAGGAAGCTCAAAGCAAATCAATAGCTTAATTCTCCAAGTCATATCACTTGCATCAATGCAGCAAATACCATGGCAATACACTTAATCAAAAATGAAATGCAATGAAAGTCCCTCACTTGGATTAGTGTTTATCACTCTACTCTTTAGTGTTTAAGATGAAGTGCTTACTCTCAAATTCCATCCTACCCAACCTTACTACCATAAGCTTGGCAATCATCTACATCTCCACCACCAAAATTAAATGCCAATGAATGAATCAAAAGGTCTTTATTATAGTTGTAATGTAGGTTAAGGTATGAAACAAGTGGTAAACAAAGGAATGAAGGAAATTCAAAAAGTAAATTAGATGCTTAAAAATCATCAAAAGCATTAAAATAAGAATAAGGATGGAATACAAGTGCATTTTAAGGCCTTAATTACCACAAACAAAAATGTGCGCTAAAAGAACAACTTTTCTTTCCTTTTTCTTCTTTTCCTTTTTCAAATTTTTTTTCTTTCTTTTTTTTAGTGTTTCAAATGCTTTTCTTTTGCTTTGCTTGTTTTTTTTTCATTTATTATTTTTTTTTCTTTCTTGGAATATTTTTGAAGAGGAACAAACAAATGGCCTATAAATGATGTGAAAAATGCACCTCCACCCACCATGACAAGATATAATGCCCTTAATAATCAAAAGCATCCTAATCAAGGTAGGAAAAATGTTTGTTTGGTTTTCATGGCTAAAAGGCTAAAAAGGAAGCATATATATGGCTCAAAAGGGGAAAAACAAATGGATTGAACACATTTAGGATAGCTTTTTGGTTCTAGCTAAAACAAAACAACAATGAATGCCTTAATCCTTTTCATGCATGATAAATGAATAAATGTGGCCTTGAATAAGATTCAAGCCAAGTTCCAGAGTAAAAGCAAGATAGGAGATACACACTAGAAATGAATGAGCAATAGGTTTAAACATCTCGCAAGGTAAATTGACCATCATCAAATTTCATTAAAACAAGCTAATTGCCACTTAACTTGCATTCTCAACACAAGGTCAATTCCTTATCAAATCAAGATATATCAAAGCTATGATCCCCTTAATACTAGTAACTTCCACAAAAGCATAGTTTTTTTTCTTTTCAAAACTGGGAAATAACACACAAGTGACTAAAAGCCTAGAAACTAAACCAAAAAAAAAATCAACTAACCAAAACAAAACAAAACAAAACAAAAAATTTATTTGTATCCCCCCACACTTAAACATTGCATTATCCTCAATGCCAGCACACAATCTAGTAAAAAGATAAAGATAAAACAATATAAAAGGGGAAAGGGAAAGAGTACAACCGGGGCTCAGGGTGGGTCATAAAGCTGGAGCTCCTCCTTGTCATCCTTTGGAACTCCTCTATGAAAGTGTTTGAGTCAATGTCCATTAACTTTGAATTTAGCTCTCGTCTGCTCATCCAAAAGCTCAATTGCACCAAAAGGGAAAACATCAGAAACTATGTATGGACCATCCCATTTAGAACGAAGTTTACCTGGCATAAGCTTCAAGCAGGATTTATAAAGTAGAACTTTTTGGCCGACAACAAACTCCTTTCTTGCAATCCTCTTGTCATGGAATGCCTTTGTCTTTTCTTTATAAATCCTTGCATTATCATAAGCTTTCAATTTGATTTCTTCAAGCTCTTGGAGTTGGAATTTTCTGTGAGATCCCACTCCATTCAAATCCAAATTACATTTCTTTACAGCCCAATAAGCTTTGTGCTCCACTTCTACCGGTAAGTGACACGTTTTTCCAAATACCAGTCGATAGGGTGACATGCTAATAGCAGTTTTGTAGGCAGTCCTATAGGCCCAAAGTGCATCATCGAGCCTCTTGCTCCAATCTTTCCTATTTTGCTGCATTGTTTTCTCCAAAATTTGCTTCACCTTCCAATTAGAAATTTCTGCCTGGCTATTTGTTTGAGGGTGGTACGGAGTAGCTACTTTATGCACAACACCATACTTGCTAATCAAGCTGTGCATAGTCTGGTTGTAAAAATGAGTGTCTTGGTCACTAATTATGGCTCTGGGGATACCAAACCTGCAAAAAATGTGAGAGCAAACAAACTCTACAACCACAGAAGAATCATCAGTCCTAGTGGATTTTGCTTCCACCCACTTCGAAACATAATCAACAGACAATAAGATGTATGAAAATCTAAAAGAAGTTGAAAAAGGTCCCATAAAATTAATGCCTTACACATTTTGGACTTCACAAAACAAAATGGGATGTTGTGGCATTTCATTTCTCCTAGATATGCTACCTGTATGTTGACACCTGACACATCTTTTACAAAAATCAAAGGCATCACGAAACAAGGTAGGCCAATACAATCCACTATTTAGAACCTTTCTAGCTGTGCGTTTTGGACTAAAGTGATCTCCACATGCAAGTGTGTGACAAAAATTTAAAATAGAATCAAATTCTATATTAGGCACACAACGTCTAATCACTTGGTCACTGCATAGTCTCCACAAGTATGGATCATCCCAAATATAATACCTAGCTTCACTCCTAAACTTATTCAATTGATGTTTAGTCAAATCAACAGGTAGTTCAGAAGCAGCTAGATAATTCACTAAACCTGCATACCATGGGTAGAAACCATGCACAGCATACAAATGCTCATCAGGGAAATCATCATCAATAGGTAAGGAGTTTACCTTTGGAGCTTCAATTCTGCTCAAGTGGTCTGCCACCAAGTTTTCAGCTCCACTTTTATCCCGGATGTCAATATCAAATTCTTGAAGTAGAAGCATCCATCTGATCAATCTTGGCTTTGCATTAAGCTTCTTCAGTAAGTACTTCAAGGCTACATGATTAGTAAAAACAATGACTTTAGTATCAAGCAAATAAGATCTAAATTTATCCAAAGCAAAAACAATAGCAAGAAACTCCTTTTCTGTGGTTATATAATTTGCTTGGGCCCCATCCAGAGTTTTGGATGCATAAGCAATCACATAGGACCTCTTATTCACTCTCTGGCTCAAAACTGCACCCACAGCAAAATTAGATGCGTCACATAAAAGTTCAAATGGGAGGTTCCAATCAGGGGGTTGAATAATGGGTAGGGAAGTCAAGCGTTTTTTAAGATCATCAAGAGCTATTTTACATGCATCATCAAAATGGAAATCAACATCTTTTTGTAACAGCTTAAACAATGGCAAAGCAATTTTACTAAAATTCTAAATGAATCTTCTATAAAAACCTACATGACCTAGACAAGATTGGACCTCCCGAACACATGTTGGGTATGGTAGAGAAGTGATAACATCTATCTTAGTTTTATCAACCTCTATGCCCTGTTCAGATATAATATGACCCAATACAATGCCTTTTCGAACCATAAAATGACACTTTTCAAAATTAAGTACAAGATTCTTCTCTATGCATCTAGCTAGGACTCTATCCAAACTACACAAGCAATCATCAAAAGAGTTTCCATATACAGTGAAATCATCCATAAAAATTTCTATACAATGTTCCAGGAAATCACTAAAAATAGAAACCATGCACCGCTGGAAAGTTCCAGGGGCATTGCAAAGACCAAAAGGCATTCATTTGTAGGCATATGTTCCAAATGGGCATGTGAATGTCGTCTTCTCTTGATCCTCCGAAGCTATGCATATCTAAAAATTACTTGAAAATCCATCCAGAAAACAAAAATGAGATTTTCCAACTAAACGCTTAAGCATCTGATCAATAAAAGGGAGGGGGTAATGATCTTTTCTAGTGACTAAATTAAGCCTCCTATAGTCAATGCAAACCCTCCAACTGTTTTGTATATGGGTGGGCACCAACTCATTATTCTTATTTTGGACAACTATGATCCCTGATTTCTTTGGAACCACCTGTATAAGACTAACCCACTGACTGTCAGAAATAGGATATATAATACCAGCAGATAAAAGTTTAGAAACTTCCTTTTTAACCACATCCAGAATAAGTGGGTTCAGTGACCTTTGAGGTTGCCTTACTTCTTTTGCCCCATCCTCTAACAGAATTCGGTGCATGCATGTATCAGGGCTAATGCCAGGTATGTCAGCCAAAGTCCACCCTATTGCTTGTCTTCTCCTTCTTAAGACCTCTAAAAGCTTCTCTTCCTCCTCTGGAATAATGTCACTGGCTACAATTACCGGAAGCTTCTCATCTTTCTCCAAATAGGTATACTTGAAATTGTCTGGTAGTAGTTTGAGCTCTAAGGTGGGAGCTTGCTCAACCGAAAGTATGAGTTGTTTGATTTCAACCTTCTCCAATCCAAATGCCTATTCAGATAACTCAAACACAGAAGAAAAAAAATTTCCAGCTTTAGGAATGTCAGTAGAAGGAACATCAACAAAAGAACTAACAGGAGTAGCAACATCAGTATTACTATTGGATGAACTAGTCATACAGCATCTAATGCCATTATCAGTAGGCAAGGTAAGAGTGGAAATAGATAAACTAGCACAATCAACATATCCAGAAGTGACATCAACATGCAACATATCCTGACAATTAGTACATCCAGTAACATCAGAACAATCAGGGAAAACAACAGTATGCACATTATCTCTAAAACAAGAATATTGACCTAAACCAGTATGATATCCAAATCAGTCACAGGCTGACTAATAATAAAATCAGCACAAAAAAAAGAGGTCTCAGAACCATGATAATCAGTACATGAAAGGAACTCACTATTCTCAATAAAAACACTAATCTGGGTGCATCTATGACATATAGTAGTTCCAAAACATATACAATCAAGAGAATCATCCAAATCAACAATATCACAGGAATCAATCAATAAACTATCCCTAAAATCAGCACTAACACTATCAACTAGCATATCAATCAGGCTGATACTAAAAAATAGAGTTATCATCACAGGGGTGTTTCATGGCATCAAATATATTAAATTGTATCACATTGCCAACAAACTCCATTTGAAGAGTACCCTCATGCACATTTATAGTTGTTTTTACAGTTTTTAAGAAAGGTCTACCTAGAATGAGTGGGCATGTCCACTAGATCTATATCTATCATCCTCCATGTTAAGGACATAAAAATCGGCTGGAAAAATCAAATCCTCTACCTTAACCAGAACATCCTCCAACACTCCTGAAAGATAGGCAATGCTCCTGTTTTCCAGCTGCACAACCATTCTAGTAGGTTTTAGCTCTCCTATTTGCAAAGATGAATAAACAGATTTAGGCATAACATTTATAGCAGCACCAAGATCAATCAAAGCATCAGAAAACTCAAAATTCCCAATAGTGCATGGAATTGTAAAAGTGTTAGGATCTTGACACTTAGTGGGCATTGTTGGCTGTATGAGTGCTGAAACATTCTTGCTAAAATTTACTTTTTCATTCCCTCTTAGATGCCTCTTGTTAGTACATATTTCTTTGAAAAACTTGGCATATTTGGGGATAGTCTTGATTGCCTCCAATAAGGGTATATTGACCTCAACCTTCTTGAAAGTCTCAAGAATCCCTTTTTCCATATCTGCTTCAGTTTGCCTCTTTCCCAAGGTAGGTCTATGTGGAAAAGGCAAGATCTTCTTTGGCTCCTCTTTTTTGTTAGGCTCATTTGGTGCAACATGTGTTTTTGATGACGCCGGCTTATCCAAGGTGGTGGTATCTGAGGATCCCTGAACCTCTCTTCCACTCCTAAGAGTGATAGCACTAACATTGCTACTATTCCTTGGATTGACAATAGTTTGAGAAGGTAACTGGCCTGATCCTTAGCTTTTTATCTCACTGAGAGAGCTGGCCAACTGACCCATCACATTCTCCATATGCTTGTTCTGAGTTTTCATGTTATCCATTTCTTGTCTGTGTCTAGCCTCATTCTGTTCTATTCTTTCCATCTTTTCCATGAGTTTCTTCATCATAAACTGCATGCTATTATCTTTTCTAGGTTCCTCTTGGATAGGAACTGATTGCCTAATAGATTGGGAAGACTATGCACTAGGTCCTGCAACATTATACCTATTTTGCTGTTGTCATCCCCCATATCTCAAGTTAGGGTGATCCTTCCATCCTGGATTGTATGTATTAGAATAGGGATCATATTTTTGCTGCCCTTGTTACATTGGCCTGACTGGAAGCATTCCAACACAAGTCTCTTCCCTCTCCTCTAACATAGGGCACTGATTAATAGCACGTGTGGCCAAACAGCATATATCACACAGGGGTCCCACCAAGGTAGTAGAGGAAGATGTCTAGCCAGGTGCATAGCACTATGGATAAGAATATGTCTGAGTAGGGTAGGACTGTGGTGCACAAGTCTGAGAAGGTGTAGAGGATGACTGCGGCTACTGCCGATCTAAAGCAAGCTGTTGGAGCACAAAAGACATTACATCAATCTTGCTCTCAAGTCTCTGACTATAGTCTGGAGCATACAATTCACTGACTCCTCTTATTGTTTGCATTGATCTGGACCCAAACTGCTGAGCATTTGAGCCATCTTATCAATCAACTGCCAGGCCCTTGTAGGTGTCAGATCACCTAAGGCTCCACCAGAGGCAGCATCAATCATATTTTTGTCCATGTTCAACAGCCCCTCATAGAAGTACTGAATAAGTAACTGATCAGAAATTTGATGGTGAGGACAACTAGCCAGCAACCTCTTGAATCTTTTCTAAGAAATGTTATTTTTTTCTTTATTAAGAATAATTTTTTTACAACTATTTAATAAAATTTCTAAATATATTACTAAAGATTTAGATTGACTTAGTTACTAAATGATACATAAAATAATAAATATTGTAAGAAATAAACAAATTTGTTCATAATTTCCTCCAAATGGATGAAGTAGGATGAGAAGATTCCTAGTCCAAAGACAAGAACAACGTCATTTCACTAGGAGGCATATAGAAGTGGAGGTAGGGACGTGGGAGGGCACTACGTACCTTATCCTCATTCACATCATATAAAAGGGAAAATTACATTACAGATTTTAAATTAAAGTCATTTATATTAAAAGATTCTAAATTTTATATTATCAAAAAATCAATAATAAAAATTTTTAATTTGAAACCATAAATTATAATTTTTTTTACAATTTAAATTTTTATTCTTTGAATTTTTTAAAATAGTTTTAAAATTTAAAGTCTATTAATATAAATATATTTGATTTAAAATCTTTAATTATACTTATTTTAATGTAAAGATTAATTATCAACAAGGATGGAAAAGTTGTCACATCATCAAATAAGATTTAATTTCATTTCAATAAAAGTAAATTGCATTCTCTTTCTCTAATAGATGAAATAGATGTTATTTTACCTTCCTCTTCTAGTTTAAAAATTTATATTTTATCTTGAAATTAAAAGATATATTATATTAATTTCTTAATAACAAAATATGAATTACAATTATATTTATTTTGACTAAAATAATTTTTTTATTTTTTATTTATATAATATAACAAGTATTTAATATGCATTTGACTAATATAAAAATAGTCAATATTTTAAATTTAAAATGAATTAAATTTATATTTTTTTAACACAAGATAAACAATATTGAAATAAAGGTTTAAAAATGTATTTTTTAATGTTATATTTTCATTAAAAAATAAGATTATTTTTTAAGATATGTTAGTCATTTTTTAACTTCAAAAAAATTTTATATATTTTTATAATTAAAAAAATTATGTAATTTAAACATATAGAAAGAATGAGTAATTTATTCTTTTAATAAAGCGATGAATGATTGTGTTGGAGTGGGCCAGAGCACTTCCCATTTCCTTGGCTTATATTAGAAGTGGCCTTGAAGGCCTTCAGCTCATAGCCAGCAATATCTCCTACTGCAAACATGCTCTCTTTGCTCCACTGCCTACTTCTTCTCTTCACTCCTATTTGCATTCTCATAACTCACCTATTCCAAGTATGATTGAAAGGCAAATCTATACATATTCTTTTTACCATATATATTATTTAGTTACCTGTTCCCTTTAATACATATTTTTATATCGCATTTGCATATGCACTTGACTGTTTCTCCCACCTTTAAAGCATTCCCTAGGGGTTATAGCTACAATAACACTTGAATTTGTCATCATTCTATTTTACCCTTACATGCAGGCCTACATTGTGATAGAGTACCACGGAGCTTCAATGACCACTTTCAAAGAGACCATGCATGGCGTAACCATAAGGAAAGCTTGGACAAGTTGCTGAACACGAGCATCAATTTTCAGACCATTTGTATTAATTAGTTTCTATTTTAGTGATTTGAATAAGACCATGTGGTCAATTAAGTTTGTAGAAAGTTTTATTTCCTTATTATTTTATAATTATTTGTTTCCATTTATTTAGGTTATTTTCTTTCTATTTCCGGATGAACAGTGCACGTGAACAGTGCACAACCTTGGGAATTATGTTTTAGGAAGTTTCTTAAGTCTTACTTTTAGGATTTGCTTAGTATTCAAGTTTTGGATTTCCTTTGCCTATAAATAGGCTATCTTTGTATTCAATTAAAAAAAATAAGATGAATAAATAGAATTTTCTTTTCAGGACTTATGTTCTGTTTTTGTGAGGTTCCTCTTGCTCCTTGAGCGATGGAGTGAATTCAACCCGGACTTATCAAAGGAGTGGTCTTCCTTTGTGGCGTCTTATGGCTACGGTTCTAAGGGACAAGTTTTCTTAGGGTCTTATCCAATTGACCAACTATCTTTGTTTATATGTGTTCTTATTCTTTACGAGTGTTTTTGTCTTCTATTTTTGTGATTGTGTTCTTGAATCTTGCACAATCCGGGTAATGTTGTCAAAAAGAAGGTTCCTAGGACTTATTCCTACGGGGTCTCTCATCACATTGTGTGCATGGGTGATCATCCTAGGGGCATCAACCCCTCATCATTACCATCTCTGCACGCCACCATGGCTCAAAATGTCCTTGGCAGGTTGGACATATGTATAAAGCTATTTGTATCTTATTACGGTGTACATTAAATATTAACACTACTAATTAAGTACTAGTTAATACATTAATGGTTTTATAGTAAAATATTATGTGTTGCAGAAATAAAATTAATATCAGTTGAAAAAGGTTAAACTTTACAATTTGAAAGTAAGAATTAGTGCATATGATTATAAGACTGACCTTTCCAAATTAATGGGCATTCTGATTAATCATGCAGCGATTTTGCACCGGAAGTTATATTGCACAGCTATTGGAAGAGCTTCAATGGATTTGTCATGAAGTTAACAGAGGAAGAAGCCAAAACAATGGCAGGTACCATAATAATAAGATGCCCCTCACTGTCCTACAAAACTTATTTAACAATACTGAAAATTAAAAAGCTAGTTGCTGATATAAATATATTTGATATTTGATATTTGAATAGGAATGGATGATGTAGTGTCCGTTTTCCCAAACGAAAAGAACCAACTCCATACAACAAGGTCGTGGGATTTCATTGGGTTTCCCCAAAATGTCAAAAGAAGAGTCTTGGAGAGCAACATAATCGTGGGTGTCATTGATTCAGGAATTTGGCCAGAATCTAAAAGCTTCAGTGACAAAGGATTTGGTCCTCCACCCACCAAATGGAAGGGCTCTTGTCACAACTTCACCTGCAATAAGTATATAAATATCTCTCGTCATCTTACTATGAAGAAATGGTTAGTACCAATGAGTCACTATTTGTATACATGTATGCAGCAAAATAATAGGAGCAAAATATTACCGAATCGATGGAGCGTATGAGAAGGATGATTTAACAAGCCCAAGGGATACAAGCGGCCACGGGACCCACACTGCATCCACAGTTGCTGGAAACTTAGTTGGGTCTGCAACTCTACTAGGCCTTGGGTTCGGGACGGCGCGAGGAGGGGTTCCATCGGCACGCATTGCTGTGTACAAGGTGTGCTGGTCCATGCTTGCCAATGACTGCACCTCCGCGGACATACTGGCTGCATTTGATGATGCGATTGTTGATGGCGTGGACATTATTTCCATTTCAGTTGGAGGGAGAAAACCCCTAAACTATTTCAATGATCCAATAGCAATAGGAGCTTTTCATGCAATGAAAAGAGGCATATTAACATCTAATTCTGCTGGCAACTCGGGTCCCAGGCTTTACACCATGTCAACCTTCGCTCCATGGTTGCTTTCTGTGGCTGCTACCACTATTGACCGAAAGTTCTCTACCAGGCTTCAGCTAGGCAATGGCTTGGTTTTCAAGGTAATCACTCGCATTAATTAATAGACTGTAACAACCTAATACATTTCAAAATACAATTTAACTGTTTGTCTCTAAATGCAGGGAGTTTCAGTAAATACATTTGACCTCAAAGATAAATATTATCCATTGATTCATGCTCGAGACGTACCCAATGTCCTGGGTGGATATAATTCATCAGAATCGAGGTACTGATGATGCAATATTTATTAAAATTAAGTAGGGAGTTTAATTTCATTAATTGAAGTGGTAGTAACTAAATATAATATGAGGGCAGAGGTTATGCAGGCAAGACTTCTTTGAATAAAAAATTAGTGAAGGGAAAAATCATTGTGTGTGATTATGAATTCGGGGATAATGGGGTTTCATTTGAAGCCGCTGGTGTTGTGGCAGCAAGCCCAAAGGACAAAGATGCTGCCGACGTATATGCTCTACCTGTAATTGACGTTAGTTATGAGGATGGTATACATAACGCTCCTACTTGAATTCAGACAGGTATAAAATTCTCAAATCTCAAATTATTTACTCCAAATGTTGTGTTTCTTTTCTTTCCTCATATTGTATATATACTACCTGCTATCAGTAATTCTATAGCAACTATATCGAGGGCCAGCGAGGAAAAAGACTCATTCGCCCCTTACGTGGCATCCTTCTCATCCAGAGGTCCGAATCCAATCACGACTGACACACTCAAGGTAATATTAACTTACATGTTGATACCTAATTAATTTGCAAATTATATGCAGTTTTTCAAGATTTATAACAGTAATTGGTGGAATGTGTTATATTGTAGCCGGACATAAGTGCCCCAGGAGTGGACATTATAGCAGCATGGTCTTCCATATCGCCTGTTTCAGGAGTGAAAGGTGATAATAGGGACAGACACTATAACATAATATCTGGCACTTCAATGGCTTGCCCTCATGCTACTGCTGCAGCTGCTTATGTTAAATCATTCCATCCCAAATGGTCCCCTTCTGCAATCAAGTCCGCCCTTATGACCACTGGTAATCGATCCAACTTCTTTATTTGTAATATATGATAAATTCGCTTGATTACATTTTTTTTTTCTAATGAAGTTGAGGAAAATTATATATATATATCAAAATAAATATGGGGAGTCTAAACTTTATTTATAGACTCAGACCACTAATTGACCAATTAAAGTGGATTGCTTGAGCATATATATATATACAACAGTCAAAAAGGGTTTGGGCCAAAGCCGGGTTCGGGCATGAATGTAAAACATGTATTACTAACTCTGTTGTTCTGTAACTTGCAGCTGTTCCCCTGGGTGCTAATCTGAATCCCGAAGCTGAATTTGCGTATGGAGCAGGGCAGATAAACCCTGTTAAGGCAGTGAATCCTGGGTTAGTCTATGATGCTAGTGAAATTGATTATGTAAAGTTTTTGTGTGGCCAAGGCTACAAGAACAAATTTCAAGCTATTACTCGAGATCACCATAGCAGTTGTGCCCAATTAAAAAATGGAACACTTTGGGACCTCAATCTCCCGTCCTTTGCCTATTACATAGATATCTCATCACCTTTCATTGTAGATTTTCATAGGACTCTGACTAATGTTGGGTCCTCTAAATCCAAATATGAAGCTAAAATCATTGCTCCGTTCGTGTTAAATATTCAAGTGAGTCCCAAGGTTCTATCATTCACATCTGTGGGGCAGAAGAAGTCATTCACGCTCACTATAGAGGGACAAATCGATGTGGATATAGTCTCCGCCTCTTTGGTTTGGGATGATGGTACTTTCCAAGTAAGGAGCCCCATTGTGATATATAGTAACCGCATTGCGTACAGTCCCGGAGAAGAAGCAAATAATTAGCCTAGGGGACTACTAGTACTGTTCTATTTATCCTGTATGTATAAGAATAATTACACTAATAAAATATTACTATTTTAATATTTACTAATGTTACATATGTCTTTAAATATGTTTCTTATTTATCAAATGATGATCTATTAAGCCATGCAATTTAAATATAATGGTAAAAGAATCAATTCAAAGCTTCTCCCTAATTGTTGGGGTTTTGGTTCTTGTAAATCAGGTTATATAGTATCGGGTATTAGTTATATTGTGTATCCGATACTTAGCATTCATTATGGAACACTTTTATTTTCGGATATTTTGAATATTTAGAATATTTTCGATGTCAAATGGGGATATTAAAATGCAATTCTAAATTCCATTGTGAGAAAGGGATAGATTGCTAGCCAGTCAATGAAGATAGATATTTATTAAGATCAATAAGAAATTCTAAGAAAGAAGAGGCAACGACATATTCTGCTGCTTCAGGTAAATGATGGCAGTTGTGGTTTTGTTGTGTTGAGGGGGGGGGGGGGGCACTTAGATCACAGTAGCGTGGAGTCTTCAAGAGGGTTAGTGATTTTTTTAATAATGTATATTTATATTATAACAGCATAATAAATAATATAATATGAATATCCTATCTTCTGTTTATATAACATGTTAAGTATCTGAGGGTAATATTTATATCCGTCCAATATTTGATGAGTATTATTTTTTTATTATCCATAACTTATTTTTTATATTTAAAACATACATTGCACCTTAACTTTTTATGAATTAATGACATTAAAAAATAATTTCACATTAATATTAAATTTTATGAATATCATTTTTATAATAAAAACTATTAATCCAATAATAAATTTTGTAAAAAGTTTACCATAGAAAAAATTATTTAATTGCGTAGGAATAATTTTCCAATAGCTTGTTCCTTAAATTGAATGGGTAAATAAAAGTTATCCATAATTTTTTTAATAATACAAATTTTAAATTATAAACTTTTTTAACATGGTATAAAAAATTTTATGATTAAATAATAAGATGTGTTAAAAACTATTGAAAAAAATTATTTATTATTATATTTTTGCCTAATAAAAAATTTTGAATTAAAATAATCTTTAACATTCATCTGCTTATTATTACGTCATGGTGTGTGACGAAGTGTTTTCTATTTAGCAACGATTATACTAGTTGTCTTCTTGCGGCCTACAAGATACTTTGAATTGATTTGCCTGTTTTCTACGGACTTGTCCGGCTAATTTACTTAACATATAAAAAATTGAGTATGGGAATACTTTATATTAATAAATGTTTCTCTAGCTTTTTGTTACGTTTTACCATGATTTTTAAAATTGGATCAGACCAGCTGATTCGACCAGTTTGATCGAGAACTGGTCCCTAGTCTGATTCGATTGAGTTGAAAAATCGACCAATCAAAAAATTAGTCAAGAACCAGTCAAATCGGTCTAGAATCGATAAAAACTGAATTGAAAAAATCAGTTTGAACCAGTCTGAACCAATTTTTTTTTTAAATTTTTTCTTATATAATAGAATAATTCATTTTAAATAAATTTAACAAATTAAAAATAGAAGGTAATAAAAAAGATGAGGGAGTTAAAATATGAAAAAAAAAATTTAAAAAGAAAGAGAATATAAGAGAAATAAAATGTGCATAATTAATTATTTTTTATACTTACTTTCTATTATGTTCAATTTCTTAATGGCATTTCCCTCAAATATCAAGATATTTAGCTAAAATTATTATTTATTATTTTATTTTTTAATAATAAGTAGAATCTTAATATAATTTTGAAATTCTAAAAATTTAATATTAAATATTCTTAATTTTTAATCATAGATAATTTTTATTTTAAATTAAACATTATTTCTTATAATATCTTAAGAAATATTGAATTAGTAATCAAATATTTAAAATTTACTAATATTTATTTATTATATTAAAATTTTAATACATAAAATTTTTTTAAATAATATATTTAATTATTATCGGTTTGACCATGGTTCGACTAATGAACCGTGAACCAGTACTTCTATCGGTTTAATAACCAGTCTGGTTTTAAAAACATTACGTTTCACTAATAACATTATATATGAAAAGATAGCAACAACGAGCCAAGCCTATACATGCCTTGGTTTTTGGAAAAATTATTTAATTGGATCTAAATCTTTAAAAAATTATAATAAAAAACATTAAAAATTGATATTATTTTTAAGACCTAATAACAATTTATAGACAAAAATACTATCACCGTTTACTCTATTATACAACCAACTCAATGCTCCATTTTTCTATGCTATTTACTTTTGTCATTTCTTGAGCAGTTTTCTTCTTATATTACCATATCTATCCTTCCTCTGTGACCTTCGTCCTCTTATTTCTTTATCCTTCATCTCCTCATTTCTTTGACCCTACATTTCTTCTTCTTCTTCTCATCTTGCCATTTGCTCCTCTAGTCTCGTTATTTCTATCTCCTCACAATCCTACGTTGTAGGCTCTCGCAGGGAAGAGAAAAGAGATGGTGTGAGCATGGTTCTTAAAACCGGACCGGTCATTGAATCGGCAGAGGTACTGGTTTACGGTTCATTGGTCTGACCGTGGTCGAACCGTGGTCGAACCGGTGATTATTAAATATATATTTTTTAATTCTATATATATAAAAAATCTCATATAATAAATAATAAGAAGCCAATACAAATAAATTTTTTAAGATTCAACATATTTAATATTCAAACATAAACAAATTAATATCCATTACAATATCCATAACACAAATTAAACTTAAAGCACACAACTAATAATCAATTATCATAATATTCATTAAGATTAAATCCATCAGATGCTAATTCATTGTCGTCTAAAATAAGACAATCACCACGATCCTCATCATCATGTCCAACTCCAAAATCATCAAGTGATTCTAAAATTGGTTGGTCTGCAATATCCACTTCTTCAACACCTAATTATATAATAAATTAAAAATAAAATTATACATAAGAATAATACTTATATAACATTCATTCAAATAATGAAAGAAAATTATATGAACCTTGTTCTCTTGATGATTCGCCAATTATAGGGATTGCATTGTCATCATAAATAAAATTCTCATTCTCAAGATCTACACTATCAAACTCAGAAGCTGCTTCTTCTTCACTTATCCAAAATTCAACATTGTCAATGGATTCATAATCAATAGGATCGTAACTTTTCTTCTTGTGTTGTGACCTAAAATAAAACATAAAAATATTAAATAGAGTTTCAATTATGCCAAAAAGAATAAATGACAATTATCTATTGAGTATAATTATATACCTATTCTTCAAACGCAAGTTATAATTAACATAAACAAGATCACTTAGCCTTTGATGTTCAAGTCTATTTCTTTTCTTTGTATGAATGCGTTCAAAAAAACTCCAATTTCGCTTACATCCTGAAGAAGAAGATGTTTGGCCAAGAATACGAGTTGCTATATTTTTCAATGTTGGAGCACTACCACCATAATATGTCCACCACATATCTGCATAAAGTATATTATATTATATAACAAATCATAGTTAATCCTTTAAAATATTAAAACAAAAAAAAATCATAAATTGATACTTACAAGGTTGTATTGTCTTTCCTGTACTATAACCTTGATCTCTACCAAAACTTCCTTCACGATCACGATACATTTGTACTTCTTCAATGGCTTTTGTAATGTTACCACAGAAGCTTTTTATATCAAACAAATCAAGAACGCTTTGAATGACCCTATTCTTCTCACAAAATTTTTCATCATAGAAAAAAGCGGGATTCAAGAAGTAAGCTGCTGCATGAAGATTAAGTTTTAAGTGCCTATCCCATCGAGCCTTAATAATATCTGTGTAAGGCTTGTATAATTGTTTTCTATTTCTAAACATCTCCTTTATTGCATTCTTTACCCTTTGCATGCCTTCATAAACATAACCCAAAGAAGGCTTTTCATCTGCATCTACAATTCTTAATAATTTGATAATGGGAGCCACAAGTCTTACATAAAAATAACAATCACTCCAAAACTTATTATCTAGGATGATAGCACTAATAGCCTTTCCTGCTGTAGTCTTGGCTAATTTATGGCTAGTGAAGTGCTTATCTACAACCAAAGCTTGCAAATCATGCTTATGCTCATACAAACTCCTCAATGTGATAAAATTAGTGGCAAACCGAGTTATTCCTGGACGCACAATCTCTTTCCAACCATCTCTTTTTCTTAGCCATGATAAAAAAATCATATGGTTGTACACAAAAATTGTTACCTTTGAAGCTTTTGCTGTAAGGTTTGTCACATTAGGCAAACTACCAATGTCTTTCAAAAGAAGATTCAAACAGTGAGCAGCACAAGGTGACCAGTAAATGTGTTCATATTTTTCATGTATCAACTTGCCAGCTGCTACATAATTGGCTGCATTATCAGTCACTACATGAACAACATTAGTAGGTCCAACCCACTCAATAACTTCAGAAAACATTTTAAACAATGACTTTGCATCTTTTACCACATCTGAAGTATCGATAGATTTCACAAATACTATACCTACAAGAAAATAAAGTAATACATTAAATCAAATGTAAGAACAACAAACTAAAAATTTTAACAATCACCCTTTAATAAATATTATACCTGCAGGAGAATAAACAAAGAAATTTATCAACGTTCTTTGTCTTTGGTCAGTCCAACCATCAGCCATAAGTGTACATCCAGTTTTTGACCATTTAGCCCGATGGCTTTCAACAAGTAACTGACACTCTTTTTTACAATCTTGTAACAAATTGACTCTTGCTTCATGAAAAGAAGGGCCTCTAAACCCAGGTCCCATAGCAGCAATTGCATCTATAGCAGGTTGAAAGTAAGGAGAGTTTAATGCATTAAATGGAATGCAAGAATCATAAAGCCATCTAACAATTGCTCATTTAGCTCTATGTTGTGCTTCTTTACTAGATAATACACTTTTGAGACTTGGTTGGGATCCAGGAGTTGTCCTTGGAGCGAAATAATTATTAACCCCCGCATTTTTTTTTCTTTTTTCTAAAGTAAGTAATTGCCTTTTGGATCAAGGTGGTTGAACTTCTTCAACTCCTGGTTCACCTTCAATTTCATCACCATATGATTCATTGAGATCCTCAGTTTGCTTCCTTTGTTGCACTTGTTTTAGGAACTCTATCATTTTATGACGAACATCATGTGGAACTTTTTTGCAGGAACTTATTTGACCTGGTATGCCAGCAAGATGTTGTTTCATTCTGTTTATGCCTCCTCCTTTATATACTGATGAACAATGAAGGCAAGTATACACATTGGCTTTCCCTTATTTCTTAAAAGCAAAATGCTCCCATACAGGATCAGTCTTTACACGAAGTGACACAGAAGAGGCAGTTGTGGATTGTTTGTCTGATGATTGTGTATTACTATTAGCATTATTGCTACCAATTGTACTCGGGTTGTCAGCATTAGCATTTGAAGCATTCAGAGCATCCATGCTTTCAATATGTAGCGCGCTATAGAAGAAGTAACTTCACATTTTAAAATATATTCAGTCAATAAGAAATTAAATATGATTATATTATCCATCAATTTGATTGCAAAAAATATATAAATAAGCTTCTAAAGAAATATTACCTCAAAAAATAAATACATGCACATACTTCAATAATTTTGATAGGATTATAGGAATAACCTTAGACAGTGAGAGATTCACAACTTCAACAATGAAAGTAACCTTCACAACTTCTTCAAATCAAAGTTTGATGGTATCCAAATGGAATTTACTCCTGGGTAAATGATTAGACAAGATGACAAGGATGAGAAAAGGGTGCTGTTACCAGCATCCAATCCAATCATTGGAGAATTTGTGTTTGCCAATACTAAAGTTGTGCTGTGCCAACACAATCTCTCAAGGGATTATACTAAACATTTTTTTTTACCAAGTTAAAGATAAAGTAAATGAATGAATATCCTAGAAATTCAGTCTCTTCCACAACTAGCCTGGTATCTTAAACTGTTAAACCAGCCTAAAGCCTCAGATTCTTCATTGGACAATTCATTATCTTAAACTAGATGATCATATACCATGCAAGTAAGACACATCTTAAATCAACGACGACCTCAGCAAATTCATGAATACAGTATTCCAAATACACTCCAAGGCTAGTGTGCATCTATGAACCATATATAATAAATATGTGAATAGCCAAAAAAAATTCAAGACCTTGCTGGTCTTTAACAAATTAACACTATACTTTCAAGTTTCAACAGAACAAGAATCACAAAGATTGTAACAATACAAAACCAACACCAACATACAAAACATAAATCTTTCGTAATGTGATTGGCAGAGATCAGTATGGTTAGAGTTTGCGTGTTCTGAATGACAGTACAGCAATTTAGCTAAACAAAAGGGCAAAAAATTTTACCCCAGTGCTACTTTACAGTATATAATAAAGTTCTGCCAAAAAAACCCTCTAATTGAATCCCAAACACCAACCTCAACTAATCACAACAAATACCTTTTGGACAAAGCTTCAGGATCACACGATGCAAGGATGGAAGACGATGACAAGAGGAAGACGATGCCAGGAGGAAGCAACGGCTTAATGAATCCAGAGGTGCGACGTGCAACTGCGACTTCGAAGAGCTGCTGAACGACGTGCAACTGCGACTTCGAAGAGCTGCTGAACGACGTGCAACTGCGATTGTGAAGAGCAGCTAAACGACGTGCGACGACTACTGCGATCTGCGAAGAGAAGAAGACGATGACAGGACGAAGGAAGCAACAGCTGAATGACGTGCAACTGAGGGAATTTCCGAATTTGGAGACTGCCTGAACCAAAAGCCCTAAACGCACGTTTTGACTTTTGATTTTGAAGCTTCTGCAGATTAAAAATAAATAAATAAATGGAGTGCAAAACGACGTCGTTTTGGATTAGCAGAATTAAAAAAAAAATTCCCCAAACCATTTGACCCGTTAAACCCACCGGTTTCACCGGTTTTATCCGGTTCTACCGGTTTTTTACCGGTTCCCTATATGTCCGGTTTTAAGGGTTAACCGGACCGGATTTGTGACCGGTTCCCGGTCCGACCGGTCAAACCGGCCGGTCCGATCTGGTTTTTATACCATTGGGTGTGAGCATAACTTGGTATAGTATGTCTACAAAAGCTTATTGATATGCTATTATTGAAGACCATTTTGGGGGATTTAGTGAGTAGCAATTTATGATCTTATATCTCTTTTGAATCCCCATACTTAATAGGCAATGTCTTCTTCTTCCTATACTTGTTAAGGATTATTTGCATCATATGTAGTATTTAGGCTAGAGTTACAAAGACTTTTAGTATTTTTACTATCATTATTTAAGTTTATTATCATGTGAAACATCGTAGTTACTATTAGACATATTATTATTTGGTTTTAGAAATATTACTACCTAGTTTTAGCTTTATTATCACAATTTGTGTGATAATGTTGCTTTAGTTCCAAAAATGATTAGCATGCCTGAAACTTTTTTTGAGAATGGAAAATTATATGTCAGTTGAGATATTTGCTATTTTCATATGGGCAAACCAATTTTAAGGGATTCAAGTAGGAAGCTCCACTAAAAGGGGAGTCGAAAACTAATTAGCTTGAATCTTATTCAAGGCCGCATTTATTCATTTGTCATGCATGAAAAGAATTAAGGCATTCATTGTTGTTTTGTTTTAGCTAGAGCCAAAAAGCTATCCTACATCTGTTTAATCCATTTGCTTTACCTTTTTGAGCCATATATATATTTCCTTTTTAGCCTTTTAGCTATAGAAACAAACAAATGTTCTTCCTACCTTGATTAGGATGCTTTTGATTATTAAGGGCAATGTATCTTGTTAAGGTAGGTGCAGGTGCATTTTTCACATCCTTTATAGGCCATTTGTTTGTTCCTCCTTAGAAATATTCCAAGAAAAAGAGAAAAATAATAATAATAAAATAAAATAAAAATCAAAGCAAAAGAAAAGCATTTGAAATGTATAAAAAAAAGAAAAAAAAAAGAGGAAAAGAAGAAAAAGGAAAGAAAAGTTGTTCTCTTAATGCATATTTTTATTTGTGGTAAATAGGGCATTAAGATGCATTTACATTCCATCCTTATCCTTATTTTAATGCTCTTGATGATTTTAAGCATCAAATTTGGTTTTTGAATTTCCTTCATTCTTTTGTTTACCACTTGTGTCGTATCTTGGCCTATATTACAACCATAATAAAGACTTTTTGATTCATTCATTGGCATTTGATTTTGGTGGTAAAGATGTAGATGATTGCCAAGCTTATGGTAGTAAGGTTGGGTAGGATGGAATTTGAGAGTAAGCACTTCATCCTAAAGACTAAAGAGTAGAGTAATAAACACTAATCCAAGTGAAAGACTTTCATTGCATTTCATTTTTGATTCAGTGTATTGCCATGGTACTTGTTGCATTGATGCAAGTGATATGACTTGGAGAATTGAGCTATTGATTTGCTTTGAGCTTTCTTGTGCTAAGTGACCTACACAATTTCATTTTTCTTGATTTCCTTTCAATTATCTCTTTCTTGGAGCTTTAGTTTTCTTTTGCCCAGGAGTGCAAAAGCTTAAGTGTGGAGGAATTTGATAATTGCTAATTTTCATATATTTTTCCTTTTCTAATTAGGCATTTTGATTATAAATTTTGGCTTAAAGGACTTCAATTGGAGGATAATTGAGTTTATTGATCATTTCTGTATTTTAGGAATTAAATTGCAAAATTATTGGTTTTAATGCATAAATTTGTTTAAATAATTTTGTAAGATTGTTCCTACTTAATCGTCTCCATTGTTTTTATACAGACTTAGAGTAAATTAAATCTCAATGTTGGATAAAATATGGAAGGTTAATTGGAGAAGAAAAATGCCACGAGCCACTTCATCCTTAGTGCATCCACTCTTTCTCCATTCTCACGTGGCACCTTACTATATACACTCACATGCATGGCTGGCCCACACTCACTCAATCTTCTAGAACCAGCCACTACACTTCCACCACTGGAACAAAGCAAGAAAATGAAGAAGAGAAGAGCAAAACAGAGCATGTGGTGAGGTTTTGTGATTTGAGAAGAAGCTTGTGAGCTAAAGTGAGTTGAATGAGTGCAGAGAAGCCACGAGCTAGAACAGAACTGGAAGAAGCTAGGTTTCATGCTTGAGAGGTAAAGAAAAAGCAACACGAACTAATGATGGGCTATGGAATGATTAAGGAAAGCTATGAACTACATAAGCATGGTACTGTTTGAAGCTTCAGAGAGGACGTTTATGTGGAAGTGAGGTCTCGAGTTTGGGTGGATGAATCAAGGAGGGTCTCACACGGAAGAACCATGTGATGGCTAGACGAAGAAGCTACAGAAGGCATTTGAGCTGATTAAAGCAAGAAACATGTAGCTAAGGGCTTGAGCTGGAAGAAAAGATAAGCTGACGGAGAGAGCTAGAGAATGGGAAGAAGTTACACGGAATGATAGCTAAGGTGAACGAAGGTGTAGCTGAAATAGAGGAAGAAGTAGAGTACAAGCCACGGGTTTTACATGCATGAAGAGAAGAAAAGTTAGACATTGAATAAAACCGTGCATGAAGCATGTTGATCCATCGAGAGACCCATCAAGGCTACATACTCCATTCCCTACACCTCATTCGAAGAAACTACACATTCGAGCTGAAATAGAGTAGAAACAACTCCATGTAAAGAGGTCTTAGGTTGAAAGTGTGAAGGAGCAGAAAAGAAGAAGAGCCACGAGTTGTTGTGGAGTGAAAGAGCTTGGTTTTAACATCGAAGAGCTAAGAAGAACTCACGTGTTTGCTACGTGCTAGATGAAGCAATAAAGAACGTCAACGAGAAGAAGGAAGCTACGGACTAACGTGGGAATAATTGCAAGTTGAATGAGCTGGGAACTGGAGTTTAGAGAAGGCTAACGTGAGAGTTAAAGGAGTCATGCACATACAGTAGAACACATAGGATTAAATGAAAACGTGGGCAGCATGTGAGGAAGACTGGAGAGAAAGTGACGGGAAACACGTACAGCATGAACATTCAGCGAGAAATAATGCGAGCTGGAGGGCATGTGACTCATTAAGAAAAGACACTGAAGCATTCATCAAATTAACGTGGCCTCAACGTGGGAAATAAGCAAGCTGGGAGTGGGGAAATAACGCAATTAGATGACGTAAAGGCTGGAGTTCTAGAGAAGGAACGAAAAAACATTTTCTCATCGGTTTCTCCATGGCTGCTACTCATTCCATCGATTCTCGTCCGTTTAAATTCTCCATGGCAGCTTGAATCATCCTTGGTGGCTAGCTAAAGATTGAAGACTCCCATATGCATATTTAAGCTCCACATTTCCTCACCAAATTGGATAAAAATTTCTTTGCTTACTCTTTTAATTCTTTTATTAATTTGACTAGGTATAGTTTATTAATTAAGGAATTTAATTACTGAAAATTACTGGATTGGTCTGATTTGTGGATTGAGTATAATTTGATCTTTGAAATGTTAATTGTGATCATTACATGTTTGTGGAAATTCCAGAATTAGTGTTATGCAAATTACTTTTAATCTCCTCTTGATTATAGGCCAATTGATATAATGATTGTTGGATTAAGTGGCTGGAATTTTTGTGCAATTAATTGTTTGAGAAATTCATTAATCTAATTGGTTAATTATCATCTTAAGTGGATTGTGCAGCAGATTTTATTGATCAATTATGATTGGCTATAGTGTGTTCTTGTTCTTAATTCAATTAATTAATTTTTTAAAGTTTCTTGTGGTTGCAAATTCTTTGAATAATTGATGAATTGAATCTTGGATGGTCATTCAAGAGCTTTTATGGGGAATACACTAATGAGCAAGAAATTAAATCTAAATTTGGTACATTAAAAAGGGAGTAAGGATAATTGAATTCCAAAGAGTCCATCTAAAGGCTAGTTACCACATTTTCTTGATTATTCACTTCATTTAGTCTTAAGTTTTTTATTCTTGTCATTTAAAATTTAGTTCAATTAAATTTTAGTAATCCAAAACCCCCTACACAATTTTCATGTAATAATACTTGGAACACTCTTTTATAAATAAATTGAGATACAAACTTCTTGGAAAATGACCTAGGTTGCACCATTACCTGTAAATTTTATCTGTCTACCTAGTTTTATTTGAGATTATGCGACACAATTGTCAGAGATTTATCCTTAATTCAAGATGCGATTTGAACCATTAAAATAACTTAAACTTAGTAGTAATGGTTCTAAAACTCATTAGTAACTATGCCATGCAAGGTCCTTAATCATGGTAGTAAATTGCCTTAAATTCAGTACTAACACACCTGAACCTAATAATAGTGCGCCTAAAACTTAATAGTAAAGTATGGTCTCTAAAGCATAGTAATAAATTTTCTTAAATTTAGTAACAATGTCCCTAAACCTGGTAATAACTATTCTAAAACTCATTAGTAACTATGTTCTACTGACGCCATTTATCCATAACACCATACTGTGCCCTAAGTGCTAGTTTTAACTTTCAATCATGCAAGACCATATAGGCATCTACTGCATCATTAGATACACTAGTTATTATCCCCGTACCTTTATCTATTAAAATGAACAATATTGGAAGAGCACAAATGACCTCATTAAATGAGAGAGGAGATTATAGTAGAAAGCCAATCAAGTCATAGCCAATGAACTCAAGCAAGTAAGTGGATTTTTCTAGGACTCATAAGTAATTTTGGTAAGTAAGGTTAAGGGCTGCTCTATGTGAGAGAATAAGTATATCAGCTTCATTGACTTCAAAGGGTCCATACTTCCAATCAAGCAATACCCACACATTAATTTGCCAATATATGGTCTCAGGTCTCAATGTTACAACTACTAGAAATATCATCCTTCCTTCCAATACTCTAAATTTAGAAGGGAGGGGTAGAAGTACCTCTATCTTGATAATAGTGTACTTGTAGGGCCCAACTCCTTCATTAGTTGCTCTATCATGGTCTACACATGGCTAGCCATCCAAGAGAGAAAATATTGTATATCTTACATCTTTGACAGTCTTGCCCATAGATTTCAACTTTCTTATTTATCAGCTAACAAAGGAGACAAAATATAGGTTCATATCTATTGTGATGAAGGATAGGTGGGTTTTCCAAATTGTTGGATCTCTCTTGCAAGCTTATCAGCTAAGGCCTTGATAGGCATACCTGTGTAATGGAAAGCAAATGGAAGTAGGACACTGGCACCTTTTAGTCTATGATAAGTAATAACAAATTCTAGTTTTGAAAATGAAAATGCAAGTCCAAGATGTAAGTATCTATTCATATAAGGGAAAGGAAAGTTTCCAAAAAACTTTTCCCTAAGTTCATAAGGTTCAGCCCTGAAAAAATCTTTCTTTTCCCACCATTTTTGAACCTTTGTCTTAATCTCTCATAAATGATCCCGCTTAGCAAAACTTTGATGACCCTTAGTCACCATATTGGTTACTTGACAGGAACTACAATAAAGCAAATATGCCATGACAACTACAACTCAAAACAAAACTTTATAACAAGCAATCAAACATACAAAAGAACCTATTTTTCTATCTTAATCCAACCATGTAGACTATCATACCAATCAACATATGTTAGACATCAGTAATCCTAATGAAAGTGGAGTAAGTTTGCATCCAACTTAATCTGATAAGACTCATCTCACACTCTCAAGCATTACATTTAGGTTACAAATTGGACAACTATTTTATGATACTAAAGTTTATAATTTTTGTTTTCACATCAATATGAATATATTAAGATAAGCTATCCATGACTACATTAATATGTCATGCAACTATAGCCAAAACCAAATGCCTCAATTGAAATCATAGAATTCTAGCAAAGCTGAAAAAGAATTGACATACCCATTTTCACTTTATTCTAATAAAAGTCAATAAATGATATAGTTTCTTATACTAATATTCACACCCCTTTTTTCGGAGTAAATATTGGACTTTGCTAGGAATGATCATGATAATAAACAAAAAATGATGACTTTAAATGCCAAACTCCTTAGTAACTATAAATACCAAAAGTCCTTAAACGTGGTGTAAAGTGAAAGTGAAAAGGAGGTTAAGCTATGATTGATGAACATAGCATCGGGAACCATAAAAGCTTTTCTATAAAGTTTGCCATATTTCTTTGTTAGGACATGACAAAAATCTGAAAATTCATGATACCTTAGGTGTGCTTGTTGAAATCCAAGAATCAATTAGGTTTTGTAAAGTTGGTCTTAACAATTTATGTTTTTCACAATCACTTTACTTTAAAAAAAATGGTTCTTAAATTGGTTTTATTTTCAAACTAAGTAAGTGAGTTTAGAGTTTGGCATATACTTACTTAATTTGTGACTTGAACCTATTAGCACTAATCAATACTTCTAATTGTCCACATCTTGTCTTTCATAATTTTCCTTCTTGTACTTCAATCAGATGCTATTCAATTCTAGAGCTATAAAATGTAGAGAAAAGGCAATGCTATACAACATTTTCTTATGCTCTTAAATAAATTAAGATGATAATATTTAACATTTTTTAAAACAATTTTTTTCTAGTTGGATTTTGCATTTAAAACAAGCATAATAATTTGTTTAGCTTCATAAAATTGAGTCAGTGTGTGTGTGTGTGTGTGCGCGTGCGCACTCATTTTAAATATAGGACAACACAGTGTTAGCTATAACTTAAGATTATAATTAATTGAAATGTGATCATTAGAGCTCTATGACACTTGTGGGAAATGAAAAATATTTGGTCTTGATGAAATTCCTATATGCTTTAGGTTTGGCTCTATCATAGTTGGGGCTTTACAATTTAACTAGTTTTAGGTATTGAATTTTTGTTCAAGTTTTACTCTTAAATCTAATAGTAACATTTCTAAAACTTGTAGTAATAATCTTAAAATTTAATAGTAACTATAGCCTAAATGGTAGTAAATACATTGATGTGCACTGCTTAGACAAGAAGGTTGAGTAATTGAGGGAATAAGTATACAAACTTAATTAGTAACAATTTAACTAGTATCTATGACATACACAAAAGCTCAATGGTTTACTTGCTTAACAAGAGCTATACATAAAAGATCACTTAATATGGTGTGAAACTTATTTCATTGGCTATGCAAGGATTAGACATGTTACCTGAATGAATAAATATTACATACACATATCACTTGTAACATAAAGCTTCATTTTCATTAGTAACATGAAGTCAAATATTGCTTTACTTGTAGCTATTACATACACAAATAAGTATTACATACAATGTCTAAGGACCCAAAAAATTTAAACTTTACTCCACCTGTAACTGCTAAAGCTTCACTACATCTTTTGTTGTTCTAAAAGACAAAAAACATGAACATATCATATATAGTAATCAGGTGTAACCTTCTTATATACAACCAAGTTGTAACTGACGTATGTGCAAAAAATAAGTTATGTCGACACGTGTAAAGAAAAGAACCTAACTTCTGAACCTTTAAAAAACCACTGATCACTTCCTTACAAAAAGTCATAAACAAAACCACTAGATATCTACTTTTCTATTATCAAGGTAAAGATGGATTAGGATTTTTGCACCTAGACCGGTTATGGCCAGCCTTTTGGTAATGAGAACATTGGTATTGAACCTTGTCTTGAAATTGAGATTTGTGTTATTTTTTCTACAATCTCCTGGTAGGACAACTTGTGATAGGTGGCTGCAAGAAAGTGTTGCTAACATGATCATTGACAGAAAGATCGTTCAAATTTGGCATATCATGGATCTTTATAAGGATCATTGTATTCATATAGAATTTTTTATGAGAGCTCAATAAGTAGTATTCTTCAAGATAAAAGTATACACTCTATGCATGAGGGCATGGGATGCCAGTTATTTGCCAAGCTTAACAAGTACACTCTCTTAATGCCACATTGACTCTCAAATTAGTGCTTCCTATTTGAACTATATCTAACTAATCATATAATGTTTTGCTATCATATTTTCAACTTTAACAACATTCTTCTTGAGCATTGCCTCAATCCTTAGGATTATCCTATTTATCTATCTAGTGATAGCTTCCTTGTTAGCATGTAGCTTTTAGTAAGCTTTTCCCTATGCTTGTTGATTAAAATACAAAGATTATCCTTTCTCTTTTTTACAATCCATGCATTAAAAGATTATACAAGGTTAGTTGTGATATTATCCCATCGCAACTATAGAATTTAAATATGGACCACTTATCAATGTCAGCCTTTGTCTCCACCCATCTAGCCAACTTAAAGGAGAATAACCTCAAAATTTTTAATTCTTTCACATTGTCCCAGTCTGGTTGAGCATATGAAATTTCATATGTCAAAACATGTATCTTATAGCTAATCTCATATCAATCAAACAATTTCACAACTGCAACTAAACTTTTGACAGCAATTTTAACCCATTTCTAACATTAGTTGGAACTTTGGGGGTCAAAATATGAATTCCTTTCCTTTTATACTCGTGGCTACCATAAACAAGTCTACTTTGATCCATAAGACCAAGATGTAAGATACATTTGCATATGGAAGCTATATAGTGTATTTGGGCCATCTTGACATAATAGGGCTTAAAATTTAAAAAATTCATAACTTTAGCTATATAATTTTGATTTTCACAAATTATATGTCTATGAAAAGCTTATAATCTAAACTTTATGCTATGCAAATTTCAAGTGAAAATGAATTTATTTAGTCTCTCAAAAGTCCAGAAAACCACGTCTATGATAGTAACTACAATACTACAGAATTTCAAGTGTTCTAAATCAAATTCAAAAATTCATAAAATATTCTATAAAACTCCAAAAAAAAATCACTTTTAGCTTGTTAAAAAGCTCTATAAATTCTCTAATTACAAATTTCAACTTCAAACTAAGTCATTTGGACTATCAAGGGTAGAGGTACAATTTATGACTTATTTAAACCAAAATTTAGTTCTAAAGTGGTTAATTGGCCTTTAATATACAATCTTTTCTCTTGAGCAACTTTTAATCCATTCATACAACATTCTCATAAGAACCATTGCATGAAATATGACTAGCATAACTAATTGACCATTCTATATCCATTTCTGCATATATAACTCTATGGCTTCTAAGATGAACATGCACAAATGGCTATATTATACATCAAAATGGCATACATCTATGATCTCAAGCTCATACATATGTTGTCGTTACATATTATTGTCATATAGAAGATGTTTTATTGCTAAGGTGTCTCATACATAATCAATTACATTTACAACAAAAGTTTCTAACACATGATTTTTAACTTCTAATTCTTCTCATTTTCTTTCTTCTTGTTTGAGAAACCTAAAATGATTAATGGAAGATACATGGGGTGAGATTCTTAGGAGAATCTTAGTAGCAAATATCAATCCATATCAATGCATACAAAGAATGCCATGAGGAAATGCAAGCTTGCCACTTGTAAACATCATATAGCTCAAACATAACATTTAACATGAAGCTTTTATTTTCATCAAGCCATGGCATCAAAACATACTAGCTAGTTTCAACTAAACTCAACTTGATGCCAAAAAAGAGCTACTGCACTTAATTCCATGTCATAGGGAGCTATGAGTCATAACATAGCCATTTCATATGCATGAAACTCAAGATGGAATTCATTGCAAAACATTGCTCATGAAATCATTAAACAAGTAAGCACACAAGCATCTAAACTTATTTAAACACTCAAATGCATGCAAGATAGGGAGAGATAGCTATCTTGTGGATTGAGAAGCTTTAAATCACCATTAACCTTTTTTATTCATCTCCTTGGTCTTTCTTTGCTTGACACTTATGCCAGAGTGGACCTAGACTAGCTTGGCCTACATATGTCCATTTGCAATGCAAAATAACTCATTAAGATCTATTCTAACTCTTGTTGTTAACACTTAAACCTATTAAAACTCAATATGCTTATTCATCCCATTTTAGGTCCCTTAAGAGGTAATTCTTATATTTCATTTTCTAGGCTCTCTAACCTCACTTGCTATGAGCCATATAACTCTAATGGAACTCATTGGAACTATCATATATAAGATTAAAGAAGCCAAAGTTTAACTTGTTTCTTTAAGTCCTTTTGAACTCTAAAAATTCACCTTTCAATATAAAACTTATAAATTCAATCTAACGGTTCCATTAATGTTTATACTTCATATCTAGACCCCTTATAATCTTAGAATTCATAAAAACTCTTCCTAACTACTTCATCTCTATCATGGTCAAAACTAGTACCATGCACACCATTCTTGGGGATTTTGCATCTTCCATGGAGAATTTGCTAGATGTAGATGTTCTTGGTTCTTTTCTAGTTCAATTTTGCTCTTAGGTATCTTAAAAACATCTTCCTAGGGTTCCAAAACTTCCAAGATGCAACAAAAACCTTAGGTTCCCTAACTTTAATCTTATAACTTATTACTTGATTCTATTTGCATAATCTTATTCTCCATGTTTCAAAACCCCTATTCCTATGAAGTTTTGGTAAAAATCAAATTCCTTCTAGGATTCTCTTTATCTAGGTTGAATCAAGGAAAGCAAGAGAAGCAAAGAAAGAGGAAGCTTCTTATCATATATTATACCTTGTTTAAATCCTTGTTTAATGGAGATTTTTATGGTGGAATTGGTTGCTCCAAATTCTCTCCCTTCTTCAAGTGTTTAGCCACCAAAATACTCTTTTCAAGAAACCAAAACCATAAATGAAAAGAGCATAAAAAAGAAGAAGAAAGTTTCTAGCTAAAATGAGGTAAAAAAAGTGTAAAGTTTCTTACCTTTCTTTGCTTTTCTTCCTCTTCTTTGTCCTTCCTCCTTGTGTGACTATGGCTACTAGTTCTAGTGTGTTCTATGTTAGTTTGAAGAAGAACCAAGTGGCATGGCTTAACAAAAGGAGAAAAGAGATGATTTATAACAAATTCTAAAATTCCCATTATGTTCTAAAACTTTGATTGTTCTATTTGAACTTGTTTTGTATCCTTTTTAAATACCATCAATTCTATATGAAAATTTAGACTCTCTAGTTTGTTAAACATATTTACTTTGAAATTTATGAGATTTAAAATAATTCGAAACAACTTGATCAAAATTTCAATCAATCAATATCCTAAATTATACACTATAACAATTTTAGTCATTCTAACAATTTTTACAATTTTTAGTACCTTTAAAAATTTTAGTGAGTTTAATTTTAACATTTAAAAATTTCTTTTTTGACTTTCTAAAATTTTATCCAAAATCATGATTCTACCACTATTTATCAATTAAATTTGGTTAGCCACTTTGGCTTCAGTTTTCAGGCCGTTAGTGATTTCATAATCTTGTTTCTAGATGTTCTATGTAATTGTCTTTAATTCATCTTACTTTAGGGTTCTCTTTCATTATCTTATTGGTTCTAGTTTAATTTTAAAGAATTAAATGTTACATTATCTAGTAATTTCAGTGCATCATCCTTACATCTTCTCTGTCCCTAGCAGACTTTAGAGAACTCATTACCAAAGTTCTCTTTCATGTGTCAATAGCAGAATGCATGCCTATCCACACCAAACACTTTTCTTACTACACCAATTATGGCATTATGGTGATTTGAAACCAGAGTAATTTCCATACAACTAGTCAAGTCTTTAACATTTCGAAGGAATCACAGCCAATCACCATATGTTTCTATATATAAGTTATTGTCTGCATCATATATAGATGTTGTTAATAGAGTCTCCAAGTATGGCCCATTGAGGTGGCAACCATTAATGTATAATATTATTCTTGAACTAAGCATGAAATTGTTATATAGCATCCATACACAATGAACAACCTCTCAAAATGGTTGTTTGCAGATGAAATCCACCTTGTAGTAATTTCTGGACCTATTTCCATTAAGTGTGTGTTTGGAATCCCGTTTTAAAACTACTTTTATGTAGAAGCAACAAATTGCTACTTCCTCATAAACATGATTTTGAGCCTTGGAAACGCAGAACCAAACACACCATAAATAGTTATATAACCAAGGGATTAGCATGTATGACTAGTCTACTAGCCTATTATATTAACTAAAGCTCTATCTTTGCTCTTTCATGCTTGATGGTAATTTAATGCTAATCCAGACTCTCTGAACAACTTATTATGGATATCATTGGACATTTTATCCCTAGTTGACTTTACATTGTTAACCATTATTGTTGCCACTAAGTTAGCCCTTGACTTGTAAGATACTACCAAGTCGTCTTGTATTGAGTATATGTGCTCACTATAAAAGGTTCGAACACTTAACAAGAGTGTGTTTTTAGCCATTGTGCAGACTGTTAACTTATACTTTCATCCATCCACATTGCACTTAACAATAATCTTTTAGGGGCTATTCTTTGTGGAAATGTATCTAAATTTATGGGCAATACTGTACTTGTATAGTGCTTGCTTGGATTCCATAGTATTTGAAAAAAAATTGTTTAGACCTAACAATCAAATCTATCTATTTGGCAAAATTTACCTTAAGCATGAGTGCAATGACACTTTATATTGTACATAAATGACCATCAACAAGTGGAAGATTGATTAAGGAAGGTGTATCATTATAGGAACTAATGAAAATAATAGGATTATGCATGAATTGTGATGTTAATGAAATACGATTGAAATACACGTTGAAGTTTGATGTCTCTGAGCTATTAGACATGGTAGATGATATTGTTGGGCTATAATTAATCAAGTACAATAATCAATATGCACTTGTATATATAATGAATGGGAAACAAACTATACCATCACCCTCCTAATCAATAACAATGTAAGGAATTAACCTTTTATAACTTGTCTAATAAATATCCATTGTACATTATAATCCTTATACCTTGGTGTTACTCCATAGTCTAATAAAATTTTAATTAAATAAAAATGTAGAATGAATTTAAATGGTTCATTCAAGTGTTAGGTCTCCTTCCAAGTTAGAATTTGTACTTCATTCATGTACAATATATGCCTTCCTTAATCAATCTTATCATGGAATGCCTTTGTCTTTTCTTTATAAATCCTTGCATTATCATAGGCTTCTAATTTGATCTCTTCAAGCTCTTAGAGTTAGAATTTTCTATGAGATCCTGCTCCATTCAAATCCAAATTGCATTTCTTCACAACCCAGTAAGCCTTATGCTCCACTTCTACCAGTAAGTGACAAGCTTTTCCAAATACTAGCCGATAGGGTGACATGCCAATAGGAGTCTTGTAGGCAGTCCTATAGGCTCAAAGTGCATCATCTAGCCTCTTGCTCTAATCTTTCCTATTCAGCAACATTGTTTTCTCCAAAATTTGCTTCACCTCTCGGTTAGAAATTTCTTCCTGGCTATTTGTTTGAGGGTGGTATAGAGTAGCTACTTTATGCATAACACCATACTTGCTAAGCAAGCTGTGCATACTCTGGTTGCAAAAATAAGTGCCCAGGTCACTAATAATGGCTTTAGGGATACCAAACTTGTAGAAAATATGAGAGCAAACAAACTCTACAACTATAGAAGAATCATCAGCCCTAGTGGGTTTTGCTTCCACCCACTTCGAAACATAATCAACAGCTAATAAGATATATGAAAAGCCAAAAGAAGTAGGAAAAGGTCCCATAAAATCAATGCCCCACACATCAAAAATTTCACAAAACAAAATGGAATGTTGTGGCATTTCATTTCTCCTAGATATGCTACCTGTTTGTTAACACCTGACACATCTTTTACAAAAATCAAAGGCATCACGAAATAAAGTAGGCCAACACAATCCACTATCTAGAACCTTCTTAGCTGTACGTTTTGGACTAAAGTGACCTCCACATGCAAGTGTGTGACAAAAATTTAAAACAAATCAAATTTTATATCAGGCACACAATGTCTAATCACTTGGTTACTACATAGTCTCCACAAATATGGATCATCCCAAAAATAATACCTAACTTCACTCATAAACTTATTCAACTAATGTTTATTCAAATCAACAGGCAATTCAAAAGTAGCTAGATAATTCACTAAGTTAGCATACCAAGGATAGAAACTATGCACAGGAAATCATCATCAGTAGGTAAAGAATCTACCTTTGGAGCTTCAATTCTGCTCAAGTGGTCTGCCACTAAGTTTTTAACTCCACTTTTATCTTGGATGTCGATATCAAATTCTTGAAGTAGAAGCATCCATCTGATCAATCTTGGTTTGCATCAGGCTTCTTCATTAAGTACTTCAAGGCTGTATGATCAGTAAAAATAATGACTTTAGTATCCAGCAAATAAGATCTAAATTTATCCAAAGCAAAAACAATAAGAAGAAACTCTTTCTATGGTTGTATAATTTGCTTGGGCCCCATCTAGAGTTTTGGACACATAAACTATCACATGGGACCTCTTATTCACCCTCTAGCTCAAAACTGCACCTACAGCAAAATTAAAAGCATCATATAAAAGCTCAAATGGGAGGTTCCAATCAGGGGGTTGAATAATGGGTGGGGAAGTCAATCTTTTCTTAAGATCATTAAAAGTCGTTTTACATGCATCATCAAAATGGAAATCAACATCTTTTTGTAATAGCTTAGACAATGGCAAAGCAATTTTACTAAAATCCTGAATGAATCTTCTATAAAAATCTACATGTCCTAGAAAAGACTGGACTTCCTGAACACATGTTGGGTATGGCAAAGAAGTAACAACATCTATCTTAGCCTTATCAACCTCTATGCCTTGTTCAAATATAATATGACCCAATACAATGCCTTTTCAAACTATAAAATGACACTTTTCAAAATTAAGTATAAGGTTCTTTTCTATGCATCTTGTTATGACTCTATTAGGCTACACAAGCAATCATCAAAAGAGTTTCCATATATAGTAAAATCATCCATAAAAATTTCTATATAGTATTCTAGAAAATCACTAAAAATGGAAACCATGCACCACTGGAAAGTTTCAGGGGCATTGCAAAGACCAAAAGGCATTTGTCTATAGGCATATGTTCCAAATGGGCATGTGAACGTCATCTTCTCTTGATCCTCCGAGGCTATACATATCTGGAAATAACTTAAAAATCCATCCAAAAAATAATAATGAGACTTCTCAGCTAAACGCTTAAGCATCTGATCAATAAAAAAAGAGAGATAATGATCCTTTCTAGTGACTAAATTAAGTTACTTATAGTCAATGCAAACCCTCCAACTGTTCTGTACACAGGTGGGCACCAATTCATTATTCTCATTCTGGACAACTGTGATCCTTGATTTCTTTGGAACCACCTACACAGGACTAACCCACTGACTGTCAAAAATATGATATATAATATCAGCAAATAAAAGTTTAGAAACTTCTTTTTTAACCACATCTAGAATAAGTGGGTTTAGTCGCCTTTGAGGTTGCCTTATTGGCTTTGCCCTATCTTCCAATAGAATTCTATGCATGCATGTATCAGGGCTAGTGCCAGGTATGTCAGGTAAGGTCCACCCTATTGCTTGTCTTCTCCTCCTTAAGACCTCTAAAAGCTTCTCTTCCTCCTCTAGAATAATGTCACTGGCTATAATTATCGGAAGCTTCTCATCCTTCTCCAAATTTGTATACTTGAGATTGTTTGGCAGCAGTTTGAACTCTAAGGTAGGAGCTTGCTTAACCGAAGGTATGAGTTATTTGATTTCAATCTCTTCCATGCCAAAATACCTGTTCAGACAACTCACAGATAGAAGAAACAACTTTCTCATCTTTGGGAACATCAACAGAAGGAATATCAATAAAAGAACTAACAGCACTAGTAACATCAGTATCACTATTGCGTGAACTAGTCATATAGCATATAATACCACTATCAATAGGCAAGGTAAGAGTGGACATAGATGAACTAGCATAATCAACATATCCAAAAGTGACAGCATCATGCAACATATCTTGAGAATTAAGAAATCTAGTAATATCAAAACAATCAGGGTGAACAACAGCATGCACATCATCTCTAAAACAAAAGGATTGATCTAGACCAGTATAATTATCCAAATCAGTCACAGGCTAACTAACAGTGAAATCAGCACAAAAAGAAAAAGTCACAAAATCATAATAATCAGTACATGTACAGAACTCACTATTCTCAATAAAAGCATTAATCTGGGTACATCTGTGACATATAGTAGTTCTAGAACATATACAATCAAGGGAACCATCCAAGTCAGCAATATCACAGGAATCAATCAACAAACTATCCTTAAAATCAGCACTGGCATTAACAACTAGCATATCAATCAAGTTGATACTAAAAACAAAGTTATCATCACATGGGTGTTTCATAGTATTAAATATATTAAATTATATCACATTGCCAGCAAACTCTATTTAAAGAGTACCCTCATGCACATTTATAATTATTTTTGCAGTTTTTAAGAAAGGTCTACTTAAAATAAGTGGGGCATGTCCACTAGATCTATGTCTGTCATCCTCTATGTTAAGGACATAAAAATCAACTAGAAAAATCAAATCATTTACCTTAACTAAAACATCCTCCAACACTTCTGAAGGATAGGTAATGCTCCTATTTGCCAACTGCACAACCACTCCAGTAGGTTTTAGCTTTCCCATATGCAAAGATAAATACACAGATTTAGGCATAACATTTATAGCAGTACCAAGGTCAATCAAAGTATCAGAAAACTCAAAATTCCCAATAGTGCATAGGATTGTAAAGGTGCTCGGATCTTAACACTTAGTGGGCATTGTTAGTTGTATAAGTGCTGAAACATTCTTGCCAAAATTGACTTTTTCATTCCCTCTTAGACTCCTCTAACTTAGTGTATTTGGGGATAGTCTTGATTGCCTCTAACAAGGGTACATTGACCTCAACCTTCTTGATAGTCTTAAAAATTTCTTTTTTAATATCTGCTTTAGTTTGCCTCTTTCCCAAGGTAGGTCTATATGGGAAAGGCAAGATCTTCTTTGGCTCCTCTTCTTTGTTAGGCTCATCTAGTGCGACGTGTGTATTTGATAACACCAGCTTATCCATGGTAATGGTGTCTGAGGATCCTTAAACCTTTTTTTCACTCCTAAGAGTGATGGCACTAACATTGCTACTATTCCTCGGATTAACAACTATCTGTAATGGTAATTGGCCTAATCCTTGGCTTTTTACCTCATTGAGAAAGTTAGCCAACTGACTAATCATATTCTCCATATACCTGTTCTGAGTTTTCATGTTATCCATTTCTTATCTGTGTCTAGCCTCACTCTATTCTATCTTTTCCATGAGTTGCTTCATCATAAACTCCATGCTATTATCTTTTCTAGGTTCCTCTTTGATAGGAACTGATTGCCTAATAGGTTAGGAAGACTAAGCACTAGATCTTGCAACATTGTATCTATTTTGCTGTTGCCCTCCCCTATATCTCAAGTTGGGGTGATCCCTCCATCCTGGATTGTATGTATTAGAACAGGGATCATATTTTTGCTACCCTTGTTGCATTGGCCTGACTAGAAACATCCCAACACAAGTCTCTACCCTGTCTTCTAACATAAGGCACTGATCAATAGCATGTGTGGCCAAATAGCATATATCACACAAAGGTCCCACTAAGGTAATAAAGGTAGATGTCTACCCAAGTGCATAACACTGTGGTTAAGAATGTGTCTGAGTAGGGTAGGATTGTGGTGCACAAGTCTGAGAAGGAGTAGAGGATGGCTGTAGTTGTTGTCAATCTAAAGCAAGTTATTGGAGCACAGAAGATATTACATCAATCTTACTCTCAATTCTCTGACCATAGCCTGGAGCATATAATTCACTAACTCCTCTTACTGTCTACATTGATCTGGACCCAAATTACTGAGCATTCTGAGCCATCTTATTAATCAACTCCCAGGCCCTTATAGGTGTCAAATCACCTAAGGCTCCACCAGATGCAGCATTAATCATGTTTCTATCTATGTTCAATAGCCACTCATAGCAGTACTGAATAAGCAGCTGATCAAAAATTTGATGGTGAGGATAACTAGCCAGTAATCTCTTGAATCTTTCCCAGTACTTATACAAAGTCTCTCCACCATTCTGTCTGATCCCACATATTTTTTTTCCTTATTAATGCAGTGCAAGAAGCAGGAAAGAATTTTTTCAAGAAGAGCCTTTTCAGTTGGTCCCAAAAAGTGATGGCACCAAGAGGTAGATAGTACAACCAATCCTTGGCTAAACCATCCAAGGAAAAAAGGAATGCTCTGAGCTTAATTTGTTCTTCTAAGACTCCCTGTAGCTTCATTGTAGAGCAGACAACATGGAATTCCTTCAGATGTTTGTGAGGGTCATCTCCTACAAGTCCATGAAATTTAGGAAGTAAATGAATCAAACCAAATTTAAGATCAAAATTTGTATCTAATTCTTGGTATTGTATACAAAAATTTTGATAATGCACATTAAGAGCTGTCAATTCTCTAATGGTTCTGGCATGCATGTTATCATTCAAATTTGCATTTACATTCAAGTTAACCTAAACATGCATATTCATGTTAGTATTCATTGAATCTTGTTCAGCCATATTATCACCAGCAAATTAAAGTACACAATTAATTCCTTGTACACAATCAAAAGTAGAAGAAATAGAACTACTAATTCTTACACTATCCTTGTTCTTCTTAATCCTTACTTGTCTTCTAAAGGTTCTTTTAATTTCCAGATCCAAATCAATTAATTTTTCACCGGAGCTCCTTGTCATAAACCAATTAGACAAGTAAAAACTAAGAAGGAACACAAGAATCAACAAATAAAAATTAAAACAATAAATCTAGAAAAATTATAAAAATCCTAGAAAATTCGAGAAAATACTCAAAAATTAGAAAAAATGCCTAATATGTTGAAATTTGGCCAAAAAATAGTGCACCCAATAGCTTTGCTATTATTTTTACTTAAAACACCAAAAAACCTTAGAAAATAAAGTTTGAGAATTTTTTAGGCACTTTAAACAAAAATTCCAACAAGTGGCAAAATTAGATCAAGCAACCAAAATGTCAAAAATCCAACATCAAAACAAAGGAAAAATAGAACAAAAACAGAGCAAAAAATAGGGCAAAAATACTAAGAAACCCTTTCAAACAATTAAGAAACTAAACTCCCCGGCAACGGTGCCAAATTTGATGATTGTGTCGCGTAATCTCAAATAAAACTAGGTAAACAGATAAAATTTGCAAGTAATAGTGCAACCTAGGTCATTTCCCTACACGTTTGTGCCTCAATTTGTTTATGAAAGAGTGTTCTAAGTATTACTAAATGAAAATTGTTTAGGGGGTTTTGAATTACTAAAATTTAATTGAACTAAATTTTAAATGACAAGAATAAAAAATTTAAGACTAAATGAAGTGAACAATCAAGAAAATGCGGTAGCTAACCTTTAGATGGACTCCCTAGAATTCAATTATCCTTGCTCCCTTTTTAGTGTATCAAATTTAGATTTAATTTCTTGCTCATTAGTGTATTCCCTATAAAAGCTTTTGAATGACCATCCAAGATTCAATTCATCAATTATTCAAGGAATTTGCAACCACAAGAAACCTTGAAAAATTAATTAATTGAATTAAGAACAAGAATACACTATAACCAATCCTAATTGATCAATAAAATCTGCTACATAATCCACTTAAGATACTAATTAATCAATTAGATTAATGAATTTCTCAAACAATTAATTGCACAAAAATTCCAGCCACTTAATCCAACAATTATTATATCAATTGACCTATAATCAAGAGGAGATTAAAAGTAAGTTGCACAGCACTAATTCTAAAATTTTCACAAACATGTAATGACCACAATTAACATTTCAAAGATCAAATTATACTTAATCCACAAATCACTAATCTAGTAATTTCCAACAATTAAATTCCTAAATTAATAAACTATACTTAGTCAAATTAATAAAAGAATTAATGCAGGAATTAAAAGAGTAAGAAAAGAAATTTTTATTCAATTTGGTGAGGAAATGTGGAGCTTAAATCTGCATCTGGGAGTCTTCAATCTTTAGGTAGCCACCAAGGATGATTCAAGTTGCCATGGAGAATTTAAATGGAAGAGAATCGATGGAATGAGCAGCAACCATGGAAAAACCGATGAGAAAATGCTTTTTTGTTCCCTCTCGAAGCTCCAGCCTTGACGTCGTCTAATCGTGTTATTTCCCTACTCCCAGCTTGCTTATTTCCCACATTGAGGTCACGTTAATTCGATGAATGCTTCAATTTCTTTTCTTAATGAGTCACATGCCCCTTAGCTCGCGTTATTTCTCGTTGAATGTTCACGCTGTACGTGTTTCCTGTCACTTACTCTTCAGTCTTCCTCACGTGCTGCCCACGTTTTTGTTTAATCCTACGTGTTCTGCTGTGTGTGCATGACTCCTTTAACTCTCACTTTAACCTTCTCTAAACTCCAGCTCCTAGCTCATTCAGCTTGCAATTATTCCCATGTCAGCCTGTAGCTTCCTCCTTCTCGCTAACGTTTTTCATGCTCCATCCAGCACGTAGCAAACACGTGAGTTCTTCTCAACTCTTCTATGTTAAAACCAAGCTCTTTCACTCCATAACAACTTGTGGCTTTTCCTCTTTTCTACTCCTCCACACTTTCAACCCAAGACCTCTTTATGTGGAGTTGTTTCTACTCTGTTTCAGCTTGAATTTATGGTTTCTTCGGATGAGGTGTGGGGAATGGAGTGTGTAGCCTTGATGGGTCTCTCGATGGATCAACATGCTTCATGCATGGTTCTGTTCAACGTTTAACTTTGCTTCTCTTCGTGCATGTAAAACCCATGGCTTGCACTTTGCTTCTTCCTCTATTTCAGCTACACCTTTGTTCACCTTAGCTATCATTCCATGTAACTTCTTCCCATTCTCCAGCTCTCTTCGTCAGCTCAGCTTCTCTTCTAGCTCAAGCCCTTAGCTGTATGTTTCTTGCTTCAATTAGCTCAAATGCCTCCTGTAGCTTCTTCGTCCAGCCATTGTAACAACCCAGAAAAGAAAAGGAGAGAAAAGAAATGAGAAAAGAAAAGAAAAAGAGAAGCTGGAAAATTTTCGAAGAGCTGAAAATTTTCCAAGTCTTCTCGCCATAGCGAGAAATAGCCTCACCATAGTGAGAATGCCCTATCGCAATAGCAAAAATGTTCCCTGTAACATCCGGTCCCTCCGTAAAAGTGAGAAACACAATGTTTGGTTTCTCCGTAAACGTAAAAAATGGGCCAAATATAAAAGGAAGTCCTCAAAATAGAAGGAATTGGGGCCAACTAAAATTATGATAAAATTTTAAATAATAGAAAATGAGGATTTGAATCTTGAGTTGCCCAGAAATCAAGGCCAGAGTGATTCGATAAATTTGCCGAAAGGCCAGTGGCATTTTCGTAAATATGGGCACTTTTTGAAATACTCATAGGAGGGCTTTTTAAATGGAAATTTTGAGTTGCCCAGGGTTCTCAGAGGCCCCAAAAACCATGGGAAGTCCCAGGACCGGTAAAGCCCTTCCGGTGTACTCTTTCCGACGTCGGTTGACCCGAACTTTGACCGATTCGTTTGGAAAGGTTTTAGCTCCGATTTGAGTGATTCCAAAGGCATTTTATTAAATTGGGAACCTATTTGTTAAGATGGAAAAGACGGTTCTCAAAAAGGAGCTAAAATGAAGTAGAAACGAAAATGCAAAGTATGAAAGGGCAAAAATGGAATTTAAGTGTTAAAGGAAGCTTCCAAACTCTTTTTATAAGTCACGTTCTTCCTCTCCTTCATTAAACCGACTTGCTTCTGCCCAGTTTCAGAGAAGAACTCCAGCTTCTTAGGCGCACAAGAGAAGGAGGATTTTGGAGGAAGAAATTCAAGAAAAAGGTAAGAAACTTTAAGAAATTCCATATCCTTCCTTCTTCAAACTTGCTCCCCTCCTCTCAAGCTTTATTTCTATGGTTTTAATGGAGAGTTTGGTGCTGTTTTGGGGGCAGAACAGAGAGGGAAATTTCGAAAATTGAGGGAACAAGCCAACCAAGTGGAAGAGCAAGCAAAGAAAAGCAAGAAAACAAGGTAAAACTTCCATTCTTTGGTAGTTTCTCCCTCCCCCTTCCTCTTGCACGAATTTGGGCACCATGAGCCCAATTCTTAGGGGCTGTTTTCTGCCCAATTTATGGAGGGATTAGAGGTTTTAGATAGCAAGGATTAAGAAGGAACCAATAAAATCAAGAAAGGAGCATTAAGAGACAAGATAGAACCATTAGGGATCCAAATGCTCCCTTGCAAATCTGATTTTATATGAATGTTCTTAGACTTAATTGAATGTTCAAACATGCTCCTAAGACCCCTAGAGAGCTTCCCACATGCACCTCCCATCCAAGAAAGCAAAGAAATTGCAAGAAAAACTAATGAACTCTAAGCTAGAAAAGTGTAGAGCTCTTAAACACTTTGCAAAAACTGATTTGATATATGAGTTTCCTTGCATGTGTGAGTACTTGATTGAGCTTCTAAGACCTCTAGGAAGCCTCCCAAGTGACTCTCCCATCAAGGAAAAATTGGAAACCCCTTGAACCCTAAATACTTCCATAATGTTGACCTAGGCTAGAAAGAGTACCAAGGGAAAGTTTTAATTTGTTTCAAGCTTATTTTTGAGTCATGTAGGATGGAAGAGGATAAGAGGAAGCCTTGGAAAAATTTTAGAAGCCCTAGATAGTGAGATGGAAGTGTAGGCTCCATAATGTAGCATAATGAAGCAACTCCTAGTTAGGCTCTTTAAAATAATTGTGTGATGACTCCAAGGAGTCCAAATGGAGTCAAGAATCATAGATTAAAGGAGAGAAGGGAGCCAAGATCATGAATTCTTGAAGTTGCTTCATTAAGTGCCTTATGGAAGCATAATGGAGCCATAAACCAAAGTAGCATCATGTAAAGTGTGTATAATGCCAAGGCTTGTTCCCATGAGTAATTCATGTTTCTTTTGGTATGTCTAGGCCAAGAGAAACCATCTCCACCAATTTGTGGGTGTGTGGCCGAAAGAGGAGGCTTGAAAGCTAAAGAAAAAGTGTGTGAAATTGTGCAAGGTAGCTCTCCACCTCATTCTCTTTGCATTCTTGTGTGCATATGTATGTCTTAGTGTGCTTGCATGCATTCTTGATGCTTGATAATATGCCACTTGATCCTTGTTGTGCATTGGTACTAATGTGTTGTCTTGAATGACCATGGTTGTGGAAAGAGCCCATAAGGGTGAGGTGATGCCAAAAGTCCCTTGATGAAGGTGAGGAGATGCCAAAAGTCTCATGGCATGGGTGAGACAAGGCCAAAAGTCCCTTGAATGGGTGAGGCAAAGTCAAAAGTCCCTAGACCAAGAGTGAGGCAAATCCAAAAGTCCTAGAAATGGAGTGAGGCTAAACCAAAAGTCCCTAGAGCATGAAAGTAATCTTGACATGTGAATGTGGCATGGAATAGAATTTATTGCACACTTTATGCTTGTATAGTTATGCATTTGGTATATGTATGCCTTGAATGTGATGCAAATGGGTGTGTGAGCTATTGGGATTCTTTGAATCTCATCCCCTCCTCTCCAATGCTCTAAGATGCTAGGTGGACCAAGTAGCTATGGTGAAGGGAGCCAACAACCATGAAAGAAGGAGATTGACAAGCCTAGGCCTAGTTTGTATTCTTTTGAACCATAATGATGTTCAATGATGTATATGTTTATTGTAAATGGCACATGACCCTTGAGATACATGTAAATATGATATTATGTGATGTATACATGTATGGATATGATGTATGAACTTTAGAAATGAATTTGGGTATGTAATGTCAAGTTATGCAAATTGGAAGTTTGATGCAAATGTGTATAAGTGAGGGTTGAATGGCCAAAATGAGATGCATGAGGTTTGGGACCATTTGGGCAGCTCACACAAGTCTTAAATATGCTTTTAAACTTGCCCAAAAGGTTCCAAGACCAAGGGAAATCCATTTGGCAAATTTGGTACCCAATATGGAGCCAAAATTGACCATAATGGAACCCTATACCATTTTTTGGCCAAATGAGTTATTCTTGCCCTAAAACTTGGCATGCAATTAGGTCTCATTAAGAGCTTTTTGGGAAGCAAAAGATCATAATTTTCGGAGACCTAGAGAATATTTGAGGAATTTTCAAAGGTGGGATTTTTCATGGATTCTGGTATGGGTACTGTTCATACTGGCAGTTTTGAATTCTGTGTCACCCGATAGCCAAATGGTATCCAATGCTTATGAAATTTTATATGCATAAACTAGAGGTCATAAGCTTTCTGTTGCCACTGAGATCACCTCATTTGGAGGTCTAGAGAGGAAGATATGCATTTTCGAACGTTCTGCCCAGTATCAGACATCTTGCCAGACCCGAGGTACTGTTCCATCGATTTCCGGGCGTTTGGCTTAATGTAATGATCTGGAGATATTTTTCCTCTCTAGTTGACATCCACATCCTTCCATAGTGATATCATTTGCAAGCATTGGATTTTTGTGGAATTAGTTAGACATTTGTGAAGTCCATATCAGTAAACTGTGACAGTATCAGGAACCCTCCGACCAGTAGATGATTTGCGTGTCAAACGCATTATATATGAGATTTTAAGACTTCTACATATTTTTAGCATGAAGTAGACGTCTTAAGCTTTCCAGAATGACTGAGATTACATGTTTTCGATTTTTATAGATTTAGTTATAAATTTTCAAATTTTGTGACAGAAAAGAGGAAATTCTGGCCGAAAATACAAACATGGATTTCATATGCTCCTTTGCTTTCTACGAGTTGTAGGCCAAATTTGATGATGGAAATGAGTTATATTCATGTGTTTAAGTATGATAAAGTGATAGATGCTTTCATATGGCCTACGGGACTCCGAAAAAAAATTTTACCAGTAGAGAAATGTACTTTTATTCATAACTTCCTATGACACTATATTATTTCCATAGAATAAACATTAGATGAGGCATGGGAATTGTATGAATTGAGTCCTAAAAGTATGGTGTTACATTCCCAGCTATAGCGAGTGTGGCATTCCATACAAAAACCAGGGAGTTGCTCGCCGTGGCGACGCCATAGCGAAGGCAGAGGTCTGGAACAGACACGAGCTCGCCGTAGAGAGGGTAATGGCTCGCTATAGCGAGAGCGGTCCAGAAAAGCGAGAAAAAGAAAATTTGACTTTTTAAAAGCTTTCAAATCTCTTATTTCTTCTTCTAACCGACTCAAACTCACTTTAGGAGAGAGAAAAGGGCAGAGGAGAGAGAGAGAAGCTGAGGAGAAGAAGAAAGCACAAGAAAGGTATGAATTCTCATGGCTTTTCTCCCCATATGTCACCCTTCTCCCCTTCCCCTCTCTTTCTACGGTTTGAATAGCTAAGATGGTTAGGTCTTGAGTCTGGTTCAGAGGAGAAAGAGTGGGAAACCATTCTTGAGAGAGATTAGAAGTATATAGTCTTCTCTTTCTTGCTTTCCCTTTCTTAAAGAGCTCAAGAGTTGAGAAAAGAGAGAGGATAGCTAATGGACTTTAGTGAGAGAAAAAGACCTAGATTGAGAAGCTCAGTAGAGCTGATTAGAAGAGATCCCTAGCTTAAGAATCAAGTATTAAGGTATTAATTCCATGCTTTTGTGTGGTTAGGCTCAAGAGAAGCTCTCCCATCTAGAAGTGGTAGTGAAATCCACAAGGGAGGAGACAAGTGAAAGAGGAAGTAGTGAATAGCTAACAAGGTAATTCTCTCCACTTTCTCTCATGCATAATTGTGTGTTTACATTGTCTTGCTTGTGTGTATGAATGATATGAGTTATGAGAAGTGTGTTAGCATGATGATATGTTATGAATTGAAGTGATGATTTATATGATTGTTTTGGTTTGCTTGAGGAAATGGAAAAGCCAATAACCCTATAGCCAAGGTGAGGATGAGCCAAACCCTTAAGTTGGTTGAGACAAGAGTAAAAGGTCTCCCAAAAGTGAGGTTGACTCCCAAAGATTAAAGGTTGAGTCTAAGGACCTCTAAAGAATGGGTAAGGCAAATCCAAAAGCCATAAGGGAGTGGGTGAGGCGAATCCATGTACTTAGCAAACTCCTAAATGTTATGTATGGCCTACTCACATGTTGAGAATGTTTTCCTTTATGCATGGCCAATTCACATGTTTTAAATGTTTTCATCATGATTTTATATGCTAACATGCCATACATGCATAATGAGACTTGTTGCATGCGATATATGTATGATTGAATGAGAGATGAACTACTGGGATTCCATGAATCTCACCCTCCCTCTCCACCATCCAAACATGCCAGGTGGGCCAAGTGAAGTAAGAGATGGGAACTATCACCAAGCATGAGGCTAGGGAGACTAAAGAAGAGTGTAAAGGGATTTCTTGTAAATGTAATGTACATGAGATATGAGTTGTAAATTAACAATGTATATGATGTAGTTCCTAAGAGTTTTGTAAGATAATGTATGTATGAATGATGAATGTACGAGAATGAAGTCTATGATGAATGAAGAGGCATGTTTTAATGTGAAATGTTAATGTTAGCATAGGCTATATGGGTGCATGAGTGGGCATGGGATAGTGAGTTTATCCAATCTAAGTTACTAGACATTTGAGCCATGATTGATGGCTCCTAGAGATGCTTTCTCATGTGCTCAAAGGGTCATAGAGGTAGAAGAACCAAGATTGGACCCTATGAACTCCACTTTTGGCCAAGAAAAGGCCTTTTTGCACATGATGTTATAGAATAGCCATATGACCTCTTCTTGCTCTGAAATTTGACATGTAACTAGATGATGTTTATAGGTTTCTGGGAAGCTAGAGTTCATATCATTTCGAGGTCTATAGCATTTTCTATGATTTTTCAAAAGTTGACATCAGAAATTCGGATTTCAGAAATCACTGTTCATTTGGTCAGTTTGAGATTTGTGTCATCCGAGGGGCAAACGTAGTCCAATGGCTACGAAATTTTATACATAGAAACTAAATGGTCACAGTGACTTGTAGGAACTAGAAGCACGTCATTTAGAGGTCTAGAGAGAAAGATATGCAATTTCGAAGTTCCTGCCCAGAATCAGACACCCAACCAGACCCGAGGTACTGTTTCATCAGTTTCCGGGAATTTGGCTTAGTGAACTGATCTAGAGATATTTTTATCCTCTAGCTAACATCCACATCTTTCTATAGAGATATATTTTACAAGCATTGGATTTTTTTGGAATTAGTTAGACATTTCCAAAGTCCATATCAGTAAATTGTGACAACAGATGAGCCCCTCTGACCAGTGAACGAATCCGGATGTCAAACATAGGATATGTGAGATAATGAGACTTCTAAGTATTTTTATAATAAATTAGACGTCTTAAGCTTTCTAGAATGACCAAGATCATACAGATATGATTTTTCTGCATTTAGTTATGCATTTCCAAACTTAGCCCAGAAATGAAGCAAAATCTGCCAAGAACGAAAATGCATGTCTCCAATCCCTTTTTGCTTTCCATGAGTTTAAAACATATGTTTGGGATTGTAGCAAGTCTTAATAGTGAAATTAAGCATGAGGAAGCATAGAAAGAGCTCACTCGGTCCATGTTACTTCTGAGTGGATATCTACCCATACATAATGCCATAGAGAAGGAGCATAAGGTAGAGTTAATTATCTCCCTTGTAAGCTTCACATGTGCCAAAGAGTATGAGGGCATGATGGGTATGAGCTAGAAAGTAAGGTGTTACAGCCATCACGTGGTTCTTCCACGTGAGACTCTCCTTAATTCATCCACCTAAACTTGAGACCTTACTTCCACGTAAATGTCTTCTCTAAAGCTTTAAACAGTACCATGTTTATGTAGTTCGTAGCTTTCCTTAATCATTCCCTAGCTTATCATTAGTTTGTGTTGCTTCTTCTTTACCTCTCAAGCATGAAACCTAGCTTCTTCCAGCTCTATTATAGCTCGTGGCTTCTCTTCACTCATTCAACTCACTTTAGCTCATAAGCTTCTTCTCAAATCACAAAAGCTCACCACATGCTTTGGTTTGCTCTTCTCTTCTTCACTTTCTTGCTCTATTCTAATGGGTGGAAGTGTAGTGGTTGGTTTTAGGAGATTGAGTGTGAGTGCGGGCCAGCCATGCATGTGAGTGTATATGGTGAGGTGCCACGTGAGAATGGAGGAAGAGTGGATGCACTAAGGATGAAGTGGCTCGTGGCATTTTTGTTCTCCAATTAACCTTCCATATTATCTCCAACATTGAGATTTAATTTGCTCAAAGTTTGCACAAAAACAATGTAGACAATCAAGTAGGAATAATCTTACAAAATTATTTAAACAAATTTAAGCATTAATACCAATAATTTTGCAAATTAATTCCTAAAATACAGATATGGTCAATAAACTAAATTATCCTCCAATTGAAATCCTTTAAGCCAAAATTTATAATCAAAATGCCTAATTAGAAGAGGAAAAATATATGAAAATTAGCAATTATCAATCTCCACCATTGGATCTTCCTTTTTTAACAATAGTTTTCTTCTCATTTGGTTAGAGTAACTAAATTAGTTACTTGTCTAATTACTGCTGATGTTAGTAGTGACATCATCAATTAACTTTTTTCGATTAATGTGTGATCTCAATCTTTTACCTAGATTCTACTAATGTCATCGCTCTAAAATGCATGTATCTTTTAGAAATTTCCCTGCCTATAGTGCCACATCTGGTCAGGTTAGCTAAAAATTACAAAAATGCCACCATTGAAAAGAATTCACTATTGTGTTCTTCCATTGGTCCTCTATCATATTTTATTTGATTAGGTTATTGCATCCTCTACTATATTTTATTAATATTAAATGTACCTACATGGGTCCTGCTTGTGTTTTATTAATTAATTATTTTATTATTTAAGGTATAAATGATTATTTTGCCTTAGTTGAAGGATAGGAGGCCCTAGACAAACAAGCGCCTCAGTTTATTTTTCTATTATATATATTTCTGTCACCATCACCTAATAATTCTTTCTGTATTGAACCTCCCAAACCAGGTAATTCAACCTTAGGAGTCCAATTTTGTTTTATATAGACTTTTAACTATCCTGTACTATTTTTAATCCTAATGATCTCCAGTAATTATGGAACAAGTTTTATAATTTTTTGTGCATTATCCTAACTAATGATATATAAATCATGCCAGTTCATAATACTTTACCCTTTTGGAAAATTCATCATAGCTTGTCCAGGTGAAAACTAATGATTTTGCCTCTGGGCCCTATTTAACTTCAAAATTTCCTATAGATTCTATTAGTTTTATATTCCTCATATACAAAGTTATTTTTTTTCTAATTCATTAATTTCAAACTAAAATATGTTCATTTTATAAAGTTCTAAATAATTAAAATTTTCAAATTTTTAAGAATGATAATATACCAAATATGAACAAAAGGTCATACATATCTAGTAACATATTTCATGTTGGGAAACATACAATTATATAGAACATGCATGTATTTATTTTATAATATATTTAGGGCATATAAAACTTTAATAAAACCATTTCTACACATAAAGTAATATGTTAAAGAGGCCATATCCAATTATTGAAATTTGATGCCTAATTAATATTAGTATGCTTTTATATGATAATGTATCACATATCACACACAATTGCATTTAAATATCATAAATATAGATATAATACTATATAATTCAAGTTAAATCTTTTAAAGGAATCTTTCAAACAATCTTAGTTCAATGTAGTCATAATAGGCTCAATGCCTCACATATGATCTTTGTGTTACATAACTTGATACATTCTAGCATGCCTTATCATTGCATTCATGGAGCCTGTATAGTACTTTGTAAATACCTTGAAAGTGTTAGTTATAAGGAAAACACTTTCCATAGGCCCTGTATTAAGTGTCTTATACCACTTGTACAAGCTTAAGTTTTAATAATCATAAGTAACTCACCAAGCATCCCATACTACTTAGCGTGAGACTTGGGTTTTCAACACCATTAAAGAGGAAGGTTATTCTCCTTAGTCATTATGATCAACAGTATCATCATCTAATAGGAGTAGATATAACTAAAGTATTAGTATTAAGTGTCTTATACTACTTATACAAGCTTAAGTCGTCACAATCATAAGTAACTCACCAAGCATCCCATACTACTTGGTGTGGGACTTGGGTTTTCAACACCATTAAAGAGGAAGATTATTCTCCTTAGTCATTATGATCAAAAGTATCATCATCTAATAAGAGTAGATATAACTAAAGTGTCCTCTAAAATAGATCCACAATGTCAACTTGAAACATGAAACTTGAAAGTTACATGAAGGCCTCCTAACTCTCTTGTGACTCCCTTGTCATAACCTTGTCCTTAGGAGAATAGGACTGCAAACCATAAGAGACTCTAACCCCTAAGTTGATTCTAGATGAAAAGAATGGAATTTTCATGACACATAAAGTGAATGCTTGCATGACTAATTATTGATTATTTATGCACATTGTATGTTTGATGTTTAGACCCCCACGCATAATAATTTGCCTACCTAAATTCTTTTAAAACCTAAAGAAACTAAGCTAAGTAATATTTTACTTAATTCCCTATGCAAAGGAGTTTATCTAGATCCCATGCATGGATGACTTAACCATGAACTCTTCTTATGCATGAATATCCTTGGTAAAAAAGTACCTTGAACTGTACCTATGCACAAATGACGTTAATTATGGAATACTATAGATCAAAATATGGATTATCTAACATACTAAGAATACTAAAAAGACATGATAATAGAAAAAGGATACCATTATATTTGATTAGGCAACCAATGAGTATAATTCCATAGAATAGACTAGAAGCATGCATGACTTGTATGATTAACATATCCTAAATACTAATGTTGTATCTAATATAGACTATATTTACTATTGTTACATAAAGGTTTTGGAATAAGTTATCTACGACTTGCCTATGCTTTAAGGGCTTCTAATTGTGTTGAATGATGTTGTACTAGTTATTCATGTTTAAAGAAATAATTGTATATTAACTATGAAAAATGACCTAGAATATAAATTTAAGTAAAAAGATATTTATCTGAGATCGTATGGTTATGTAACTATACTGGCTAAATATATGAGGATTATTTGATATATGTTTAATTATACACTTGAGATGAATTTTACATAGAAAAAGGAACTTTAAGTTCTTGAGGAAAGGACTCCCAATATGAGATGATATGGATATATGATTATATGAATTCTCAATTTTTCAATAAGTTTCCAAAAGATAAAGTTCTTAAGGGATAAGATCAAATTACATAGAAAGGAAAAAGGTAGGCAATATTTTCTTGTGAATATGATGAATTAATAAGAAAAGATATGAAGAACTTTGTGTTTTAAAAAGTCGAGTTTTTTTAATATTTAATTGTCCCTTAAGATGGATACATAATCATAAAACATCACAACAATGTTAGCAAATACTTATTGAAGCGTTCACGAAATTTTCAACTATTGGTATTTGCTTTTTTAATCTATAATGTAGTTTCCAACTAACTTTCAAAAGTAGAAATTGTAAAGTTGCAGTTTAATTGGCCAACAAGAATTTTGCAATGCTATATGTTAGCCAACTAATATTCAATCGGCCAAGCCGACCAAACATTAGCCATAAAGGTAAGCAGATTTTCAATTAGTTTGGTTGGCTAAAGTTGACTAAACTTGTTGATTTGCCCAAAAATTAACATGAATTTAAAGTGTGAAGCAAAACTAGAGAAGAATTTCAAAAACTTGAAGCATAAAGCAAAATCTTTCTTTTTACTGACAGATGAATTTTCTTTTCTCTCTTCATCATTTAACAATTTGTTTTGGTTTTCTCAAATCTTTCTCTCTTCATGGCTGCATTTTCTTCATTCTAACATTTCTATATTTCTAAAGCTAACGTTGAAGCTTTGAAGTATGCTGAAGATGAAGTCCATGTGTGTTAATATTCTCTTCATCTTATTTTTCTATTTTTTCATTGTATGTTAATTTTCTTTTATCAATTTCTCATAAATTCTTCTTTGTGACTCTGAATGGAGATGAACTTTCTCTTCATTATTCGTTCTATTGACTCTTTGTTTTTTATTTGTATTAATTTGAGCTTTGACTTTTTTGTATGTTAATTTTCTTTTTTCTTTTTTCTATTGTATATTGCAAATTTAGAGGGAGGAAGGGTAAGAATAATTGCACAGGAAGATGAAGAGGAAAAGGAAGAATAAAGTATAGAGATGAATTTTAAAAACAAAAAAATGAATATATGAATTAGAGAAATGAAAGGAAAATTCTTAAAAAATGAAAGGAGCAAGGAAAAAAAAAAGCAATATAATTTAAAAAAAAAGGGTTTCGACTAAAAATTGGTTGGACTATTTGAACAATTTTTAGTTAGTTTAAAAAAAGTTACATAATTCAGAGGCTTACAACCTTATCCAAACTTACTATTTTGCTATTGTAAATCAATAAGGAATCTATTACTGACCAGCAAAAATGCAATTGAAGTTTTGACTGCTTTTCTGTTGGAAATAATGTCTTTCGAACTAATTTTACCATTTTTTTAAATTGGTGCTTCAGTAAATATTTTAACCTTTTTTTATAGTGAAATATTCTTTATTATAAATTTTAAGATGATTATTTAAATCTCAAAATAATTGAATAGTGAAGAGTTTGACTTCTTATCAGGCCCCATGCTTATAGAAGAGTCCTAAATTAATTACAAAAGTCCTTTGTTCTCTTCAATTGGCACAAGTGTAAATAAAAATCAATCTTATACCATTCAATAACTTTTTTATAGGATGATTTTTTTAAAAAAAAATTGGATTAATAGCTTTTATCATGAAAATAATCCTCATAAAATTTAACATTAATCTAAAATTGTTGAATTCCCTATTACTTAAAATTAAAGTACAATATATATTTCAAATATAAAAGACTTTTGACCCTTTAAATGCATAATTATAGTTATTGATTTTTATAAAATTTGATATAGAAGTTCAATATAGTAATTATTTCTGATATAATATTGGATCAATTAAAATCACATCCTATAATAAAATATTGAAGGGTTTAAAAGTGACACAAAAAAACACATGAAAAATAATTAGAAAATCAACAAAAGATTTAAGGGATCAAAATTCACAACTTTTATTCGAAAAAAAACTATTGTCAAAATTGAACAAACATATTTATACGTTTGCTTTAATTAATTTCTAAAAAATAAGTACAAATACAAAAAATATGAAGAAGGAAAAATACTAAAATAATCTTGAAATGTATGTAAACAAAATATTTTGGGCCCAAAAATAGCTTCATCCTAGTAAAGTTCGATTGGGACAATGATCAACTCTGAAAGAGTTTTCCATTGATATACACCATGGCATGAAACTCCTCCTAAATTAAAAGTTATGACTAGTTGAAGTTTCTATTTAGACTAGGCTTTCTTTTGGACTTTAGCATCCAATACGCTCAATAAACTCATCTGCTAAATATTTTATGTCAAAGAGTATCAATGTCACACTAGTGCTACTTATTTTTGTATTATTTTTACATATATTTTTAAGTTAGGGAAATCCTTTAATTTTAGGACATATTAAATTCAAATATAATTGTTAGGCAATTATTATGAAGCTTTTTTAATAAAGACATTCCAAATATATTCTTTTTACAACTCAATATTATATAAATGAGTTTTTTTTAATATCATGATTTTATTGAAGAACCTTATGATAATAAACATTAAAAAAATTTTACATGTGTCTAATCCTTAACTTTAAATTTTTTTTATGCTCTCCACATGTAATTCAATAAGAAGTGTAAGAATATCTTGGTAAAGTCGATATATCAAAACATAAATATATATTAAAGCCCTAATAAATAAATATATAAGTCAATCATGATTATATTTTTACTATTGGAAAAAAATTAATAACATGCTTGCTTGTGTGTGCGTGTGTAACTTAATTTATTTATTAAATTCACTGAGAACAAAGTTTTAAGATATATAGTAGAAAAAAATAATAATAACTACCATGAAAGTTTCATACATTCTATGCATTCACAGTTAAACCAAGAGCAATGAACTAGCTGCAAAAAATTAATGTAACCGGAATTGTCATAAGCAAGGTTCATTATTAACAGCACAATAGGATATTGCATCTTGTGATCATAATCGTAGTATTGATTCCATAAAATTGAAATTAAATCTTTTACATTTATACATTTGAAGAGATAATGATATAAAAAAAAATACAAATATTTATAGAATCCACTGTCTTTCTCTGCCCATCCATAAAATTACAGCATTTCCACTTCCCATCTGTGCTTCAAAATGGATTGGAAGTGATCCATTTGATGTTTTAGAAGTCCCAAACCAATTTCGATTCCTCCTTGATGGTCCCTACCCTCTGCAATTGATGTCACTCCCAATCTTTCCATGTGAACCACTTCAATCTTCTTTGGCCTTCCCCACCCAAAATTAGTCTCGTACGCACCTAACTTTGGCGACGCCGCCACCATCAGTAGGTGATTCCTCGTTGCTTCTTTCCAATTCACCACCTATTTCTCTGCACCTCTCAATGCTCCCTTCTCCATTCCCTTTATTTTGTCTCCTATCGTTTTCAGTGCCTCCTCCGTCCCATACTCCCCCACTACCTCTTTTCTCATCAATCTCAAAAAGCATAACTCTAAGCAATTCCCAGAATAGGTAGATGGTCTAGAAAATTCATAATGAATATTTCTACAGTTTGCTACCAACAAAAAGTAACAAACCTTGTCCTCCTCATCACTTGATGAGAAATTGATTATGTTATCCTCTAATTTCAGCAAGCAAACCCTGATCAAAGCACTAGTCACCCAAAAAGTAGATATATAAGGTGCATCTACCTGAATGTAAGCCCAGTTATTCAACTTCTAAATTTCGGCTCCATCCAAAACATTTGTTGTCCAAACCTTGTCGACAAGACTATGGGCTGGGGCCAATTTTATGTGTTTTACAATATTTAATATTGGTATTGTTATAATTAAAATTTAGATGTTAAATAATATATGTTAAATGTGAAAATAATAAAATCACAAATTGAAATAAGGAAAATTAAATAAGGATCAACACATGGTGGATAATTATTATATTCTTTTGGCCAATATATATGTTCTTAAATAATATAACTAGCATGTATTGTATCATTCATGATAAATGGATTTGATAATGTGAAAGTATGTATTATTTATAACTAAATCATATTTAGTAAATTAAATGTTGTGTTGCAAATTGAGTTTATCTTTTCATTTTTAATTTTTTAAAGATTATTTCTTCTCTAATTTTTTTTTAAAGGATTGGATAACTATCAAAGAGAAAAGTTGGCTCACAAAAAAATAACATCAAATAGGGAAACGGGCCAAACATGGCCCAAAAATAACAAAATAAGGATCTGGGCTTAGTCTCAAGCCTAATTTTAATATTATTTCTTTAAATGGGTCCAACGCTTTTTGTAACGAGTTCAACCTATTTTGTAATGAGTTTGGCTGATAATTAAATTTAATTAGTACCTTGGTTTTGAATATACATGTGTACCATGGACCCTTAAGCTTATCCTATTATCTTTCATGAGATTTTGTCTGAAAAGAAGAAGATGAAGAAAAAAGACACACTTTATATGACCAAAAAAATTGGATTTTGAATTAAATTATATGAAAACTAATGACAATATATCCTAAATTATATAAATGTTATAATGATAAATAATTTTATTGTTAAAATACTTTACTCATATCTTGAAAATTTTATAGTTTACTTAGGTTATTAATAAGATTAAGCATTTGAAAATTGCAATTCTTCACATCATTTCAGAAATATTTTTAAAATATTGAAACAATTTAAGATATAAATTAAATGATTTTTCTTGTGATAAAATTATTTATAATGTTAATATACACACAATTATTTTTATTAAAACTTAAATGTAAAATATCACGCATTAGTTAAAGTAACATCATAAACTACAATAAAATAGAAAGATAAGATGCATTTTATCTAAAACAATGATTTGGCGGTCAACACCAATATAACCAACAAGGGATTTCCATTTTCCACTAAAAGTATCATCTTGCATTATACCAGTGGAACGAGGTAAAGCATTTTACGTGTCTTAGCGAAGACTATAACAGTTTGGATCGAGAGAAAAATGAGAGGAAGGGGAGGGAGGGGGAGGAAAATGAAATTTTCTCCCATTTGATTTGGAGAGAAAACTGGAAAGAAAAGAAAAAATTGAGAGAAAAGTAGTGTGGGTTCCAACATTTTTTTTTCTCTTTGAATATGGAGAGATTAGAAGGGAAAAGGGACGTGCGCCTACGTAAAATAATAAAAATATATATTTAATAAATTTTTTTAAATACTTTAATTAGTTAATTAAAAATTAATGTTACAATTAATTTTTAGTATTAAATTAATTAATATATTTTACAAAATAATAATATTTTGTAATATAAAAATTAATAGATGATATATAATTTTTAAAAAATTATACATAATTTAAAAAAAAAAACTTCCGACTGCAATGCAGTCAGACATATACGTCCGACTGCATTTTGGCCGCAGTATTGTCCGACTGCATTGCAGAGGGACATCATTGTCCGACTGCAATGCAATCGGACATATATGTGTGTCTGACTGCATTAGAGTCGGACACACACACACACACACACACATATATATATATATATAATATTTATATATTATATATGTTATATTATAATATTTATTATATTTTTATATTTAAATTAATTAATATATATTAAAATAATATTAATATTTATAATTTTAAAATAATAATTTATAAATATTTTTTATAAAATAAATTTAATTAATTTAAAGAAAAAATATTTTTAAAATTTAAATATATGTTTTTTTATTAAAATTTTTTGTTTTATTCACAAATAATTTTTTGAAATTATTTAAATATTTTTTAAATTAATTTTTATATCTTTTATTATTCTTATTTTTAAAAAATAAATATATGTAAAAATTTAAAATAATAACAAACTTATTATTATATTAAATTAATATATATATATTTTTATACGTTTTCTCTCCCTCCACTTCTCCCTCTATCCAAACGCATGAAAAATTCTCAATTTTCTCTTCTCTCGCCTCTTCTCTTCTCTTTTCTCTCCCTCTCCTTTTCTCTTCCCCCGTCCAAACAAAGCGTAAAAGCCAACTGGAGAAGCTCTCTTTCTCTCTCTCTCTCTGTCTCTACCTCTCGGCACGTTTGAAAATCGAGAATTGACTAAATGGGTTAAAGGTAGTGTTTGGTTCAAAGGAGGGGAGGGGAGGGGAGGGATTTTAATGGAGGGGAGGGGAGTGGAGGGGAGGGGAGGGGTTTTAATTATGTGTTGTTTGGTTGATTTGGAGGGGAGGGGAGGGGAAGGATTTTAATGATATGTTGTTTGGTTGGGGAGGGGAGGGGAGGGGAAGGATTAAAGGACAATTATGCCCTTATGATATTAGAATTAATTTTTTTTTATTTTTAAGATATTTTTATATAAAAAAAGATTTTTTTTATTTTTTATTATAAAAAATAATTTTTTTATTTTTATTTAAAAATATTTTTTATTTTCATAAAAAATTATCTTAAACCCTATTTAAAAAAATAAGATCCATATCATATTTTAAGTAAGGGGTAATTTAGTCAAAGTTTAAAAAAAATTTTCTCTCCCTTCCAAAAACCCCCACTTTTGGAGGGGAGGGTTTGGAGGGGAGGGGAGGGGATCCCCTCCATTATTTTCAAACCAAACAAGAAAACATCCTCTCCTCCCCTCTCCTCCAAATCCCTCAAACCAAACAAAGCCAAAATGTACGATGTTTGGAATCCAATGCAAATACTTGAAAAAATTTGTAGCGGTCAGAATCACTCTTATATGGTGTTGTCTCCTTTTGGTCCTTTACCCGTAAGCTTTTACCTTTTTCCTGTTTGTGGAGACTGATTGTGAATGTGGAAGCGTACCTTGTCCTTTTCTCTTGTTTCACAAGAGTTTGTCTCCCGTTTCTTCATTTTTTTCATTTATTAATGAATCACCTGCTTCTTCAAAGACGAAAAAAAAAAAGGCACGTTTTATACCATAAAAAATAATTGGATCTTGGATTAAATTATATGGAATAAATTATAATCTATCCTAAATTAAATATCAACATGAAAAATTATTAAAAGCTCTCAACATTATTATGTTGTAGAAGCAATATTAGAGCTCCCCAGCAGAAAGTGTGGGACCTCATAATATGAAGAAGTAAATTCTTTGGAACAGTGAAAGATTTCTATACAAGTTTACACTGTGACGTGGTACAACGAGATTAAGACACATGGTGCTGATTGGGAAAATTTTGGTGAGGAGAAAAATACCAATGGAAGCCCCCAGTGTCCGGCGAAAATTGATAAGCGATGCCTTAGAGTTTGTTTATTTAGCAAATGACCCCCAAAGACATATTACAAACCCTAGCCCTAAATTGAACGACCATTGTAAACTGCTCTCTCATCTCGCTTATGTACATAGCCCAAAAGCAAACCTTAGACCCAAATCGAACGGAGCATCTCCTCTCTCCCTCCTTCAATAAAGACATGCCAAATATATTCTTTTTATAATTCAATAATATATAAATGAGTTTTTAATTTATTTTAATATCGTGCTCTTATTAGAGAACCTTATGATCATAAACATTAAAAAAATTTACATGTGTCTAATCCTTAACTTAAAATTTTTTTTTTATGCCCTCCACATGTAATTCAATAAGAAGTGTAAGAATATCTTCGTAAAGTTGATATATCAAAAAATAAATATATATCATAGCAATAATAAATAAATAAATAAGTCAGTGTCATGATTAAATTTCTACTGAAAAAAAAAAAAATCATGACATGCTTGCTGGCGTGTGTCTATGTAACTTGACTTATTGTTAAATTTACTGAGAACAAAATTTAAACGTATATAGCAGGAAAAAAATAATAATAATAACTACCACGAAAGACAGTAACATACGTTATATGCATTCACGATAGAACCAGGAGCAACGAACTAGCTGTAAAAAAATTAGGGTAACTGAAAATGTCGTGACCAAGTTTTATTATTAATAGCACAATAGAATATTGAATTTTGTGATCATAATCGTAGTATATCTGTTCTTCCACCACCGGGATCCCATAAAATTACAACATTTCTGCCTCCAATATCTGTTTCAAAATGGATTGGAGGCGATCCATTTCAAGCTTTGAGGTGCCAAACCAATTTCAATTCCTCCTTCATGGTCCCTACTTTCTCTAATTGATATCACTCCCGATCTTTCCATGTGAACCGCTTCAATCTTCTTCGGCCTTCCCCGCCCAAAATCAGTCTCGTACGCACCCAACCTTGGTGACCCCGTCACCTTCACTAGTTCGCGCACGGTAGCTGTAATGCTAAGTTACTGCACATGTGTGGATCATTACAATGCGTGGGGGGAAGAGTAAAGAATAAGCCAACTATAGCTTGAGCTTTGAATATAAACTTATAAAAAAAAATTATAGGATGTAAAGCAATTTAAATTGAAATATCAAAAGAAGTAGACAAAACAATTTTAACTATATGAAGAAAGCTAGAAGTTACTCAGTTAAGGACATGTCCCAAAAAAAAAAAATTAATGAATGTTTTTGTTATCGGAAATTAATTACTTGAGTAAATTATTTATGATTTATAAATCTTAGATGTTATAGCAACAACATAAGATCACCAATCTGATTTTAAAGGATGGAGTGGAAGTATAATAATAGTCCAAGATGGCCTCTTACCAAGAAATTGCAGAGAAATGGGTGGGGACACTTCAGGACAAAATTCTTAGGGTAGATCCCTAATCTTTTTTCTCCCCGGTAAATAATATCATATAGCGCATATCTACTAAAAGATTAATGTCTCAGTAAGGGATGTGAATGCAGTCATAACAGAATTATCATAGGGATCAATTTGCCATTGCTAAGCGCTGACTGGAGGGACCTTGTTTGCAGCTCTTATGCAAGCAAATGTATCATGTCTTGGTGTCTTCTCTAAACAGGATTGGGTTTTACCTTTGTCTCATCATCTCTGCATTTTTTGGGTAATTTTGAAATGATTATTGGATCATAAGCTTTTGGTCCCCTTTTCTTATGCCTTGATGAAAATTAATGGTGATAAATAGAATCTAACGGGGATGGCCTAATAAACTAATCAATGGTTTGAATTAGTTTTCATTTATTCTTCTGTAGAAAATGACAATCTAACATGATTGTGAGGACTGGATCACTCATTCTCTCACCCTATACCATACTTTTCTCACATTGTGATGGCGGTTTCAGTCTAAAAGAAACACTTTATAATAGAGAATGAAATGATAGAATAGTTTCATGTTATATAAACTAACTTTCATGCACAAGATTCCAAGGTACATGACATACAAAACTAACCCCTGGCCCCCTGTTGAGAGCCCTATAAGGGTGCAGTTAAGGATTAAGGAGTAGATGTGTGCAAGTGTTGTTATCAATTTAGATGTTATTATCATCCCTCTTAAGTGCTACAGAGAAGAGTAGTTTTTTTTTTCAATGGTTTACTTTTGTGCCAGCGATGTGTTTATTTCTGTTAAGAAAATAGTCCTTCTTTCTCTTAGCAGTTCCTGTTTATTTTAGCTTCCTACAAGGAATTTCGATCCTTTTTTTTTTTCTCTGGGTATTTGGTGTAAGTTGCTTGTACTATTTTCTTTTGGGGCTTGGGAAACGGGCTATTTGTTAGGACTGATAAAACATGAGGCTTTAAATTATGGCTGTGTGGATAAAGTGAATTTCAATTACATCTGATATTATTGTGAAAGGCACTTTTTTTTTTCTTTATTTCTTTACATACAGAAAACAAAATAGAAGAATACTATATATGATTGTGAAGCATAATTAAGAACAGCTTGATTAACTGAAACACTCACCTCTTACTTTTAAGTCAAACACTTAGCTCAATCACAATATGGAGAATGTACCTCTAGAGGTGGTCGATTATATTGGAGAACAGCTGAAAAATTTACTATTCTATAAAGAAAGGAGAACATTCTAAAAATTATAGAAAATGTAATTGTTCTGGTAGAGTTCATGGTTCTTACAGCCTATTCATGTGTTAGTTTGACTTGTGGCTATATTTTTCAATTTTGGTTCAAATTTTTAGTTAATTAATTTAAATCTAAATTGAATAATAGACTTTGTACAATTTTGTGGTCAAATTGAACTAGTTCAATCTAAGTTGGAGTTCACCAACAACCTATTATCTCTTTTAGTTTGTTATTATTTTTGTCTTTTGCTTTCTAACTTCATTTTTTTGAAGAATTATTAGTAAGTTATAACCTATAATATGCTATATATTCTGATGAGAACACTTCGTTTGGAACAAATTCTGGCTATATAGTTAGATTTCAATAACCATGGTAAAAAGTAATTTCATAAGAAATAGAACGTAGTTCTAGAAATTATAGGAATAGCATCAGCATGAGACCAAATCTCAATAACCGCGGCATATAGCAATTTCATGAGAAATAGAATGTAGTTCTAAAAACTATGCGGGAATGAGATAAATAGATAGAAAATTAATTGCACAGTATTTGAAATAAAATTTGCTGAATTTTGATATGACATTGGGTTACAATTTGCTTGTGGTGTTCCTTGTTGCTATATGTGAGTATTCATGGAGTTCAAAATGGTCTAGCCATATTTCCATAGTCTATGATTTGGTTCCAGTTGGTTCTAATGAGTTATCTCTGTTGGAGTTGCTGCATTAATGTTCACTGTATTAAATATTGTCTCAGTTGGTGGTTTTAGAGCTTGTGGCATTGAGTAAAGTTTTTCTTCCCCCCCCCCCCCCCCTCGAAATGCCTTGGTTTTCTATGTTTATTCGATTTAGTATGAAAGATTCATCAGGATAAATCACTAAGATGCTTTTTGGGTGCTTGGTGAGTGCAATCAACTAGTAATTTTTTGGCAGCAAAATAAGGTAGTCAAATATAGAATCAAGTGCTACTCTAAGATATCAACATGCTATGAATAGTAACTTTTTTTTCATAGGTCTTTTGGAAAATCAGAAATGGATATACTAGTGTTGTTTTGTAAGTTGGGCTATTTTAAGGTGTATAAGGAATCCAATTTCTATAAGATATTTTACATAATAATCAAGCTTAGAAAAAAAAATTTAGGCTTAGGATTACAAAATAATAAAATTTATGTAATCGAATCAAATTGATAGTTCTGTGATAGAACCAGAAATTTGGTTATAGTTCCGTCATAAAAGTAAATTTTTGTTTTTATGACCAAAACCAATTTTATGATTTATGTCACTGAACTAGAGTTTTCATTCACATATAAGAGGGGATATTGAAAAGCTTTGCTATTGTTTATTTTGTAGCTGTAAGTATGGATAAATCTTGGATTAACAAGCTTCGAAACACACCTAAATATGCAATTGGGTTAGAAGGATTTCTTGATTTTGCATTTTTACTTGCATTTTCACATGGGAGAATAAGGTGTTCTTGTTGTCAATGTGAGTTTAGAAAGAGGGAGACTAAAGAAGTGGTATATAACCACTTGACGTGCTGCCAATTTCCACCATGATATGCTTGTTGCCTATGCCATAGGGAGTTAAGGATAACAAGACACCAAGAATCCTTAAATGTTGGGCATGATGATTCTTTTAGTCAAGAAAATTCACCTAGTTATGACTTAATGCATGACATGATCCAAGATGTATTTGGTGTCCCTAGGGATCAAAGGTTGAAACACTTCCTATATTGAACTTGTAGATGAAGATAACAAGATAGAATGTGAAAGGAACCATAGAGAAAGTGGAGATCATAATGAATTTATAGATCTAATCAGGAATTGGAATAAGAAATTGTACTAAGGGTGTGCAAAATACTCGAAGTTGTCATTTCTAGTTAAACTTCATTATATCATATGCTTATGTCAAATAACTAACAAAGCAATGTATACATAAAGTTATTGCAAGATGCTTTTGAGTATGCAAGGATTCCAAGTTCATTCTACAAGGCCAAGAAAATAATCAACAAGCTAGGGCTTAATTATGAGAAGATTGATATATATCCAAATGATTGCATGTTGTATTAGAAAGATGATTAAAGTAGAGAAACATGCAGTGTTTGTTGCACATCTAAATGGAAAGATAAGGGAAATGCTATTGTGTCAATGAATAGTGGTAAAAAGAAAAGAAAAAAATGCAACCAGCAAAAGTTTTACTTTATTTGTTGTTGAAACCAAGATTGCAAAGATTGTCTATGTCTCTTAAAACTTCTAAAAACATGAGATTGCATATTGTAGATAGTAATGGTGGTGGTTTCACAAGGCATCCTAGAGATTCTAAGGGATGGAAGTTATTTGATACAATTCATCCTAACTTCACTTTATATCCATGCAATGTGTGACTGGGCCTAGCTAGTGATGACTTTAATCCATTCAATACCTTGAGTTATTAACTACAACATCTAGCCAGTGGTGCTTACGCCATATGACTTTGCTCTATGGATTTGTATGTAGCAATCCTTTGTTGTTCTTTCAATGATCATTTTGGATAAGTGAATGCCAGGGAACAATATAGATTTTTTATGTACAACCTTAGATTAAAGAATTGAATTATGGAATGATAAGGTGGAAAAATATGATTTATCATCTAATTAGATGTTTATGATGCAAGCAACACTAGTGTAGATGATTAGTGATTTCCCTGGACTTGGCACCCTATATGGGTGAAACATAAATATTGGGTTAGACTGTCCTTCTTGTAACTTTGATTCTAAACATTGTCATCTTTGTCATAGCAAAAAATGGCATTTTATGGGCCATTGTCATTTTCTAGAAGCTAGACATAGGTTTATATTAAATCAATTTTGATTTGAGGGCAATACTGAATTAAGAAACCCATTAGTCTATTTGTTGGGCTTATAAGTTTTGAAACAGGTGGAGCATATTGATGTCACATTTGACAAGAGTCTATAGTTAGATATTGGAGGGAAAGGATCTTGTGGCAAAGATGTTTAATTAAGTGACTTTCAATTATGGAAAAAGAAGAGTATATATTTTCAACTTCCACACTAAGAGTTCAATTTAGTACAACATAACCCTGATATGATGCATACTATGAAAAATGTGTGTGACAATGTACTATATACATTGCTTAATGAATCAAGTAAGACAAAAGATCATTTGAATGCTCAAAAAGACTTGCTTTCCTTAATAATCAAACTAGAATTATGGCCTGATAAGAATGGAAAATTTCAACTTTCCTAGTACACAATGATAAATGTGGATAAAAATAAATTTCTTATGACCCTAAAAAATGTGACCTTGCTTGACAACTATTCTAGCAAAATTCCTAAATGTGTTCATCTCAAACATCGCAAGATTTCTGGATTAAAGAGTCATACTCTTGCATTCTCATAAAGCAATTGTTACCATTACCATTAGCAATTAGGAAAGTGTTGCTTGACCAGGTGTGTGTGGTGTTAATGGATTTGTGCTTATTTTTTAAGCACCTTTTTGTTAAAAAGTATTGGTTACTAGAAAACTTAAATAACTCCAAAAGCATATTGTATTAACCTTGTGTTACTTAGAAATGTTTTCCACCCATATTTTTTACAGTCATGGTTCACTTGACTATTAATTTTGGTTGATTAAGCCAAGTATGGAGATCCTATACATGATCAATGAATGCATCATATAAAGAGGTAAATAATCTATCTTAGTATTTTTTTTTTTTGCAAAGATTTTAATTTTATTCCAATTTATATGTTAAATGCTTTGATTGTTCTTAATTCTTTAGACATCTAGAACATTTGAAATCATATTTATGTAATAGGGCTTGATTGGAATGATCCATAGTTGAAAGGTATATAGATGAAAAGTGCTTGACATTTTCTTCGAGGTATTTGCTCAAAATTCAGACAAGATTCAATTAGGTTAAATGTGTTAGTGATGACCCCGATGGTGCTAACCCAGATCAAGTAGAAACTTTTTTCCACAAATAAGGAAACTAGTGGGACAAGCTAAATATTCCAATCTTACAACTATAGAATTGCATCAAGCACATTGACATGTGTTGTTTAATTATGAACATGTTGCTCGATTTATTAAGTAAGTAAATCATACTCCTTCATTTTAAAATATATTCAAACTTTTATTCATTTAATATTCATTTAATGTAGCAAATTTAAAGAGATTACTAAAAAGAGCCTACAAAGTTGAGCATATTCCCTTTGAGTGATTCAGAGGATAGTCTATAAGGAATTTAGTTCATGGTTTCAAGTATGAGTGAGTAACCTTGATAACTTGCTTGAAAAATGTTAGATTAGATTACACATCTAATGCCATAAGTGTTTTCATGTTAGATTAATGATGATAAGAGTAAAATGCATTCAAGTGATATCATCCATCTTACATAAGGCCCTTTTGTCTAGGCTAGAAGTTTCATTGCACACAATGTCAATGATTTCAAGTTCCACACTCTAGATTGAAAGTAAGGGATGAAGATTGAGAATAGTGGTGTATTTGGCACTTATGGAACTAGTAGTTATGCTAGCCCCAATGATAATTGTCTAGCATTTTATGGTATTCCCTACTACAGAAAAATTGGTTGATGTAATAGAGTTAAATATTATAGTCAATTTAAGATTACTATGTTCAAATGCAAATAGGTTAATATAACAACAAGTAGGAAGCCATGTGATTTAAATTATTTGTAATATTTAACAAGTAGGAAGCCCACGTGATTTAAGTCAATTGTTACTGAGATTGTCTTTTTTTTTTTTACTTCTTTCTAATTATTATTTTGCATAGTTTTTGTTTTGTTTCACAAATGAGTTTGGGAAATTTGGTGGGCATGAGATCTAGCTATTTATTACTCTTTAAGATTCATGTCATATTTTATAATTTTTATTAAAAAAAAAAGAAAAATGGCATGGCATCTAGTTACTAACTTACATAATTTTGGTTATCCAGGTCAGAGGCCTTTTATGTTTAAAAAATAAAATTTTATATTAAAAAAACCTTGGCTGAGGAGTAAAATGGAAACTTGTAAAAATTATCATTTTTAATGTCAACATAAACAATAAATCATACAAAGATTGTTGCAAAAATGCACATATTTTTAACTACAGATTAAACAAGAGTAGTATGCTGTGTTTGCAAGGTAATTTTAGAAATTAAGCCCTTATTCATGTTAATTGTTGTTCTTGCCTTGTTTCATATTATGAACATTTGTATGCATGACCACATCCTCCCTTTTTCTATTCTAAACATCTTAACAACAAAATAAAAGGGAAAACTTATAAAAGAAAAAATAAATAAACAAAATTGGTTTGTCCTTTATCTATGTTAGTTCCTTAGATGTTGTGCTTGTTTTAGTAAATGCTATGACTAGATTGCTAAATTTGGACATATTTTGTATTTTTTATCTGCATAATAACATTTTACTTGAGTTATATCTGATTATAATGAAGATAAAGAAAGGGATTATAGGCTTCACCAGCAACAATGTAGTGGTTGAACTTAAAGGTCTAAGAAAATTTCTATACATATGAAGGGTCTAAAACTTATGCTGATATTAATCCTTCTCATCTATATAAAAAAAAATTAAGCTAATAGGTTACTTCATACTTAGTATTTGTTGAATATGTTTTTTTCCTTTTAATTATGCCAAGGGTTAAAAGGTATAAGAAAATGATTAAGGACATTTTATCAACACTAACACCAAATGTAGTAGAAGCACGTGCAAATACTATAAGTTCAGTGCCAATACCTAGTTCACAACTAACTCCCACGCCTAATTTTGATGAACCTCAACCACCACCTAATTTAGCACCTACTCTCTTTCCACCACGAGCTCGCATATCCAATGCTGATCCACCTTAATCGCAAACACAGATTACACAACATCCTTTAGCTTATTAACTCCTATCTAATAAGTATTAAATGGTGGATGTAATAGGTTAGGGTGATTTACATATTTGATACATAATCTTTGTTTCTGATCTACTTGTTTATACTTCATATCAATTGCTAAGAAGTTGGAATGTTGGTTCTATTTTGTAGTCATTGGTTAACTTAATATTTGTTATTTTGTTATAATAAAATTCTTCAAATTTCCTATTATATAATTTTTTTAGAAGATGGTGTTGTCAAGCAAGCTGAGCTAAAGGTGAAAGACATCGAGGTAATGCCAACTGAGTAGTGGATGGTTCTCCAATTTAATCAGTCTAATAAAGCAATAGGCTAGTCAGGTGGAATATTGGGAGGCTTTATAAGAGCAATGGTATTAGATGTCAAATTGTTCCTTATAAGCTATGAAAACTAGAAACAAGTTCTAAACTGAGCAAATAAAAATACTGTAAAGAGCTTATACAAGTAATAGGTATTGCATTATATATTTATTTGTTTTAACAACAAATTAGTATGTAATTTAACTAATTCTAGTTGTTATATTATGAAAGGAAAATTTCATTTCAGAGATGTTATTGCGAAATAAAGGATTTTAGTCTTAATTGCTAAGCATTGGAAGGGCAATCAATCCAATTTGTTCAAAGAATTCTATAAAACAAAATGAAGTAGAGAATGAAATATTTTGGCATATCCCTAGTGGATTATCCAAAAATAATGGGTAGCTTTTATTAATTAGCGATTGAAACCAGAGACATTGGTAAATGAAAATTTTCTTATAGTCTTAAAAATATTACTATGATACTTAAACTCTTTATTTGAATTATACAAAATGGGTAGACAAATATTGCCAATAGATAAAAACAAGTAATTCTACACACTAAAAGATCCAATAGCTTCACCTAAAAGAGGCATCGAATGGTGGGAGTTTGTACAAATGTCATAAATAATGAAGTGATGTAAAACTAACATTTATTTAATCAATCTTTGAAAAATGAGACTGGTCGACAAGTGAGCTAGGGTGCCTTCCATATAGAGATACATAGAAAGGATGGTGGCTCATACATCATCGATGTAGCAAAGGCTATTGGTGTAAGTTCAAAATGTGTATATTATTATTTTTTTATGATTTTTATAAATTATTTATTTTGGCTAACTTTCTAATAATTGTTTGTAAGAAAGCATTTCTACTCTTGAGTCACAATAAGGTTCATCACCTTTAATTTGCCAACATGATCCTTTTGGATAGATTTTAGGCCCAAAGCATTCAAGCAAGGTTCAAAGCCTAAGATTTGGCCCCATGCCATCCCAAGTCTTTGGAAAAAATCAATACAACCTTGGTAGTGGTGTTTTTGGTAACCAAGGGATGGACACACAGGCTTAGTTGTAATCAAAAGATGATGAAATAGAGGCACTAAAGACTTTGTGGAGTACATCTTCAAAAGTGTTTTTGGAAATATACAACCACCACTTGATATTGCACACATTAGCAATGCTAAGGTATAAATTTAATTTATTTATCTATATTTAATAAATGATATTTGCATTAGAAATTCTCCTTGTTATTGTTGTTAGTATCTTGCTACTTTGATTTTCTAAGGATTGCCCTCACATTTGACTTTGCTTATACATACATAATGCTTGATTTGGATCTTTCATTGACCTTTGAGATTTTTAATAACTTCAACTTTTGGATAAAAAGTTGGTTTGGAATGCCAACCACTGTCAAATCATTTGTATTCTCTTTTTGTTAGCCTTTTTGCTCTAACTACAAGCTAACTTAATTTATAGATGTATATGTGAGAAATTTTACTATCTCAAAAGCTTGAAAAATGGATTTTGTTCTATTTTGATTTTTTTTTCAACTTGATCAATCATTACCAAAATCAATTTAGTTAGCTATTCAATCAAGTATAACACAAATTTGTAATTTTGTATATAAATGATATGTATGTTTTGGTTTAGATCTGTTAGTTTCTAAATGGAACTTAATCGTAGATTTTTTTTAAATAATAGTCATAGGTAAATTTCTTATTGAAGTTGTCCCTTTTATTGTAGAAACATTAAAAGACATGGACTCATTCAAATTTGTAGGTTTAATTAAAATTATATTTACTTTGTTGTGCTTTTAATTAATCACAACTCAGTTTTGTCTACTAGACTACATCTTTGGTAATAGTAAGACACTTCCAACCCAACAAGGAAAAGATTCTATAAATATGTATTTTATTATTTAGAATAGTTAGGTATATAAAGAAATTTTTACTTTTAGATTCAGAGTTCAAATTCTTATTAATAATGATTCTATAGTTGTTTTAATATAGGGGGCTTAAAAAGTGATGTTTTGTGAATCATACTTCACATCATATGTGGCTAAAATTCTATTATGCCAGGAATATAGTGATTTCATTGAAGATAATTGAGAATGTGAAAAATTATTTGTCAGAACTTGCTTTTGATCAATTTGGTCATGGTTTCTTTAGAAATGTTGCTCTGGAAGGATTCACCTTTATGTTTAAGTTATAATAAACCTATACGATGCCTTTCTTTTGTTATTATAGGGGTTTGATGAGTATATATAATTCTATATTTGATAGACTATAAAGCACTCATTTTTATCCTAGTGGAGGCTTTAATATTAAAATATTTTCCCAATATGTACTTGTGATTTCTCACATGCTGCATATGACTCTCAAATACTATAAAATGTTGATAGATGTCTCACCTTGTGCTATAAGTTACTACTTGGTTTTTTGTTCTATGGTTTAGGGTCTCTATACAATTATTTGTTTCCTTGTGATGTGATATTACGAGTGTCTTTAACTATATATATATATATATTTCATTAAAGAATGTTGGAGCACAAAGGGATTATAACAAACCTTTTGGTAAAAAGAAAGAACAAGTTTATGTAATTGGTACAAGAAGAAGCTTACAATTTAAATTAGAATTTCATCTGAATTTTGGCATCAATGTTTTCCTATATGTCTACTTTGATATATAAAATTTTCATGATTTGTAGAGCTCATTTGGTAAATTGTTGTATCACTAAAATCCGTATGGATCAAAACATTAGCATAGCATATATTTATGTATTATTTATGATAAAACTAGAATGCATTCATATTTTCTAATATTTGTAGGCCACTTAGAAAATATAAAGCAATTTCTATTTCATCCTAATTCACAAGTTCTAATTATCTACCTATGGGTTAATAAACATCATAGCTACATACTTAATTAGAATAGATATTTTTAAATTTATATGTGATCTTTATGTTTATAAAAGAGAGAGAGAGAGAGAGAGGAGAGAGAGAGAGAGAGAGAGAGAAAAATGAATGTATACAAAATCATAAAAGATGTGATTGGCTACTCATGAATTTATACATGTTAATCACAAAATATCTAAACTCATTATTTGCATTTAAATATACATATATATGTACTAAATGATTTTGTCTTTATGATAATTTAATTAATTCATTCATCAATTAAGCTATGTGATTAACTAACAAAAAATTCTCCTTTTAAAATTATTTCATAAATATGCTAAAAATTTGCCTAAGATAATTCTTTCATGACTTAAACAAATTAAATAGTACTAAATAATACTTTTGCAAAATCCGTAATGTGTCAAAATTATCTAAAATAAATTTTTCACAACTTAAGCAACTTAAATAGCACTAAATAATAAGTTTTCATAATTCATTTTGGTCCAAAAATCAAGCATGAGTCAAAACAGAAATTAAATTAACCTAAATGACCAAAAATAAATTCTAAGCAAACCAAAAATAGGCTACTGCAGTGATATCTCCAGATTGAGAGAATCCCTTAAGAAAGTTGTGAAGTCTTCAGGTTGAGAGGGCCTGTTGAGAGTGTGGATCATGAGAGGCAATACAAAGAAAGATAAAAAGTTGTAAAAATATGAAAAGGTTGTGAATATAAAACCTCTGAAGGTTTATGCAATAGCCAATAATGGTCATGGAGAACAAAAGAGTATAGGTTGTCATAAAGGAAGTGGAATAGGTCATAGTAACTATTTAGTTCAAGGTGATTTTGAAAAAGTTATTAGAGAAACTAAATTTACTTCTGGCAAACCACTTATGTGCAAAATATGGTCTAAATCATAAACGCAGTTTCTGGCTAAAGTAAGCATGGTGTAAAGGAAATATATGGATACAAGGTATTTATAAAAAAAAAAAAGAGATAGAAAATGAAATTGCATTTCGAGTGATACGACACTTAAAGTATTTTTACAATATTATGATTGAAAATGTGAATTCAAGGGAATTGTTTAATGTCAAATATGAATTGGAAGATTTGAAAGAGGCTCATAGAGAATTAAGACAAGCTTACAAGAAAGTCAAAGAAGAACTGCTAGCTCTTACAATAGAAAGAGATGTCGAGGGATTTGGAAACAATGAAGAGGCCATTGCAAGGCAAGAAACAAAAAATGTGATATTTGCTATTTGTAATTTTCCTTCCAGATGTGATCCAAACCAACGTCATTCATTGAAAAAAAAATATATTTAAGTTTAAAGGGAGATGTTAGAAATAAGTAAACTTAAATATTGTTTCTTAATATTTTTTGAATTTTCTAGGTGTTTAGAAATAAATGAAAACTTTTAGTAGTATGTGTCATGAAATATATGGTTCATGTATATGGAAATATATATTTCATAAATATAATGATTAATAGAGTGAATTTAAGAATTTTGAAACATCAGTATAAATAAGAAGTGGGCATTAGTATATGGGATAGAAGAATGAATTAGTAAATTAGTTCATGTTATATTATAAAGTATGGTTTATATATTCTTCTTTCATATAATATAGTGATAATGCTCCTCACATATCTTCTTTTGTCTTCCAACACTTTTAAGCCTACTTATACTCGTTGATTGTTTGGTTTTTAATTATGAAAGGAGGTTGTTTATTCTCTGCGGGGCCTGGAAAAAGGATGTACATGCATTCAAGGCTATATGAGTTTTAGCTAGATCTTTTATTCTACAACTTACTTTGGTTCAGCCAATTATTTGTTTTATCATTGTCATTATGCTTTGTATCTATTATTTTTTTAACCATTTCATACGAGTCTTTTTTCTATTGAAAATGAGGTATACTTTCATGTTCTTTGTTCTAATATTATGGGTCATTTGGTTCCCCGTGAGGTAAACGTATTCTATTTATATAACTTGTATAATATTAGTAATACATTTATAATTATTACTTCATTTATTAAATTATTATTTTAACTATCAAATTAATTTTTTATAAGTAGGAACAAAAAAAATATTTTTTATTTTATTTATCTCTATCTATTCATTTTTTTATATTCTTTTCATCTTTATATCTTCCAATCAAACAATCGTTAGTATGGTGGACATACTCTTATGTTATCCATTTGAATCCAAATCTTCATATCTTGAGTAAACATCAAGAGATTTAATCTTTATCTAGATTTATTAGTATCTTTAAAGACACAAGATTATTTGACATTTATGCATGCACTTTAAGGCACTCTTTGGCTTCCTGATATTTATTTAGATGGCTAATTTTTTTTTTTTTTGGGTATAATTGATACTCCATGTTATAGCATATTTCATTTTATGGTTTTATTATAACTTGTTGGAAGGCTGGGTAAATATTATAAATATATATGTGAGAATAAATTGTCATTATAAAATATTATTATTAATTTTTTTATGGGTTTTATTTGTTTAGATTTGTTCTATTTTGTTTTTTTTTCAAATATTTTACTTTTTTAAAATTTAAACTAAATATGAACTCATATAATTAACATAAATTTTATACCGTTACATAAGATCCACATATAATGTTCAGGAATAGGAAGATAAGTTTCCTTGCGTTGCCCCATGCTAATGCTGACGGAAGATAGGCCCTACCATACGCAATAATGGTTGGTCAGTCTGGACAAGTTACGATGACTCGCACCCCGGGACTGACCATTATTGCGGCGACTTTAGCCATGGCCCACAGGCCCTACCATACTCAATAATGGTTTGTTAGTCTGGACAAGTAATGGTGATTTGCACAGTGCGTTGTCTATTGTTTTTCTCTTAACTCTCTATTGGGCCATTCAAGTCAAATTTTCAATTGTTTTTATTTATCTTCGCCTGGACTCACATCTATTGGTAGAATGGATGTCAATGTTGTGAGTTGTGACTAAGGGAAAATTACGTTTTATTTTCTTTAATTAATATGTAATTATTAATTAATATATAAATTTTCAAATATAATAAACATATCTTTCTAGACTTTAGATTAAAATAAAATATTAAATTTTAATTAAAATTAATTGCAATACATTGTCTTTTATATTTGCATTTTTTTTCCAATCTTATTCTATTCTATAAAAATTGTCAAAGCAAAAAAAAAAAACTAGTTTTTTATAATTAATTTTAATTATAATTTTGAAAAAAATTCATTCAAAGTTAACAAAGTATTTTACTATATTTTGAAATCTACATAATAATATTAATTTAAAATAAATTACACGAATCTTTTTAAATTTCCTTAAAGTTATTAAGATATTTTTTATTTTTAAAATATACATTTTAATTTAATTTTAATTTTTTAATAAAATAATTTCTATTTATTTGGGAAGGTTTATTTATTACGAAAGATATTTTAATTAAAAAATTAATTTATATTAAGTAAGGCTCAACTTTTTATTTAAAAAAATTTTTATATATTTTAAAAATAAATAGAAAATCTATGTAATTTGTTTTTAAATTTATAATAAAATTTTTGTTTAAAAAAGCAAATATAATTGTTCTATAGAACGAATAAATAATTGGGTTCGATGGCTTTAGAGATGACCAAAATTCGGATATTCTGGGAATACCTATAAAATTTATTGTTTAGGTTTAGATATCACAATGAAAAATGAGTCAATTATTACTTTGGGAATCATGGCTCAGGGCTAAGGAGGCACCCACCTGGCCCGCACGCAATGTGTCTGTTTTTGTTTTAAGCTTCGTTTTTGACGCACATTTAAATAAAGATCTACTACTTTTCATATTCATGTGTCAATTGACGTTTGAGACATATTTAGGAATTAAAGTTGCGAATATACAATTCCTTATGTTAATTATATGTTTGAATAATACTAATGGTTGTGGTACATTTATTTAGGTATTTTTGTGATTTTATTTGAATAAATTTCATGTGAACGAATCCCAACTTAAAAAAAGAACTGTTCATTTTGAAATTTATCCGGATAAATGCGTGAGTCTAAAGACTTTGGGATTCAATGGGTGAGGAAATTGGGATTGAGCTTGTTACCAAGTAAGATATGGGTCGGGATGAAAAGAAAATATTTGTACTCGAATCTAGGGATAGGGGCTATGGTATTCTTTCCATACCTTATCCAAATACTAACTTCTATTTGATTAAATTAGGCTTGATATCCTTATTTTTAAAAAGTATGCTATATTCTCTTAACATTTAATCTATATTACGAAAACCTCCTATCTAGTTTGCTAGTTGTCAATAGAGTTAACTTTTTACATATTATGCATTTTTTTAAAACAAAAAAATATGTTACTCTTCTTTTCCATAAGAGATGCCTAAATTATATAGCCTTGCTCTTTATTATGAAAATGTACACAAACCTTCCTTGAAGCCAAAAAGACTAAAATAATTTCAAGGATGATATTAATTTCTTTTATTAAAAATATAATTTATTAGAAAATGTATTTGTTAACATTTTTATTTCAACATTATTTATTTTGTATTTATTTTAATTTATTCTAAATTTAAAAAATTGAAAATTTTATATTGTTTGAATATATATTTAACATGTATTATATTCTATAAGTAATAAATATTAGAGTATTTTGGTCAAAATATGTATAGTTGTAACTTGTGTTGTCATGAAGGTCAGTGTAATATATATTTTGTTTTCAAGGGAGGGAGTGTAATTATTCAAAACAAAGTGGAGAGGCTCCTATTATTTGAAACATTGTGATCTGGTGATACCTCTTATGCTTGTATATACCAGTTATAGGTAAAGTTGTGTTTGGATTACCTTTGGACTGTAGCTTAATGAGGGACGCTTCGGGTTGTGCTTGTGGCATTTGCAGAGTGATATGGCTGCACATTGGGATATGCATTAAACAAGTTTTTTAGGCTTATAATATCATAAAAAGAAGCTCAAATTTCGGATCTAACTTCATATACTTAATTTCACAACTTTGATACATAATATACATCAAATTTTGAAAAATTATAACTTCAGCTATACAACTTCGATTTGTACAAACTTGGCAGTTATGAAAAGCTTATAATGAGAACTATCTACTATAAAATGTTGGGTTAAAACAAGCTCATTTGGTCCCCCAAAATCCATAAAAATAGCAATTGAACCAAATGAATAATAAATCAAAAAGTTTGCATAATTTAGCTAACTTTTCATAGCTCTAAAAAATTGTGCTTTTTCACTCTATAGAAAGCTATAGATGAGTTCTAAATGCCTATCAAATTTCAACTCAAAATTCATCTATTTGATCAAACTTTGGTTCAGGGACATTTTGAGGCTAAAAAAGTGTCAAATGTAGTTCAAAATAATTCATTTTGAGCTATATCATGCTATGTCATAATTTAAACAAGCTTTAAATGATAAATACAACATATATGGCTGGTCTAACATGCTCCAAAAGCCATACAACTCAAAATTATACTCCTACTTGCCATTATACATATGTAAATTCAAAAACTCACATGGTCAAATTTCATAATATCACATGTTTACATTCAAAAATGGTTTATACCTCACAGTCCCATGCTTTTGAGTGTGTGAGAATGGTTATATCTCATATTATACATATACATCTTCATACTTGCAAGAATATATGTTAAATCTTAAACTAGTGTCAAAACGAAGCTTTTTATGCTCTTTACTCACTATCTTTGCTTCCTTGAAATTTCCTAAACATGGTTAGGGAAAATATGGAAAAGAATGAGATTCAAAGAATCTCAATAACTCAATCATCATTCAAGCACACATATATGGCATTCTCAAGGTCAAAGAAAGCAAGTATGCATGTTAAACCATCAAATATCAATCATATTCCTACATGAGGGATCACATGACTCTATTAAAAGCAAAACAAATTCTAGGGATTTTTTGTCTAGCCTCACCTAACAATTTGGGACTTTTGATTTAGTTTCATTTTCTTTTAGAGACTTTTGGCTTTGTCTCACCTATATTTAAAGACTTTCAGCTTCATCTCATCCAATTCAAGAGACTTTTGGCACAATCTCATTCATTCAAAAGCCAAACCAATTCCAAATACAATCAAATTTCATGCAATTGCATATGATCATTAATCAATCAATAACATACATAATTAACAACCAATATATACAAGCAATCCAAGACCACTCAAGCAACTAACATACATATGCAAGAATAAATGAAGAGCTTCCTTTTTGTGAGAATTCAATTTAGTTTCCCTTTGGTTCTTGGCTTGGTCTCTCAGCCTCACACCTACACTTAAGGGAGATTTTACTTGCTTGGCCTAGACAAACTAATTAAAGCACAAAATCATCAATGGAACCATACTTGGACTTATTTAAGCCTTATACAAACTAGTTAAAACTTTAGGTTCCCATATGGTTCAATTTAGTGACATAATGAATCAATCCTTGCATATCAATATCTTAGCTCTAAAATCTCACCCAATATAAGTTACATGATTCCATTAGAACTCATTAGAGCCATCATAAACTCAATTCAATGAGCTTAATACCAAGTTGCTTCTTTATGTATAATAGAACTCTAAATTTTTATCTTTTAAAATAAGATTTCTAAATTCAAACCAATAACTCTTTGATTGTTTATAATTCATATCTAAATCATTTAAATTCTTAAAATCAAAGAAAACTCTTCCTATATGCCACAAGTGAGTCTTGATCGAGACTATGTACCTAATGGGCTTCCAAAGAGTTTTTGTTCCATCTTTTGGGAAATTGGCACCTATGGAAGTTCCTTAGCCTCTTTTTAGTTCAATTATGCTCTTACATAGTTTGGAATATCATCCTAAGGCTTTATACTTTCCAAGGTGCAATTGTAATGAACGTAATTTTTGTAAAATGATAAAATGAGCCGTATAAATTCAAGTCTTTCAAAATGATCTAGATAATGTCCCAAAAAATTTGAGTAGAATCCTAAACTCCTAAAATTGATAATTCTAGGCTCAGATGGAAAGAAAAATAGAGTTAGGATAGAGAAATAATTTGCGACGGAAATTGACGAAACGTAATGACATTTTCGTAAATAAATGCAACTTTTGGAAAACTACATAAGAAGGCTTTTTAAATGAAAGTTTTGAGTTATCCAAGATTCTCCGAGGCCCTAAAAACTATAGAAATCCTCGGGACTGGTAAAGCCCCCCTGGTGTATGTTCTTTAATGTTGGTTGACCCAAACTTTGACTGATTTGTTCGGTGAGGTTTTAGTTCCAAATTGAGTGATTCCAAAGGCATTTTATTAAGTTGGGAACCTAAATTTTATAATGAAAAAGACGGTTCTAAAAAAGGAGCTAAAACGAAGTCAAAATGAAATTGCCATTGCGGAAAGGCAAAATTGGAAATATGAGCTTCTTGAACCTTCCAAAGACTTCCACACTTTTCTCCCTTCTTCTCCCTCTTATTAGGCACAACTTCTTCTGCCCAATTTACAAAAAAAATAGCAGCTCCTTAGGTGCATCAAAAGGGGAAGAAAAAGAGGAAGAAAACCAAGGAAAAACTAGGTAATTTCATAAAATTTTAAGCGCTTGCTTCTTCCAATCCTCTTCCTCTCCTTCTTGGCTTTCTTTCTATGGTTTTCTTGAGTGATTTGATTCTGTTTTTGGTCCAAAACAAGAGAGGAATTTTCTAAAATCAAGAAGGGAAGTAAAACAAAGAGAAGGAGTTTTGAAAGGAAGCCAAAATCCAAGGTAAATGCATGGTTTAATTGCTTCTTCTCTTTGCTTCTTCTTGACATGTGTTCAGCCAAATTAAAGGGGGGTAGAAGGAGATGGATTTTGGGCAGAACCAAAAGAGAAACTTAGGAAAAAAAGTGCAAGGATTAAGAATATGGCAAGAAATTCAAGTAAAAACCAAAGGAAATCAAGATAGAAAAGTGTAGGCTTTTTTAGGGTTTTGTAAAATCTGATTTTATGTGAGAGTTTTCTTGGCTATTTAAATATTTTCTTGAGCTCCTAAAACCTCTAGAAAGCCTCCCAAGTGACTCTCTTATCAAGGAAAAATCACAAAGTCCATGAACCTCTATTATGGTGCATATTTCAACTAAGCTAGGTTCATTAGGCTAGAGGATGTTTTAATTTGTTCTAGCCTTGGTTTGAGACGTTATATGATGTTAGAAGATGAGAGAAACTATTGAAAAAAATTTAGGAGCAATGAATTGGGAGATGGGACAACGGTGTCCATAATAGTGCTTTGTGAAGCAACTTAGTTTTCCAATTATACAATTGAATGTGTGATAGCTCTAAGGACCTTAAATGAGTCCAAGAAGTCTAGAAATAACAAGAGAATGAAGCCTAGAACTTGAAATGCAAGAGTTGCTTCATTAGGCCAATTATGGAACCATAATACCAAGTATGAAACCAAGTGTGGGTTTAAGCTTTAGTTTAATGTCTTAGCTTGCTTCAATTATGTGATTGTGTATTCTTTTTTATGTCTAGGCCAAGAGAACAATCAACCACCTAAGTGCTCTTATGAAATCAAGGAGGGGAAGGAATTAGCAAAGTAAAGCTTGCATTAATTGAAAGGTAGCTTTGTAACAACCTTAACTTCTAATCATCATAATTAAGGTTAAGTACGTGAGTAATAATCATATATCAAAGTTTGAAGTCATTAAGATTAATTACATCAGGAAAAAGTGAGGAAATTTGAAATCTTAATGTTGTTAGGGTCATTAGCTAGACAACCACAATTATTCGAATGCATAAGTGAATTTAATTATCCATGAGGAGCCTTTGATTCTCTCATCCATCAATTCCAACTCATAAAATCCTCTTACAAGTGTTTCTAGATCATTCCTTAACATTATCTTAAGAGAAACTAAGGTCTCTAAGTGAATATGAGAAATAGAGCACTTTTGCTGCTGCTAAATTCCCTTGTGCCACGGCCAATTACTCTCGATTCAACTCCTTACGCCTTCACAAATTTTTCACATTTCGTCGCGGCCAAATATCCTCTGGAACACCACCAAATCTGCCTCTCAGACTTAGCCGCGGCTAACCTTACTATTCGTCGCGGCCAATTGCTCTTTGTTTTCTTCCCTGGCAAGTTTGTCACATTTGACCGAGGCCAATTAAATGTTAACCGCGGCCAATTCTCCTCTATTAGCATTTGGCCGAGGCCAATTAAATTTTGGCTGGGCCAATTTCTTATGATCCTACAACTCTGAAAATCTTGCCTCATACTCTCCACCCTCTTTTTTGGGACACTCTAGAACCACTCTCCCTCCATTTGTAAATCTCTAATGATATTTATCTATTTGATTTACCTAGTTAATCTATCCTTATCCATCTCAAGATTTAAAGTATTGGCTTCTACTTACCAAGCTATCACACATCAACAAAACCATAATTTAATAACAGCAAATGTATTCTGGCCACAAGGTACATGAGGTCAGTGTTTAATGGTCGTACAAGTTCAAGTCCCATATCCATTGTTAGCCACTTACAACCATAATGTTCAATTCCATGATAATTAAATTACATATACAATCCCTATACTTAGCAATTCATGATGCAAAACAGCAATGATACAAAACTAGCAATCTAGTTACAATACAATTCAATAAGGCCTCCAAACTTATGTGCTACCAAACCATTTAATGTGCTTCCATTAATTTTCTCCTTACCACTAAGAGGTCCGGTCCCTAAAAATGTTAACCCATAACGGGGTGAGATATATAATCTCAGTAACAAAAGGCAATTCCTATATATATGTACAAGTTAATCAATCTAATGCAATTTCATATCATCAATACCATAATCATCAATTCAATTCGCAAATGAACTAGTTGAACTACCAATAACTACTGTCCCATACCAGCAATCATACACAATATGTTAATGGCCAATAGCATCGGGAGAGGTTCGTTCACGGCACTTACTCTATAATGAGCACAATCAGGGCTTAGTGCATCTGGGGTCTAATCACAACCCAGTGCCCGATCAAAGCACATGTACGAGTAGTAGCGTACCATAGCTCCACCATGGACTCACAAGGTCCAATCACATTAACAATTCAAGTAATCAACCAATCATTTAACATTTCAAAATCATATATGTGCAAACAATATCAGATCAACATGAACATATACATGGAAGTGAAAAATTAACCTCGGTTACTTCATTGAAGCTAATTACTCATCCTCTAACTACCATCATAATGCAAAGCACACCAAGCCTAACATAAGTATAATCATTATTATTCAACTACCATTAATAAAGAGTTTCCCTATCCATAGATAAATCTTAACAAGAGGAACTTCTTACCCAAGCATCCTAAGGGTCAATTGCTCCAACTCCAGGTTAAGACATCAAAGCTCACAACAGTTCACTCTCCACATTTTTATTTTCGCACATACACAGGCCATGCACCAAAAGTCAATCTAAATGATGGAAATTCTGTATGTATACCACACAAGAGAAGAGGGAACACTTACCTATACATTCAAGAGGTCAAATGGATTGGGTTGAGCCTTAACTACTAAGAACACACCATGAGACATTCCCAAATTCGGATTTGAGTTATCAAGCCCAAAAAATGCAGTTTTTCACCTTCATCTCCTTGTAATTTCGCACAATAGCAGAACCCATTATGAAAATCAACCCTTGGGGACATTTTCCAGCAAAATAATACACAAAATGGAAGGGAAATTCTTACCCAATCATCCCTCTAGCTTCTAACTCTGAAAATCTTACAAGGAAACACCCAAACACTAAATTTCAGAATTGAGAAAAAGATGAAAATGCTCAAAACCAAAAACTAATCGAACCAAAATGAAGAGAAGAATGAGGGGGACATGTTTTATATAGATTACCTTGGCCAAATCTTTCTCTAGAAGTGAGAAATGGAGGAGGAATGCAGAAAAACCCTTGCTCCCTCTCAACCTCCGAATTTTGCTTTGCCTCTTGTGTTTTTTCTACAGAATGGGGAGGAGGCTAAGTGTATTTAGGGTTTAGTTGTGTTTGAGTTGAGTCCCAAATGAATTGTGGGTTGACCCAAAGGCCCAAATCCTCATGGGTTTAGATTTGTATACTTGTTGGGCCTTATTTCATGAGTTGGGCTGCAGAAATTTGATTGGGTTAGGCTAAGTTCCAAGAGTCAATCCAACTTGGGTCTGCATAATGTGTGTTGGGCCAATTATAAAGGTTCATGTATATTAGGTCTTAGGCCTCTATTTCATTAAATCAGATTGGGCTATTACTAGGTGATCTCTCTTGGCCTAAATCTCATGATAAGGAGTTGAGCTTGTGCCTAAAATAATTGGCCTCCATAAATCCTTACCCATGGCTTATTCAAATTAATTTTGGGCCCAAATTAAGCTTTAACCCAATTGAAAATCTTAAACCTATATTAATAACTTATTTATCTATAAATTTCCATTCATATAGCTTACCTAATTATTCCATAATAATTATTCTTAATTAGTCTAAATACATTATTAACATCTTAATTTTAAGGTGTTACATTTTTCACCTTATTCTCTTGCAGTCTTGTGTGCATATGTATGTCTTTGTGTGCTTGTGTATGCTCTTGTGATTTGAGAACATGCCACTTAATGTCTTAAGGTTGCATTGGTACCAATGTGTTGTATTGAATGCCATTGATTGTGAGAATGACTTTCAAGGATAAGGTAATGCCAAAAGTCTCAAGGCATTGGTGAGGCTAGATCAAAAATCCTTTGGATAGGTGAGGCTAGGTCAAAAGCCCCAAGGCCAACGGTGAGACAAATCCAAAAATCCTATAAATGGGGTGAGGCAAAACCAAAAGTCCCTAGAACATGAAAATAACTTGATGTGGAAATGTGGCATGAAAATGTGGTATTATACACTTTATGTTTGCACATTTAAGATTTTGATGTATGTATATTTTGAATGTATGTGTGAATGGGTGTATGAGCTATTAAGGTTCTAGAAATCTCACTCCCTTTCCCTCCATTATCTTAAAATGCCTAGGTAATAATCAAGAAACAAGGAGTGCAAGCCAAAGACCTTAAGAGATTGCATTTTGTATATTATGTAACCTTATTTGTATTTGAATGTTAAAGTGAGCTTGTACATATTATTTTTGTGATGCAAGACCATGAAAAAATGTAAAATGATGTATGAATATAATGTAGACCTTATGTAACACTAAATCCATGAAATTATGCAAATTGACTCTTGGATGGCTTGATGCAACTATGTATTCATAGATGTGGAATGACCAAATTTAGATGCATGGGGTTTGGGACCATTTGGGCAGCTCTCACAAGTTATAATTATACTTTTAAACTTGGCCAAGAGGTGACAAACTCAAAAGGAGGACATTTGGACTAAAGTGACTCTTGGTAAGGAGCAAAAATGACCATTTCATGAGGCTATATCACTTTTTGTCCAAATGAGCTCTTTTTGGTTTGAAATTTAGCATGAATCTAGATCTTATTGAGAGATTTTTGGGAAGCTAAAGTTAGTAATTTTTGGAGGTCTATGGAATATTTTTCGAATTGTTAAAGTTAGAAATTTTTCTAGTTTTGGTCATTGGTACTGTAGCACTGGTCCAAAATTAAATTCTATCACTCATGGGGCAAATGATGTCCAATTGTCACAAAATTTTATAAAAAGAAACTAGACATCCCTAGCAACTTATGCCAACTAGAAGCACCACATTTGGAGGTCTAAAGAGGGAGATATAAATTTTTAAAAATTCTATCTAGTATCAGGAACTTCACCCGACCTCAGTTACTGTTTGATCAGATTTTGAGGTCTGGACGCACTTGAGCTGGTCTAGAGTTATTTTTTCCCTCTAACTAACATCCACAGCTTTCCAAATTGGTATCATTTTCATGGATTGAATTTTTGTGGAAATAATTGGACATTTTTGAAGTTTTCTATAGAATTCTATGACAGCTCCAGAGGACAATTTAACCTCTAGACATTTTCGGATGTCAAACATCCTCTGTGATGAATTTTATGATTTGGAAATATTTTTAGTATAAATTATACATCCGTAGCTTTCCAAAATGACCAAGAATGTGTGATTTCAATTTTTCTATAATTAGTTATGATTTTCTAAAGTTTGTGACAAAAATGAGCCAAAGCTGGCCGAAATGAATGTCCATATTTTATGCTTCATTTCGAGTTTCTTGAGATGTAAGCCACTTTTGATGATCCAAATGAGTTTTATCCATGTAATTAAATATGAGAATATTTTGTATAAATTCACATAGTTCATGTGACACCGAACGAAATTTTTATACACAACACAACGTAACGCAAAAATAATCAATATTTTAATGTCATTTTCTTGCCTCTCATATGAATTGATTGATATGAGATATAAAGATAGCATGGAATGAGCTAAGAAATTATGGTATTACAGAAATCAAAATCCTAATTTCCATGTCTTGCAATTTATAGGTTCTTAATTATTTCCTTTGGTTCCATCTTGATCTCTATGCTCTAAAACCATAAATTCCACCATGCTTTGATAAAAAATGAATCGCTTTTATCGTCATCTCAAGTTGTCCAAATATGGGGGTTCTTGGAAGAGCAAGGAAGAGTCAATTTCTTATGCCATATTATATATCATATGAAAAGGCTTTAATTGAGAAGTATTATGGTGAACTTAGGTCCCTTTCAAGAATTCATTCTTCCATGAACTTAGCTACAAAACCTCCCCTTTAAAAAAACTAAGACCATAGAAAGAAAGGAAGATAGTTTATACAAATATCATAGGAAAAATCTTCATAATTCCTTACCTTAGATAGCTTTTTTTCTCCTTCATTCTTAGTGGTTATTGGGTGCCTCTTAGGTCTAGTTTTTAGTTTTCAAAGTCAGCCAAAGTGAAGGGAGAAGGGTGGGGTGGTTATTTATATAAAGGAGCTAGGGTTTTATAATTTTTTTATATTCCATTTTTGCCCTTCCACTTCCTTTTCTTTGTTTAAGCTCATTTTAACTCTTTTTTATAACCATATTTTCTATCATAAAATCTAGGTCCTGTAGTTTATTAAAAATATTTTATTTCAAATTTATGGGATTCAAAAGCATCCAAAATAATCCAATTAAAGTTTAGGTTAACCAAAGACCTAAATTGTACACTAGAGGGGTTTTAACAATTTTGAAGATTCCTATGGTTTTTTGAGCCTTTGGAAATCCTAATGAACTCAATTTTAGCATTTAAAACTCCCCTTTTAAATTTCTTAAAAGTTATCCAAAATTATAATTTTGCCACTATATTTTCTGTTGAATCGTTTTGGCTCTGATTTTAGACTATTATTGGTTTCTTACCCACATTTCTTAAATGCTCTAATTAGCATTCTATCCATAATTTAACTTAATTTACTTTGTTTTAAGGTCTTATTATGTCAAAATATCAATTTTATTTTAGTTTCTGAAAAACTGGATATTACAATATCAGTGCTTAACTAAGAAAGAAAAAGACTAGAAGAAAAGGGTAGTACTTATGGCATTGGGTGTAAACTTATATCACATAGTATTTTTCTCCACTATATGAGTTTTAATTGATTGAATGCTTAGTTGTTTATATATTGTATTTGCTTAATGTTCGAATGAGTTATATAAGTTTTATGTGATTTCTATGAGTTACTAACCTAGTAAGTGAAGCATTATTTGATGTATGCTAAGAGAAAAGGGTAAGGGAATTGAGCATAGTAGTTCTTCCCTATGCTAAGAATCAAAGCCACTTAGGAAAGAGTCTAGCAAGCTTAGCCAGATTCTAGCTTTATGCATACATATTTTTATATGTTAAAAAGCTCGAATGTTAGGGAAAGCTACATATATACATGCTCCTATGTGCCTAAATGGTTGATGTATGTTATAGTAGGATTATGCTACTAAGGTTCTTCCCAGAATCTCACCCCACTATCCACTAACCTCATGCTAAATGAAAGTAGCAAAATATATCGAGGGGATTCTATAGCTCTTTAGAGAAAGAAATATTTGATTTAGTTTCTTAAAAAGCTATGAACATTGTGTTTTGAAACAAATGTATGTAATGATGATTATGTATATGATAGAACTTTTAGAAATGGATTAATAAATATAAAGATACTTTTCAATGAGTAAATGTATATTTGATGTATTTATGAGTACTTTATATCCTAAGCTTATTGATTGGTTAGGGTTAATGGGTTAGCTAATAATTAAGCCTTTTGACCATTAAAATTGAATATATTGGACTTGAGTTATATGTATGCAATAGATTTATTCAAAGAGAGGGCTACAGTGTACAAGAAGCATTCAATTTCTAGCTGTTATGTTGCTAGATTTTTCAATAAATTAAAATGCCTGACCATATGATTCAAGTAACAGTATAAACTTGTGATGTGCCACGTGATTATGTTATGATCATGAAAGGATTTAGGGACCTAAAAGTAGATCTGAACTGTTAAGATCCACCTTTGACGTTGACTCCAATCTAGAATACCATTTGGGTTTATATTAAGAGAGTAAGATACAATAAAAGTTTAGATAGTGCTTAAAGAGATTTTTTAGTATTTTGATAAGCAACTTTTATGTTTCAACACTTGAACTAACTATCGTGATAATATTACTCACTTAAACCTTATCCGAGCATTGATATTAAGGTCTAAGGATTTTAGTTAGAAGAATAACCTATATTAAGAAAGGTTTGACAAAAATAATATAGAATTGACTATAAATATGGAATACAAACTAGTGAAGATCCATACTATCCTTAAGATTACAAGATTAATCTTTAATCTTCAAGGTTCTCCTTCACTTTAAGAAAAAAAATCTAAGTTCTCTTGTTAGAAGTATCCTAAAAGAACTAAGAAAATGAAATGACTCTCTAAAAACTCATTAAAATTGCACTACAGTAAGGAATTTATAAAAACTGTGTAACTTATGCTTGTTGTAAAAAAACCTTGATAAGCCTAATGATTTTGCATCAAAAGCTATACTACACAACTAATGAAAAAGCTCCAATGGATTTGTTATGAAGTTGATAAAGGACAAAGCTAAAATAATGTTGGGTACCATAATAATAAGATGCCCTTCACTCCTTCCACAACTTATTTGATAATATTGGAAACTAGAAAGCTAACTATTGTTATAAATAAATTTAATATTTGATTAGGAATGGATAATGTATTGTTCATTTTTCCAAACACGAAGAACAAACTCCAAACAAGATTATGGAATTTCATTGGGTTTCCTAAGAAAATTAGAAGAGGTTTAAAGCACAACATGTAACCTCCTAGCTCATAATCCATTTATTTATTAATAATTACCTAGTTAATATGCATTACCGAAGCAGAAGTATAAATTTCATATGATTTAAGTAAAAAGACCACACACAATTTGTAATATTGTGTCATAACATCATACTTATTACATCATTTAAAAATTTCATTCCCAAGCTAACATATTACTTAATTAGTATTATGTAACTACTTGTCACACCCCAAATTTTAAGTACACATGCGCGGAAGCGGAATTATAGAGGAAATACTTATGGCATTCGTTTGAATCATATGAAACACATGAGTTTTTCTTTAGAGGACATTTGTAGAAATTTCGGCAGAGTCTCCTCTATAACGTAGACCTCCCAAAATTTCTACAAACGCTCAGACAGTACAATATAGCCCGAAAGGGCGCAATCAGACCAAAAGAAAACATCTGGGGTGTGGGGATACCCTAACAATGATTCAGTGGAGCCAGCTTTACAAGGTTTTACAAAGTTTCAAACAAAAATATATATACAATCAAAAGACACCCACAGGAGCTCCGCAGACTCGCCAAAGGACGTCTCAAGGGGTCGGTCACTAGAAAGCGGCTGGGGGCAGGCTAGAGTCCCTACTGCTCTCTGAAAATATATATAAAAAAAAAATGAGTCGAATACTCAGTGAATAAGTACACCGACCCTTTTGAAAATAATCATAGATCAAATAGGTTTACATATATATATATATATATATCCAGATACAGACCATATGAAACAGATTTTAAACAACTCTTTTCTAAAATTACACCGAACGCATCTAAACAGAACCAATTGGAACACAGACGCAGAGCACATAGCTCGCGGGGAAAATCACTACAGACGCAAAGCTTTCAGCTTGCGAAAATACAATAACTCCGCGTGTGGTGGCCTGCACACGGGGCTAGCACCACCCCTGCTAGCTGAGGTTCAGATCATGGTGCACCAGGGCTAACATCTACTGCTGTTAACTACAGGGTTCTGAGCAGATAACTCCATAAAATTTCCAAATAGCGTTTCAGACAAAGCATGTTCAGATCAGTTTCACAGTAGGATTTCCAATTAACTCAATATCCATAAACTTGCAAAATTCCCGATTGAAATCAAATTTTGGTATATATGCTTATGAATACATTTTTGAAATATACATTTCCATATGTTTATGCAGCAGTACAATTCGTCCAGCCAAGAGCCTCCATGCGACGGATGAAGCAGCAGTTCTAGAGCAGGTTTACAGCATGAAGAAACAACCACAGCAGTGTACAGCAGCTTGAAGAAGCAGAGAAGCCAGCAACCAGCGAAAACAGGGGATGAAGATGGCGGTTCTGTGCTTCGCTGGATAGATATATACTGCAGAAACTTTGGATGGAAATGACCGAAGAAACCCAGCTGAAGGAAAAGGAGAGGAGGGGTACTTCGGTAAAATGGCAGAGGATCAATTGGTGCATGGCAGCTGTCCGATTTTTGCATGGGAAGTCAACTTCATGCATTCTTCTTCACGTCGTTATTTTTTTTTTCCTTCCCGTCCTTCATCCCTTCGGTTCCCTTCCTGCATCACGTCGGGTTCCCTTCCTGGCATCACGTCGGGTTCTCACACTACTATTCACTTAAACACGAAAAAAAGGTTCATGGCTAGCAATGGGACTCTTACTAGCTACGTCATCTTCCTATCAACTTAACTTAGATGGTAGAAAAGGTCAAATCATCTTCATTAACAATAGTTCATTTCATACTAATGATAATTTGGACCTATCTTATTCCTAGTACGTCCATGTACACCCACTCAATCTCCAAAACAAACTTCATGGTCATAACTTGAATCCGCACATATTACCCTAAAAGTGAAAATTTGAAATTCTTAGTAAAACACAAATAAAGTTTTTAGAAAAAGAGAAATGGTCTAGTTATCTCATGTGTAACGTCTAAAATTAATAAAGTAGTTAGAATAATTAATTAAAAAATTAATACGGATTTATTAACTATTATAGCAAGCAATGTGTTTTATATATTTGGTTTATTTATTATTTATTATATTAATTTTCAATTTAACACTTTAGTGGGTAACTATTGTTTAAATAATTAGAGGAATTATGGATGTTTATTTTATTATATTGAATATTAGGAAATAAGATAGATGAGCCATCATATTTTATAATATTAGGCTTATAAAGATGATAGGAAATGATCAGAGGCCTAATTAGTTTAACTAACCCAATTAAATAAATAGAAATAAAACCCAATAGCTATTAAAATTCACTAGAATCCAATAGTAATTATTTAAGTGAATTACTATGACTCAAGGTGAATTTTAGATGAATTTTATCCCATGTCTATGTCCATGACCTATACCCTTACCCATTTCACTTAAAATTATCGTAGTCATCAAATTGCAAAATTCATTTCCTATTCTTCTCCACAAGTTATCACACACTCTCAAAAAGGGACAAAAAAATTGCAACTTAATCTTTTGGTAGCTTTATTTGCCTAGGATTGCTTGAGTGTTTGACAAGGTGAAAGAAGGAAAAAATATTTTACTCATTTTTAGCTTTCTCTTGAGCTCATTAGATTTTTAAATAGTTGATGTTAGAATTGTAAATTATTGCTATTTAGGAATTTTTGAATTGGAGGTTGAAGTTGGACAATTGGAATTATAATTCCTACTCTATTGATTTGTTTTCTTGGATTAGATTGGTAGAAATATTTAATTTATGTTAATTAATTTTAGTGGATACTAAATGTTTGATCAAATGCCTAAGTGAAATTGAAGTTTAATTAGAGGTTGAATTAAACTAAGTTCTAAGTTCTATAATTATTCTTTTATGTATTTAATGGAATTAAATTAGTAATGGTGGTTTAATTAGTTGATTTGGCATGGTTGGTTGAAGACAAAGCATTGGATTAGTGTGTGGTGGCATCAATTGAAGAGCTTTTGACTTGGAAGGACTCTTGGTAGTGGTAAGCAATAGAATTATATTACTTAAAGGTGAATAACGTAATATTTGGATTTATTATATTTATATATTTATTACATTTTATTGTTGTAGATTGTTTGTTTCTATTTATTAAAGAATTGCTTGGCAAGTTTTCTTTTAGCTTCAAATCAAAGTAACTAGTTTCATAAATATAATTCTAAATGCATTCTCTTATTTTATCAAAATGGAATTTTATAAATGTTTTATTTTTAAATTCAAGACATGGTTGGAATTTTTTAGATGGAATTTTTTTGATGTAAGTAGATTTAATGAGATTACTTTGATGAAATTAAGTTAATGGAAAGGAAATTTCATATTTGTGAAATGTGAATTATGGAATTTATTGGAAATGATTTGATATAGGACTTTGCTCTTGAAATGAAATGTCTTTAATTGCTATGTGATGTTTTCAAACTATGCTTATAATTTTGGAAGGCCCTTAGGTTGGACCTAAGGTAATGGAAAGCTATGTTATGATAGGTGGCCGCTAATGTCTAGGCATCTTTGATGCCAAGGTATCTGGAATACCATTATGCCTCACTTGTCTTGGACAAGTCAAATAAAGTGTCTGGGACACTATAGCTTTGCCCATGTCTAGTATGGGATGGATTAGGTTAGGAGTCTAGGACTCTATTATTTATGATTAAGTATATGGTTTTGACATGATCCTTTGAAATAAGGTTATAAATAAGTGATTTGTTTATACAAAATGAATTTATGAAAATGACTGCGAAAGCTTGTTGGTCCACACATGACAAATGTATGTGTTTGTAGAATTGAATATATTATGAAAAGAATTATATTTATGGTTAGGATGCCACTTTATAACTCCACTATGTAACGAATGGATTTTCATAAAATATTAGAGTTGAGCCGTATAAAAGCTAGTCCTCTGAAATAAGCTGATTAAGGTCCCATAAGATTTGAGTAGTGTCCTGGGCTCCTAAAAATAAGAATCCCAGGCTCAGATGGTATTAAAAGCAGAGCTAGGATAATGAAATAAAATTGTTATAAAATGTGACAAAACATAATGGCATTTTTGTAAATATGCATAAATTTTTGGAATACTTACAAGAAGACTTTTTAAATGGAAAATTTGAGTTCTCCAAGGCTTTCAAAGGCCCTGAAAACTAAAAGAAGCCCCGGGACTATTAAAATCCCTCCGATGTACATTTTTGAACGTCAGTTGACTCAAACTTTGACTGTTTTGTTTGTGAAGGTTTTAGCTTCAAATTGAGTAATTTCAAAAGCATTTTATAAGATTGGGAACCAAAATTTTATGATGGAAAAGACGGTTCTCAAAAAGAAGCTAAAACGAAGCTAAAATGAAAATGCCAAGTTTACGGGACATAAATAGAATTTTTAAAACAAATTGTTCTTGAATTCTCTATAAAGGGAGGCGTCCTATTTCTAGTATGTTCTAACTGACCTTTAGCTCATCCAAAATAAAGGGAGAGACTACATGAGAGAGGCGCACAAGAAGAGCCAAGAAGGAGAAAGAAAAAGCTAAAGAAAGGTGAGAAAACTTTAAGATTTTTATGCTTCTTCCTCTTGAAACTTCATTCTCCTCTTCTTGCCTCATCTTTCCATGGTTTTGGTGGATGATATAGTTTTGTTTTGGCCTAGAACCAGAGGGGAAAAGTTAGAAATTCAAGGAGAAGGCTAAGCCAAAGAGAAACACTCTTGAAGAAAGCTTGAATCCAAGATAATTTCTTGCCTTTTTGTTGCTTCTTCTTCTTGCTCTCCCTTATGTGTGTTGGCCAAGAATAGAACCATGAGAGGGGAGGAATTCTTGTCTAAGAACAAGAGAGACTCCTAGGTTTTAAACCATGGAGAGTTAGGAAATGCAAAGAAATTGCAAGGAAATCAAGTGAAATTCAAGGATGGAAGTGTGAGACTCTTGAACATAATGTAAAAACTAATTTAATACATGAATTTTCTTGCATGTGGGAATGTTTATTTGAGTTCCTAAGACCCCTAGGAAGCCTCCCAAGTGTGTCTTCCATCAAGGAAAAATCAAAAAGTCCATGGGCTCTTCCTCCCTCTAGAGCTTCAGCCAAGACAAGTTGGATTAGCTAAGGAATGTTTTAATTGGTTCCAAACTTAGTTTGGGACTTTGTATGATGGGAGAAGGTGGGAGGAACTCTTGAAAAAAATTTAGAAACCATAGATTGGAAGATGAGATAATGATTTCCATAATATAACCTTAAGAAGCAACTTAGATCTAAACTCTTAGAAATGAGTTTGTGATGACTTCAAGGAGTCTAAATAGAACCAAGAGGTCTAGATATAAGGAGAAAATGGAGCCAAGAGCTTGAATTAGGGTAGTTGCTTCATTAGGCCATTAAGGGAACCAATATGAGACCAATAGGACAAAGTGTGTTCTTAAGAGTGAGTTTAATATTTTGACTTACTCTAAGAGAGTAATTGAGTGTTATTTATAGTGTTTAGGCCAAGGGAATCAAACTCCATCTCATTATAGTTGTGTAATCGAGAAGGGGAAGGAATAAAGCAAGGTTAAAACTTAGATATCCACCAAGATGGCTCTCCACCCTACTCTTGTTTACATTCTTGGATGTGTCATTGTATGCATGTGTATGCATTTGAATCCTGAAACATGCCACTTGATGTTCTAATGTTGCATGGGTACCAACATGCTTCCTTTAATGTGAATTGATAGTGGAATTACTCATAAGGGTGAGATGATACCAAAAGTCCCTTGATATGGGTAAGAAGATGCTAAAAGTCTCTAGACATGGATGAGACAAGTCCAAAAGTCTCATAGATAGGTGAAGCCAAGTCAAAAGTCCCTAAGCCAAGGGTGAGACTAATCCAAAAGTTCTAGAAATGGGGTGAGGGTAAACCAAAAGTCCCTAGAGCTTATTCTTGACTTTGTGGCATGGAAATGCTAAATTGAATCCTTCGTGGTTATGTTAGATTGAATACTTTCACTTTTTGACATGTTGCATGCCTTGAATGTGTACTTGAATAGGTGTATGAACTATTAAGATTCCATAAATCTCAGGTCCTTCTCTCTTCCATCTCATATTGTTTAGGTGGAGCCAAAGATCCAAAGAATAGAGGCCATGAAGCATAATTGGCCATTTTTTAACATTTTGTAATGTTACGTATAGCTTTGGATGTCAAAGAATGTCAAAACACTTATTTATATATTATCTTTTAGTTGTAACCATTTGAGTAAGTGTAGAAGCATGAATGGGTGATGTAAGAACCATAATTGACACCAAATCAATGTAAATGTAAGTTTTGGACATTGGATGGCTTGTAGATAATAGTGTATTCTTGCTTGTGACATGGTCAAATTGAGATGCATGAAAGCGTGGACTACTTGGGCAATTCATATATAGTTTATTTGTGCTTTCAAACTTGCCCAAGGAGTGCTAAAACATGTAAGAAGCTAATTGGACCACTTTTAACCCCATTTGTAGTCTTAAATTGACCATATTTAAGAGCTATATTAAGATTTGACCAAATGATCTCTTCTTGGTCTAAAACTTGGCATGTTTATAAGTTTTATCTAGAGCTTTTTAAGAAGGTAAAGTACATATTATTTGGGGCTCTAAAGAATTTTTGGAGAATTTCCAAAGTTGACTGAAATTTTTAAATTTGACAGTGGCACTGTTCATAGGGTCAAAAAATTTTCCTTTCTCACTTATAAGTCAAATAGTATCCAATGGCTATGAAATTTTACAGAGAGAAACTAGACCTCATAGTTATTTATGCCAACTAGAATTACCTCAATTGCAGGTCTGTAGAGGGAGAAATGATTTTTTAAAATTCTGTGTTAGGATCAGGGATGCCAGACAACCTTGGCTACTTTTCTATCCATTTTTGAGGTTTAAAGGCTTCTAAACTAGTTCAGACTTATTTTTCCCTTGTATCTTTCTAAATTGGTATAGTTTATCCAAATTGGATTTTTATGGAATTAGTTATGAATTTTTGAAGTTTATATTAGTAAATTGTATTAGAAATGCTAGGCAGTCTGACTTATGTCATTTTTCTGTTATCAAACATGGTCCAAATGATACTCTTATGGCTTGGAATTATTTTTAGTATAAATTTAATATCCAGAGCTTTCTAGAAAGCTATGGGTTGCTTGATTTCAAATTTTCTAGAATTAATTATGATTTTCCAAAATTGATATCAGTATATTGGAATTTTGACCTGAGGCTAAAATGTGATAATTCTAGTTTTTTGCTCCAATTCTGTGGTTTGTGAGATGTTTTAGCCATTTGTGATTTGTATGGATAGAGTAGGAGTAGCAAATGATATTGATGAGTTCACGGGGCCCATGAGATGCGAAAAAATTTTTTAAACCCTAACGTAACACAAAAAAATCTTACTTTATTCCCTTTTTCTTGGTATTTTATTGGTTTCACATGATATTGAACTTGAATGTGGGAATATGGAGCCGGATAAATTATGGTGTGACATACTAGCTATCAAGATTTTTATCTCATATGCACTTTTCTGAATTAGAATTTGTAGGTTAAAAAGCAGAGATGGGAAAAGGAAAGTTTCATAATGAATATCTTAGTTGACTTTATTTTAGTAGGAAGTATGTATAGAGAACTTTATTATCTATGATGTAATAAGAGATTATGTTATATAGTACTTTATTATGTTATTCTAGATTAATATGAGGATGATGTTGAACACTTAACTATTGCTTAATAAGTAAAATATTATGATGGTTTTTGGATAATTTTATCAAGTTATTATATAATTAATTAGTGCTATTGAATTAGATGTTAGCTTCTGCAACTGACTATAGTTGGATATTTAAAAAATATATAGTATTAAATTTAGGAAATAAAAGTTAAGTGTTATATTTTGGTATCAAAGTAATGGTTCAAGTAACACTACTGAACTCTATGTGATTTGTGATTTTTTAAGGCTTTTTAAGGATATAGTATGCTATGTGTAGAGGCTAATACCTCAAGATATTAAGGCCCTCATTTTTGGTTCACTAATCAGGTATGGTGAACAAGAGAAAGCAAAATGAGATTATACAAGAAATGAAGAGATCCATAAAAGGGATGGCCAATAAGATGGAAGGTTAAGTGGCAGTCTTGGCTCAGACCACTCACTTACTTCAAGAGTTAAGGGAGGAAGTTAAGAGGGGTAGGTAGGCTAAAGGAAAGGGAGTCGCTAAATAAGGACAATCAAGAGGACTAGTGAGAGGTCAGCTAGACGATAAGTAGTGTTAGACTATAAGCTGGTGGGAAAGTTTCTAAATGTGCATACTCCATCATTCATGGTGAGCTATGATCCATTTATAATTCAGCAAAGGATAAAGCAACTGGAAAAGATATTTTGGGTCATGTAGTTTTCCAATTAAGAGAGGCTACTATAGGCAGTTTACAAGTTAGAAAGAGTAATTGAGGATTGGTGGAGGGACAAAGAAAGATTACTAAAGGAGAAAGGGGTGATTGTGATATGGCTATATTTCAAGCCTGATTTCTCAACAAGTATTGCCTCGATCATGTCAAAAAGGTGAAGGAAGTAAAACTCTTGAAGCTAGAATAAATAGATATGCATGTGTGTCAATATGAAGAAAAGTATGAACAGTTATCCAAATTCTATAGCTATCTAAATCATACCCATGATGAAGAAAAGAAAGCTATGAACTTCCAAAAGGAGTTAGAAACCAAAGATTAAAGCTCAAGTAGTGAGTTACGAGATCAAGAGCTTCACATTACTGGCCAAGAAGGCTAAGGTAATTAAAGAAGGGATTCTAGGTTTTGCACCTAATTATCCACCCTTGAGAAAAAAGACCAATGAGAGTTCATTATAGCTTAGGGAGGCTAGGAACAAATAGTGGAACAAAAAGCTTAGACAAGGAAATTTTCAAGGAAAAGGGAAGGCACCAATTATTTTCAACAGGGTTTGTGAGAAGTCTTATGACAATTGGCCATGTTAGAAAGCTAAGGCGTGTGTTTCCAATGTGGTAAGCCTAGCCATTGTGTAAGGGAGTGTCCAAAGTAGCAAAAGAGCCAGTCGTACATCCTAGGCCAAAAACTAAGGGCAGGTATTTGCTTTGAGCTAATAAGAGGCCAGCCAATCTCCAAACTCAAACTAGGGTTCATTTAAGATTAAAAATCCAATTTTAGATGCACTATTTGATTCTGGGGCAACCTATTATTTTATTCTATATAACTATGTGAAATATTTGGGTCTGCTTATTATTATTGTTTGTTGCTACTCTTATAGGAGATAAAGATATTACTTTCAAAGCTTGCATGAATTGCATTGTTGAGCTTAGTGAGCAATTTTTACTCGTGATTTAGTTTATATTCCTTCAGTTGATATTGGTGTCATTATTAGTATGGATTTGTTGTTTACAAATGATGCTATTCTTGATTGTTCTAGAAAGTTTATATCTTTATCTGCTTGTGTATATAATGCTAAGAATTTTACTAGTTTGTTGTATCTATCTAGCACCTAAATTGAAAGACATCTTATAAAGGGATATTAGGGGTTTGTAGTTTTCTTTTCTTTATAGGCTAAGGTAAAAGAGGGTATAAAGAATATACCAGTTGTAAAGGGGTACTCTAAGGTTTTCCTTAAGGAAGTTAATGGTCCAACTTTAAATAAGGAGTTAGAATTTATTATAGACTTAAAGCCTATTACTAAAGCTATATCTAAAGCCCTGTATAGGATGGCTCATATAGAATTAGTTAAGTTGAAAAGGTATATTAAGAAGTTGTTGGAGAAAGGGTTCATTAGGCACAATGTATCCTCTTCAGGTGCACTGGTGTTGTTTGTTAAGAAGAATGATAGGAGTATAAAATTATTCATAGACTATAGGCAATTGAATAAGGTTACCATTAAAAATAAATACCCATTGCCTAGGATGGATAACTTATTAGATCAATTGTTATGAGCTATTGTCTTTTCTAAGATAAACCTTAGATCCTGGTATCACCAATTGAGGGTTAAGGCAAAGGATATCCTTAAAACAACTTTTAGGACTAAGTATGGCCACTGTGAGTTTTTGATTATGCCTTTCATTTTGATCAATACTTAAATTATCTTTATGAACTACATGAAGAGGATATTTAGACCTTACATAAATTAGTTTGTTGTAGTTTTCATAAATGATATCCTTATATGCTCTAGGAACCCTAAAGATCATAAGAGATATCTTAGGATAGTAGTTCAGGTCTTAAAAGAGAAGCAATTCTTTGCCAAACATAACAAGTGTAAGTTCTACCTTAAAGAGTTTAGGTTTTTATGACACATTATTTTTATGAAAGGGGTATTAGTAGATCTCAATAAGATTAAGGCAGTGATGAGTTAGGAGAAGTCTAAGTCAATAACTAAGATTAGGAGTTTTTTGGGATTAACTAGGTATTACTGAGGTTTTTTAAGAGGTCTTCCCAATTAGTCATAGTTTTGACTAGGCTGACCAGAAAAGATAAACCATTTGAGTGGCATAATAAGTGTTAAGAATGTTTTCAAGAACTTAGGTTAACTTTCTACCATAATGTTGATAACCCCTAACCCACAAGAGACTTTTGTGTGTACAATGATGCATTTTAGAAAGGTTTAGGTTGTGTATTGATACAACAAGGAAGGCTAAAAGCCTATGCCCCTAAATAGCTTAGACCACACGAGGAATGCTATCTTACCCATGATTTAAAGTTAGCTGCCACAGTTTTTTTTTTTTTTTGAAAATTTGAAGACATTATCTATATAAAAGATCATTTAAGGTCTTTAATGATCACAAAAGCCTAAGTATTTATTTGACCAAAAAGAGTTGAATATGAGGCAAAGAAGGTAGGTAGAATTTCTTAAGGATTATGATTTTGTTTTTAAGTATCACCCAAGAAAAGCTAATGTTGTAGCTAATGCCTTGTGTATGAAATCTATCCATATGGTTATGATGATAATTAAAGAATAATGGTTGATTGAAGACTTGAGGGATTTGAACTTGTCTATCTCTATTAATCTAGAAAGCCTTTGGTTAAATGAGCTTAGGATTCATAATGACTTTAAAGACAAATTAAGAATGTGCAAGTTCAAGATGGATTTTTTTCAAGGAAGTTAAAGAGTAGTTCCTCTAGGAAAATTTTAGGAGTTCAATATTGTTGATGATGGTGTAATATTATATCAGGGTAAGTTGTGCGTTCCAAAGGGTGATGACCTAAAAGACATGATTTTAGCTTAAGCCCATAAAAGTAAATACATTGTTCATCTAGGCACTACCAAGATGTATCAAGTCCTTATGAAAATCTTTTGACAGCTTTGTATGAAACTAAATGTAACTAAGGATGTGTCTAAATGTTTGACTTGTCTTAAGATAGAGTATTGGAAACCAACTAGAATGTTACAACCCTTAGAAATAATTAAGTAAAAGTGGAATGGCAATTTGATAGATTTTACGATAGGGTTACTTCAGATATCTTCAAGTTTTGATGTAATTTGGGTAGTTATGGATAGACTAAGTCTACCCACTTCTTATCAATTAAGTCTACTTATGCTTTAAAAAGTTAACTCAGGCCTATATTAAGGAGATTCCGAGGCTTCATAAGATACCCAATAGTATAGTATTTGATAAAAATTCCAAATTCAGCTTTAGATTTTGGAAATCATTTTAAGGAGCTTTAGAAATGAGGTTAAGTTTTAGTACAAACTATCACCCTCAATTGGATGGACAAACTGAGCAAACCTTTAGACCTTAAAGGATATACTGAAGGCATTTATGTTAGATCTTGAAGAGAACTATGATGTGTATTTACCATTAGTTGAGTTTGCTTATAATAATAGTTACTATTCTAGGATCAAGATGACACTATTTAAGGCCCTTTATCGGAGGAAGTATAGGTCTTTGCATTCTTTAGATGAGTTGGGTGAGAGAAGCCTTTTAGGTTCAGACATTGTAGATCAAACCCCTAGGTAGATAGAACTTATCAAAAAGAGGTTACTTATCGCCCAAAATAGGTAGAAAAGTTATACTAATAGAAGATGGAGACCTTTGATGTTGATGATCATGTGTTCTTTAAAAACATCAAAGGTCTCCATATTGATTAGACACCCAATTAGTTATACTTATCGACAAGTGGTACACCCAATTAGTTTGCAAATTTTTTGTTTGCTTCCCATATTGATTAGACATCGGGCTAGTCATCTGGAGTGCATGCCAAGTATTTTGTGAGAGTATAGGAGTGAAGGTACCGAGACATTAACTTAGACAAAGACTGATTTAAGTCCAACCATAACTTTACCTTCACCACCTTCTTCAACCCATCTAGAGTAATGTCTATGTCAACTTTTAATATTTTCGATCTATGGCATTCAAATGTTTTGCCTTCATGGCTATCATAAATCTTTCCATTTACATAGATGCATACAATTTCCTTTCTTATACTTATAATATATATATTCTACATATAAATATTTATTTTATTTTATTTTATTTAAATTTTCATCTACATATATTTTTTTGGACATTTTTTCATTTTTGCTTTCAATCTATGTCAAAGGTAATAAAAATTATTATCAACAACAAAATTAATAAATTTTAAAATAGAATGAAATTACTTTTTTTTTCTTTTTAGGCTAATCTAAGCTACAATCACCTTAAAGGGAAATAGATCCAATATTAGAAGAAAAAAAAAAGCAAAAGAAAAAATTGATCTTTTTCTTTTTAATAGGTTTTAGAAGGGAAGTAGAATTTCCTTTTTCTTCATCTCCTTAAAAATGACTTTCTATTTTCATCCAATTTTCAAAGAACTTCAAAAAATAAAATAAAAATAAAAATTTCCTACTTCTAAAAGCTTTCAATGACATAACCAAATTTATTTTAAATGTCTCAAAAGAAAACTATTCTCAAAAAGATTATATTTCTAAAAATAAAAAACTACTAGAAAACCAATAGAACAAGTAAATGTAATATGATACAAAACAAACTTAACATTGCTACAAATAAATATCAAAATTGCTCATTTTTTAAATTAAATGTCAAAAGAGAAAAAATATAAATACAACATATATATATATATATATGAAAATGCAATTACTATAATATAAAAGGAAATATTTCTTACTAGTAATAACATGTTGACTAATAACAGATGTTAATGGCTCACACAATCTTTGTAAAGTGGAGAATAAATAAATAAATAAAGTTAGTATGTAGTATATTATATTTTTTTTCTTGTGGACCACAAATAATTTTTTAAGACCACACTGAGAGTAATGAAAAAGATCATATATCTAGAAATGAAAATGTAGAGAAGGTGAAAGCATTGAAAATAATGATGCTATAGATTGAAAATGAAGAAGAAAACTTCATAGAAAGCTAATGTTCCTCTAGAAAATGAGAAAGCTTCAATTGAGGAGAAATTATGTAGCCTATGAAAATGTGATGATAGGCAATGGGGAAGAACGACTTATAACATGAAAATATGTTTGCTCACAGACTGTTCAGGAGCCAATGAAATGACTCCTAACTAAAGAGTCAAGATACGCAGACCAGTGAGACACAAACTAGCCAAGTTCGCATCTCATTGATCCAAGCATCAATGTGATATCCCATCACATTGATGCCAAGGTGTCCTTCTTCCATTTAAAATAGTAGGGGGAAAAAAAGAGACGTAGATTACTGTAGTCCATGCCCTTTTTAATTAAAAAAGTTTAAGCATTTGAGTCAAATGTTTTTATAATTCAGTTTTTCGGCTATTTCTTCTTTTTTTTAATATTAATGTCAAAAAGCCTACTCAAGGTAACATTAATTAACATGTTGATAGCTAATTAATTTAAAAATTGTATGCAGCTCTTCAAGTTTTATAAGTTATAACAGTGATTGGTGGAATCATTTTGTTGTGTTACGTTATAGTCAGATGTTAAGTGCCCTAGAAGCAAACATTGTAGCTGCATGGTCTCCAGTATCCCTTGTTCCATATGTGAAAGGTGATAACAGAGTAGCACATTATAACATAGTCTATGGCACTCCAATGGCTTGCCCTTATGCTGCTGCGGCAGCTGCTTACATCAAATAATTCCATATCAAATGGGCCCCTTCTACAATCAAGTCCACCAATTACTGAAGCTTGTTTATTTGTAATACATGTTTAATACTTAAATTCACTCGATTAATTTGTTTTCTAATAAATTTGGGCAAAATTTTATATATATCAAAATAAATGTGGTGAAGTCTAAGCTTTATTTATAGACTCGGACCACTATTTAACTAATTAAAGTGGATTGCTTAAGCGTAAATCCAATGCTTAAAAATGGATTTTTGCCAAAGTCAGGTTCGGTGTCAAACGTGGAGAATGTATGATGGACTCCGTTGCTCTCTATCTTGTAGCTATTCCCTTGAGTGTTGTTCTAAGTCTCAAAGTTCTGTCCTTCACATCTGTGGGGCAGGAGAAGTCATTCATGCTTACTACAAAAGGGAAAATCAATGTGGATATAGTCTTTGCCTCTTTGGTTTGGGATGATAGTACTTTCCAAGTGAGAAGCCCCATTCTAGAGTACAATCACCACACCGCATACAGTCCCGAGGAAGAAGACGCAAAAACATAGTTTGGGAGGGGCTAATTTTAAGGAATAACACGATTCTCTTTATCCTGAATGTGTAAGAATAATCACGCCAATAAAGCAATTTTGTCTCAATATTTACTAATGAAATTGTACAAATCTCTCCTTCATTATCAAAAAATACACTTTTCTTTTCCAAAAATAAATAATTGTGCTACACTTTAGTTCAATAAACTAAAATATCTTTTCTATATTTCGTTAAAATTATACCGATCTTCCATCTATTTTCAAAATCTATACTTTCTTTTTTTGAAATAAAAAGTTTTGTTACATTTAGTTCAATTAACTAAAACACTTTCTATTGATCTAAATACATTTTTTTTTTTTTGCTAAAATACCCTTCTTCACATCCAGTAATTTAAGAGAGAAGATCAAGAAATAAGGAAATATAATTCTTAGAGCCAAAATTAAATTTAAAATTAACCTTAAGGAATTGGTTCATTGATAAACTAAGTTTGAGTAGGTATATCAAAAACTTATGCAGAGTTGCAAATTTTGATTTGTAACAATGAATTATAAGCTAGTCAATTTACATAAAAAAGAAAAGAGAAGAATTTTAAAACCATGTCATATGTGGAAGGCAAATGCCACACTAATTATTGGTTAATAAATAACAATTAGTTTAAGATCTTGTTAAATTTAAAGTAAACAAGATATACATATTTTTTTGCTGCAAATTTGGATATAATTTGACAAAGAACATCAATGAAGGTGAGGATATTAGATTACCAAACAATATAGTTTCTAATTCTCATTTAAAAAAAAAAGAAAAAAAGAAAACACCTAACATGTGTTTATGTTAATAGGGATATTTTAGTAAAAAAATTTAAAATTAAATTAAAATATAATTATAACTTTTGGTTTCAGAAGATGGGAGTGGATATTTTGAAAATAAATGAAACAGAGTGTAATTTTAGCAAAACTTTAAAAAAAAATTTTAGTTAATTACACTAACACAAGTTTTAGTTTCAAGAGTGAGAAGTATATATTTTAAAAATAAAAGAAAAATATATGTAATTTTAGTAAAATTTAGAAAGTCTATGTAATTTTCTCAATATTTAAATACATTTCTTTTTATTAAATGATAATGAATTACATCATGTAATTTAAATATAATGGTGAAAGAATGGATTCAAAAGTTGTTCAAATTGTTAGAGATTGGATTCTTTGCGCAGACAATAGCATGTTTTTATTTTTTTCAAATACAGCTAGATCCTTATATTAGTAAAATCTACAATGTTTTATTTTAATTAAAAAATATATAGCACATAACAGTTTTTATCGACTATTCCATCATGAATTATCTTTTTTTCTTTTTACAGATACTATTAAATCAAGCAGTATGCAAATAGAACATTGCAAATTTTATTAATATTAAGATCTAACTATATTTAAAAAAATAAAAATAAAAATAAAAATTTTCTGTGCACTATATGCACAGTAAAAGATCCATTCTCTATTTGTTTTTTTTTTTTGGGGGGGGTTTATTCTTGTAAATCAGGTTATAGTATCAGGTATATTGGTTATATTGTGTATTTGAAACTCAATATTTATTATTCTACCCTGTCCGGTATTTTGAATATTTAAAGTATATAGAATATTTTGGATATTAGATATGGAAATTAAAATTTATTATTTGTTTTGAATTCGATTAAGATTTAAATATTGAATATTTCAAATAAATACAAATACGAATAGTACAAAATGAACGAATATCTACCTATCCTCATTTTTAGTTGAACGTGAAACGCTTGAAAAGTGAAAACGGTAAAGAGGGCAATGCCAAAAACATCTACATGCGAGAAAGGCGCAGAGAATTTGCTGGTCGGCGAAGATAGATATTGGTTATGAATTATGATCACTATAGCCAAACATGGGCCCTACAATACTCAATAATGGCAAGTAGTGTGTCCAGACACTGAATTATGAAGATGAATCGAACACCAAGTTGTGCGTTCCAATTTTATCAAATGTCCTCTCATATCACAGTCGTCTTATTGGTATTGAATCAGTCATTATCATTTTAATTTTTTTATTATATATTATATTAATTTTTTAAAAGTTATGTAATTCAAAGAAAGTATTTTTTGGGCTGCACAGGACAACTAATACTAATGTACTATAAACACTAATTAGAAAAAACCTTATATATGACTACTATACCGTAAATACTTCGCCGCAATTCATTATTAATATAGGTGTTCATTAGTTCATTAAGTTTTAAGGTCTGACTTAACAGAATTTTAAATAAAATTATATTAGGTCGGATCGGGTTAAGCGATGAGCCAAAACATATTTCACCTAAATTATCATAATAGTTATTTTTTTTTTAGTTATCAATATCTCATCATTTTATGTATTTTTTATTTTTATTTCATCTAATTCTTTTTGTATGTTGCAGCTTTTGTTACCTACTTAAACCCTCCCTATTTTTTAATTATTTTTATCATTGATATACATACTTACTTATATTTATTTTGTTTGAATAATGAAAATACATATATTTACCTAAAACTAATTATATTAGTATAGATTATATTTTGTTTGATAATACTAAATTATTTTTTTATTATTAATAAAAATATAAAGATTCTAAAAGTTTATTGTTTTGAAATATATGTCTATGAGTTTGCAAAAAAGATATTTTTATATTACAAGTATTAGTTCATAAAAAAAATGATCCAAGCAGCCTTAAACCGCCCTAACTCAACATAAAATCAAGCTTGTTCAGGTCAAGTCAGATCACAAGTATAAAAATAAGTTCGATATCTTAATCGAGCAGAGCATCAATCATACTATATGTGCAGGGCGGCCTTACCTATAAACAGCCCTAATTATTAATGAGAAAGTGAGAATACAACAAATTGAGGAAAGGTTTAGATACCAAGAGTTTTAGCTTTTCATAATTTTTAATTGTCCAATTAGTTTTAATCATTTTTCACAATTTGGGTGAAAAATAAAATATTATTTATCGAACATTTTAATCAATTGAATAGTTTTGTAACAAAATTAATTCTTGAGTAAGTGATTGTCAAAGACTATTTTAATTTAACAAAATTTGTTTAGTGAAAGCATATTTATGAATAGTTTTTATTATAATTGTTAACAATACCACTTGGTCATTGAAATTCATATATCATGTGTCAAAAATAATTTAAATTTAAAATTTAAAATTATTAATTATATGAAAGCTTATGAATAAATTTAATTTATTCAAATAAATTAAGGACCTGACTAGCTAATTGTTGGTGATAAATGGTTAACCATTGAGCCCAGGTGCACTATCGTCAACAGCTCATTTTCCCTCTACCCTAAAAAAATTCAAAAGGCTCATTTTACACAGAAAATCATGATTTATGAATCAATAATTAATTATATTAATATATATATATTTCTTTATAGATTATCTAAACATCGTCATAAATCATTAAAAGGAAAATGATTTTTTCTTAGAACTGTTTTTCTTTTCTTTATTAAGAATAATTTTCTTATAACTATTTAATAAAATATCTAAATATTATTATTAAATATTTATATTAAGTTATTCCATTTGATTGCTGGCAAAGGAGAAGAAATCTCTTTTTAAATTATAAGTAATATCTATTATGTTCTTATAATAATTATTTAATAGTATTTATTTTTTATTAATTTTTAAAAAATAAAAATATAAGAGTCATTTTATATCTATTTTTTTATATTTCTTTTCTTTTACATTATCTAACTAAATTGGTTATTAAATTATATATACATTAATAAATATTGCAAGAAATAAATAAAATTGTTCACAACTTTCTCTATATAAATGAAATACGATGAGAAGCATCCCGAGTTCAAAGACAAGGACAAGGACATTTCGCTGGGAGGCATAAGGAAATGGAGGTGGGGACTGAGAAGAGCTCGGCATATCTCGGTCCTCATTCACATAATATAAGGAAAGGTCTTAATTTAAAGGAATTTATATTGAAGTAATTTAAATTTTAAAATTATTTTTAAAAATTTAATGATCAAAATTTTGAGTTTAAAATTTTTAATTATAATTTTTTATGTAATTTAAATTTTTTATTTTTAGTTTCTTTAAAATAATTTCAAATTTTAAAATCATTTATTATAAATATTTTTAAGTTAGATTTCTCAACTATCATTTTTTCAAATATAAAGATTAATTATCAACAAGAATGGGAAAGTTGTCACTTTGTCATCATCAGATAAGATTTAATTTCATTTTAATAAGAGTAATTACATTCTTTTTTTTTTAATAGATATTCAAATTATACAACTCTTCTCTAATTTAAAAATTTATACTTTTTTTGTAGAAATTAAAAATGCGCTATATTAATCTCCCATATAATAAAATATAAATTGCAAAAATATATTATTTTGACTAAAATATTTTTTTATCTATTGATTATATAATATAAAAATTATTTAATATGCATTTGACCAATAAAAAATATTTTACTTTTTTGAATTTAAAATAAAATAAATTTATAGTTTTTAACACAAATAAATAATATTGAAATAAATGTTTAAGAGTATTTTTAATAAATTATATTTTAAGTAAAGAAATCAATATTATTTTTAAGTGTATATTATTTATATTTTAACTTTAAGAAAAATTTTATATATTTTTATAATAGAAGAAAAATTATGTAATTTAAACTTGTTTTGGAAAAAGAATGAGTAATTTACTGTTTTAATAAAGCAATGAATGATTGTGCTATGGGGTCCCAGAGCGCACTACCCACTTCCTCGGCTTATATTAGAAGTGGCCTTGATGGCCTTCACCATAGCTAGCAAGATCTACTGCAAACATGCTCTCTCTGCTCCACTGGCTACTTCGTCTCCTCACTCTTTCTTGCATTCTCATTAGTCACACGTATTCCAAGGATGACCGAAAGGCAAATCTATGCATATTCTCTTTACCATATATATTATTTAATTACTTGTTCCCTTTCATGCATATTTTTATATTGTATTTGCATACGCACCAGACTCTGTTTCTCCCACCTTTAAAGCATTGCATTCGGGGTTAAAGCTACAATAACAATTGAATTTGTCATCATTCCATTTTACTTTTATATGCAGGCCTATATTGTGTACATGGGTGATCATCCTAAGGGCATTAACCCCTCATCCTTACCTTCACTGCACACCAACATGGCTCAAAACGTCCTTGGCAGGTTGGACATATATATAGTTATTTGTATTCTTATTACAGTGTATATTAAATATTAACACTACTAATTAAGTACTAATTAATATATTAATGGTTTTATAGTAAACTATTATGTGTTGCAGAAAGAAAATTAATGGCATTTAAAAGAGGGTAAACTTTACAATTTGAAAATAGATGGTAAGAATTAGTGCATATGATTATAAGACTGGCCTTTCCAAATTAATAGGCATTCTGATTAATCATGCAGTGATTTTGCACCAGAAGTTATATTGCACAGCTACTGGAAGAGCTTCAATGGATTTGTCATGAAGTTAACAGAGGAAGAAGCCAAAACAATGGCAGGTACCATAATAATAAGATGCTCCTCACCGTCCTACACAATTTAAATAATATTGAAAATTAAAAAGCTAATTGTTGCTATACATATATTTGATATTTGAATAGGAATGGATGATGTAGTGTCGATTTTCCCAAACGAAAGGATCAAACTCCATACAACAAGGTCATGGGATTTCATTGGCTTTCCCCAGAAAGTCAAAAGAAGAGGTTTGGAGAGCGACATAATCGTGGGTGTCATTGATTCAGGAATTTGGCCAGAATCTGAAAGTTTTAGTGACGAAGGATTTGGTCCTCCGCCCACCAAATGGAAGGGCTCTTGCCACAACATCACCTGCAACAAGTACATACATATCTCTCATTATCTCACTATATAGAAATGATTAGTATCAGTGAGTTACTATTTGTATACATATGTGCAGCAAAATAATCGGAGCAAAATATTACCGAATCGATGGTGGTTATCACAAAGATGATATAATAAGTCCAAGGGATACAAGCGGGCATGGGACCCACACTGCATCCACGGTTGCTGGAAACTTAGTTGCCTCCGCAAGCCTACAAGGCCTTGGGTTCGGAACAGCGCGAGGAGGGGTTCCATCAGCACGCATCGCTGTGTACAAGGTGTGCTGGGCCATGGAGGCCAATGACTGCACATCTGCGGACGTACTGGCTGCATTTGATGATGCGATTGTTGATGGTGTGGATATTATTTCCATTTCAGCTGGAGGGAAAGAACCCCGAGGCTATTTCTATGATCCAATAGCAATTGGAGCTTTTCATGCGATGAAAAGACGCATATTAACATCTAATTCTGCTGGCAACTCGGGTCCCGGGCTTTACACCATTTCAACCTTGGCTCCATGGTTGCTTTCAGTGGCTGCTACCACTATTGACCGAAAGTTCTCTACTAAGCTTCAGTTAGGCAATGGCTTGGTTTTTAAGGTAGTCACGCACATTAACTAATAAACTGTAACAAGCTAATACATTTCAGAATAAACTTTAACCGTTTGTCTCTAAATGTAGGGAGTTTCAGTAAATACATTTGACCTTAAAGATAAATATTATCCATTGATTCATGCTCGAGACGTACCAAATATCCTGGGTGGATATAATTCATCGAAATCCAGGTATTGATGATGAAATATTTATTTAAAAATAAGTAGGGAGCTTAATTTCATTAATTGAAATGGTAGTAATTAATTATAATATGAGGGCACAGGTTATGCAAGCGAGACTCTTTGAACAAAAAATTGGTGAAGGGAAAAATTATTGTGTGTGATGGTGGATTCTTGGATAACGGGGTTTCGTTTGAAGCCGCCGGTGTTGTAGCAGCAGGGACAGGGTCCAAAGATACTGCCTTCGTATATGCTCTACCTGCAATTGACGTTAGTTATGAGGATGGTATACATATACGCTCCTACTTGAATTCAAACAGGTATCAAATTCTCAAATCTCAAACTATTTAAGGCCAATTCCAAGTGTTGTGTTCCTTTTCTTTCCCCATATTATATATATACTACATGTTTCTAGTAATTCTATGGCAACTATATCGAGGGCTAACGAGGAAAAAGACTCATTCGCCCCTTACGTAGCATCCTTCTCATCTAGGGGTCCTAATCCAGCTTCCTCTTACATACTTAAGGTAACATTAATTTGCATGTAGGTAACTAATTAATTTGCAAATTACATGCAATTTTTCAAGATTTACAAGTTATAATAGTAATTGGTGGAATCATTTTGTGGTGTTATATCGTAGCCGGACATAAGTGCCCCAGGAGTGGACATTATAGCAGCATGGTCTCCCATATCCCCTGTTTCACTGGTGAAAGGTGATAAAAGAGACGGACGCTATAACATAATATCGGGCACTTCAATGGCCTGCCCTCATGCTACTGCCGCAGCAGCTTATGTCAAATCATTCCATCCCAAATGGTCCCCTTCCGCAATCAAGTCTGCCCTTATGACCACTGGTAATCACTCAAGCTTGTTCATTTGTAATATACGTTAGGTACTTAAATTCACTCAATTACACTTTTTTCTAGTAAAGTTGAGCAAAATTTTATATATATCAAAATAAATGTGGAGAAGTCTAAACTTAATTTCATAGACCTAGGCCACTAGTTGAACAATTAAAGTAGATTGTTTGAGCATATATACAACACTTGAAAAAGGGTTTTTAGCCAAAGTCAGGTTTGGCCACAAACATGGGACATGTATGGTAAACTCCATTGCTCTATAATTTGCAGCTGTTCCCTTGGGCGTTGCTCTGAATCCCGAAGCCGAATTTGCGTATGGAGCAGGGCAAATCAACCCTATTAAGGCAGTAAATCCTGGATTAGTCTATGATGCTAGTGAAATTGATTATGTAAAGTTCTTGTGTGGCGAAGATTATGATAAGAAAATGCTTCGAGCTATTACTCGAGACCACCACAGTAGTTGTGCTCAGTTCAAAAATGGAACAGGGGACCTCAATCTCCCGTCCTTTGCCTTTTACGCAAATATCTCAACACCTTTCGTTGAACAATTTCATAGGACTGTGACCAATGTTGGGTTCTCTAAATCCAAATACAAAGCTAAAATCACTGCTCCATTTGTGTTAAATATTCAAGTAAGTCCCAAAGTTCTATCCTTCACATCTGTGGGACAGAAGAAGTCATTCACGCTCTCTGTAGAGGGACAAATCGATGTGGATATAGTCTCTGCCTCTTTGGTTTGGGATGATGGTACTTTCCAAGTAAGGAGCCCCATTGTGATATATAGTAACCGCATTGCGTACAGTCCCGAGGGAGAAGAAGCAAATAATTAGCCTGGTGGACTGCTGGGAATAAGTCGACCCCACTTGGTAAAAAAAAATTTCGTTATTGTTGTTGTCGTTGTGAACTGCTAAAGAATAGTACTGCCCTCTTTGTCTGTATGTGTAAGAATAATTACCCCAATAAAATGGTACTATTTTAATATTTACTAAATGAAAGTTACATATATCTTTAAATATGTTTCATATTTATTAAATGATGATCTATTAAGTCATGCAATTTAAATATAATGGTAAAAGAATCGATTCAAAACTTCTCCCTAATTATTGGGATCGTGGTTCTTCTAAGCATGTATTTGGATTCTCATTTTATAATCACGTTTGTATAAAAGGAGTAAATTATTGTTATCTGAAAACGTAATTTTGACCCATATAAATGCAGAAACAAACACAGCTTAAATCAGGTTATCTGAATATTTTGAGTACATGGAATATTGTCGATATCAAATACACATATTAAAATGCAATTCTAAATTCCATTGTGAGAAAGGATAGATAGCTAGCTAGTCAGCTAAGATAGATATTTATTAAGATCCCTATGAATTTCTAAGAAAGAAGAGGCAACAACCTATTCTGCTGCTTCGGGTAGATGATGACAATAGTGCGGGGGCTTAGCGGACACTATTGGGAAGCCTTCAACAAGGTTAGCGATTTTTTTTTAGTACTTTATATTTATATTTATATTATAATAATATAATATGTTTCGGATATCGAATATCCTATCTTCTATTTATATAATATATTAAGTACTGAGGGTAATATTTGTATCCTTCCAATATTTGATGAGTATTATTTTTTTATCATTCGTAACTTTTTTTAATATTTGAAACATATATTATACCTTAACTTTTTCATGAATTGATGAGGTATAAAAAAAATAATTGCACATTAATATTAAATTTTATGAATATGTTTTTTATAATAAAAATTATTAATCCAATAGCTTGCTCCTTAAATAGAATGAACAAATAAAAGTCATCTGTGGGTTTTTTTAATAATATAAATTTTAAGTTATAAACATTTTTAACATGATATAAAACCTGTATGATTAAATAATAAGATGTGTTAAAAGTTTTAAAAAATTATTTATTAGTATATTTTCACTTAACCAAAAGTTTTGAATTAAAACAATCTTTAACATTTACTTGCTTATTATTACGTCATGATGTGTGACGAAGTGTTCACTATTTAGTAATGATAATATTAGTTGTCCTCTGCAGTCCGAAAGATACTTCGAATTAATTTGCTTGTTCTCTACGGACTTGTACGGATATTTCTCTTTATATTATATAAAACTGTTGTTGTAAACTTGGGCTACACATCTTCAATATGGTGAATACTTTATATTAATATATGTGTTTTTATAGCTTTCAGATATGTGCCACTAATAAATTATATATGAAAAGATAGCGACAGTGAGGCAGGCCTATACATGCTTTAGTGTTTTTAGAAGGACACAATATCATAGGTTGTCATTTGCACTGAAGAAGGGCCTAAAAAGTCAGAGAATATGGCAGCCTCGACCAATGTAGCAGTTTTATTTAAGAGAAAATTGTAATTTAAAATTTTAAATTAAAAATATTTATATTAAAAAAAATTTTAAAAATTTTAAAAGACTTTGAAACAAAAAAAAATTAAACTTAGTTATAAAATTATAATTCAAAATTTTAACTGAAAAATTTTAGTTATAGAATCCTTTAAAATAAATTTAAAATTTTATTAAAATTTTTTAATATAAATATTTTTAATTTAAAATTTTAAATTATAATTCTTTTTTCATATAAAGTCTCACCCACGGCAAACCAATGGCTGGGCCCGAGCCAATTAGAATTGGTAAAATGACATTGACCTTTATTTCATCCATATAAAAATATTTATCATATTTTTATAATATTAAAATATTAATATAATATTTTAACAAATAAATAACCATTACTTAAAAATTAAAATTAAAATTAATCATAATTTAAAATTAAATTACATAATTTTTTTGAAAAAACAGTATACTATATAATTATGAAAATTTGAGCCATTTATGTTGAGCTAACTCATACAACTCAAACAATAAATAAATTATTAATTATTAACTATTTTAAATTTTAAAATTTTAAATTCAAAGAGAATTAGTTAATTATTGGGAGTTAATTAATTTAAAAAAAAGAGGTATTAAAAAGTGGGAGAACAAGCCGTGAAAGTGGATTAACAATCAGTTTCAAAAATAAACGTAGTTTCCCTGCCATTAACTTTTTTCTAGAACACAGAGACTATGGTGATTTTGCCGTGGAAAACATTCTCCCTGCAGACTGTGCTCCGTGAACCTTCAATTAATTATTCTCCTATAAGGCGAGATGATCTTATTGGGCCATTGTTACTTTTCTTCTGACAATGAACTTGAGATATGGTAATATTCTATGTTTTATGATTAAAATAGCCCTTAAATAATGAAAATGAATAACTAGAAAAGGGTTAGGGGGCAGAAAAATCCAATAAAGACTAAAAGAATCGATTTAAACCTAATTGATAAAAAAAAAAATCAGAGATTTAAAAAATATAATAATTGGTTTAAGAAATGAATATCCTTTATTATAATATAATGAAATAAGATTAATAGAGCTACCAAATGAGATTGGATTCACTAAGTCTTTTAATGATGTATGGTTTAGGACCTCAGGTACCTAAAACTTTAATTAAATTTTTTTAGACTATTTTAAATTCTTGCAACCTTAAAGTAGCTATTTTTAATAAAGAGGAGAGTCTAAATTTTAATATAGAGTTGTTGGTTTCTAAAAATATTAAGAAATAAAATCAAATGATAGAATTGAAATGTAAGAATAGAATTGATATTTTGAAAAATTAAAAAACCCTAGCTATATGTGTGTGCGCGCATGCGCATGCATGACATTTCTCATCTCCCCCTCTTCATAGTCAACTTAGGCCGCCCCAAACCCTCATCGTTGGTGGCATAAAGAAGGAAGAAGAGCCAAGGGAAGAGAGCTATATATAGATAAGCAAACATGATGAATTTGAATATGATGTTATTACAAACTTTTTCATACTCTTTTTCTTCTTTCTTATAATTGTTTTGGTTTTTCAAAAAGGCAATTTTTGTGGCTGAACCATTGAGTGAAGAAGCTCCTTTAAGAAAACCAATCATACCAAAATAAATAGTCTTCATCAAGTACACTTTAAAGTAAGATATGATTTTGCTAAGGAAAATTTTGTTTTCTTGAAACCCTAAACTAACCTAGGTTCAACCAAGAGAGGGGAGGAAGGAAGGAGACATAAGTTTGATGAGAACTTGGTAACAATAAGAGTTTTTAAAGGTGAAGAACAAAGATATGGCAATAAAATTGAAAAATGATCAAAGGAATGGCATATAGCTTAACCTAGAGTTTGGTTTTGACCTTAAAGATTCAAAACTCCAAGAGAATTAATTAATCCCTTTAATACCATAATTGAGTTAGAAATGAAATTTAAAAATTCTAAAACAATCAAATTCCCTATGGAAGGGACAAAAACTCTAGGATGGCGGTTTAATGTGTGTGTCTTGGCCAAGGGGGTAAAACCTACCTAGGAAAGCTTCTAAATTGATTTAATAGTTTAAGAGGCCTAAATGAGAATTATAAAGGTTAGATGAACCACTAATTTAAGGAAAAATGTGAGATTTAGTCATGTGGCAAAATTTGACACTATAAAAACCCTAATTGGCTCTAAAAAGGGGATAGATGATATGGCTAGGTCTTGGGATTATTTTGGCCATAAAAGGCGAGTAAATTGAGATAGATGAATAATGAAATTACTATATGAAATATAGCAAAAGAAATGTGTTATTTTGGAGCATTTAAAATAACTGAATCCATAGTTTAAGACCTACCTTGTATATAAGTTGCTAAGATGAGTTTGAATATGCTTTAATAAATTATTTTGTACTTTAATTGATATGTCTAGGCCAAGCAAATGAGACCACACCAGAAAAGTGTGTGTGAGGTTATGGGATCAAGGAAAGGTGACAAAGGGATTTAATTGATTTTTGGCTGAATAAGGTATCTTTTTTTATTATTCTTATATATGCGGTTGGTTTGCTTGAATTTTTGGTTGCTTGTGTGTATTACTTGCAATTATATGACTTGTTGATTGTTTGAATAAAATATGCAATTGTATGACATTTATTTGCATTAATGATTAGGGTGACTCTTTGATGGGTGAAACTAGGTCAAGAGTCTAGATATTAGGTGAAGGTAAGTCAAAAGTCCCTAAAATATTGATTTACTCTTATTTGAGTCTTGCGAGACTAAAGCATGGATTTGCTCTCTTATATATGATATGGCTATGATTACATAACATACATGCTTACTTCCATGTGCTTGATGAACCATATGTGTATTTGAATGTTAGATTAGCTACTAGGATTCTTTGAATCTCATATTTCCCTATCTCCACTAACCATGGCCAGGTGATATGTAAAGCAAAGGTAAGGAAGAGCAAAATGCTTAGAAGTGTCTATTATGTTAAGAGATTGGCACAGACTATGATATTGTATATATATTTATGTGAGGCTATATTTTGATGTAATGAGATGAAAACATATTTTAAAATATTAGATCATAGTTACATGATCATTGGATGTATGTATAAGATGATAGACCCTGATTTAATATATGAATGGCCTTGAAGTTTATATGCATTTTCACATGTAGGATGGTGAATTTTTTATACAAAGCTATTTTCATATGATGAATCATTGCAATAATGCATTTATGAATTTAAATTTGCTTATTTTAGAAATAGTATTTTAGAGCTCATTTGATATTATTGGAACTAATATTTTGACCATTTGAGTTATAAAAAATATTCTTTTATCCTTAACAGCTTTAATGACTAAATTTTGGGCTAAAATTTGACAGGCAATTAAAGAACATTTAGAGCTTTTTATAGAATTAAGAATCATAATTTTTAGAACTCTATAAAATATTTGATGAATTTTTAAAATTGACTCGAAAAAGATATCAAGTGCAATTATTGTTTATATTGATCTGGTCTCAGATTTCATACCTTTTAAGAGATCGAATAAATTCATTTTGACTTAAATTTTTTATAGTAGAAAATTTACATCATAAACTTTCTAAAGACACATAATTTGCATCAATCAGAGTTGTATATTTCAAGTTATGAATTTTTAAAATATAAACTTTATTATATTTTCTATGAAAAATGTGAGCAAATAATCTTCTTTATGAGTTTAATCTCCATATACAAGTTATCTTGGTTGTAACAAATTAGTTATGCATGATTTGTGAGTTGAAATGGTAAAAATCTATGTTTGAGCATCATAGAGCCATTCAATGCTTTTAGTGACTAAAATTTTCACTACTAACAAGTTGATATTCATTATTTTGCAATGGATGGACTTATATGTATAGAGAAAATATATAATATATTATGGTATAACAACTAGTATTTCTATTTCCACTAACAAAAATTTTTTATTGCCTTTTTTGGAAAAAAATTTGTGTCACCATTCTTCTCTCATTTACAATTTTTTTTTTGTTAAGCTAGGTAGTCTTCCAAGAATTACTCTAGTCTCCTTTCTAAATATCCAACTCAATTTATTAGATTGTGGATGCAAATATAGTTTTCCTTCATGATTATAGACATACAAGTTTTTATATTAAGGAAACTCTAAGATGATGCCATTATGTTTAGTCTAAAAAGTAATGAAGCAAAGTTAGGCTGATAATTTTTCTTTTTTGGATGTTTGAATTTCTTGTTAATTTGCCTTCACATGTGCTATTGGCACTATAGTAAGTCTTGAGGTTTGCAAATGTATTGTCTTAAATCATGTACATCTTTTCTAAACCATCCTTGTTATAATTGTGTTGAAATAATTGAAGAAATATGAAATGGATGTTGGCAAATCAAGGAAGACTCAAAGCTTTCTCAAGTATGAGGACAATTCTCTGTGTAATCAAATGGATGTTGCTAGGAACTACCAAGCTATAGTTATCTCATTATTATTACAATTGCTACCACTCCCTTGTAGAAAAATATGCAACAAAAAAATATTATGTTGGCATAGATTGAAAACTATGAAGACAATTCTATTAAATCTTCTAAGCATGCTATAGTTTTTCTTCTTTAAAAGAGATGTAATTATAGAAGAGGTTGTATTGAATTCAACAATGTAATGAATTGTAGATAAAGTTGTACATAATTCAATAATGTATGAAATCTATATATGATACCAAAGTGCCATGAAGGCTCTTATTTGCCTTTACAATGTTGACTTTTATGTATGTAATAGTTATAGGCGAAGAGAGTTACTAATGATACTTCCTTATGTTATATGTTACTATATGTCAAATTGCTCTATACCTTTTAGTTTACATAGGTTTTAGTTACAAGCAAAACTTAGTAAAGTTATTAGTGACTTTTAGTAAAGTTACCATAATATTTTAAAAATGTTGTCCTTAGGATTTAGGATGGTTTCTATCTTCTTTTAAGATATTTACTATTATGTTTTAGGAATGTGACTACCACATTTTAGGTTTTAGAATAATTACAAATATATTTTAGTAATATTAATATCATGTTTTTAAAAAAATTCCTATAATGTTTTAGGAAAGTTAATACTATATTTTAGGAATGTTTTAAACAAGTTATTATGATGTTTCAAGAATGTTACTACCACATTTTAGGCTTCAAGAAGTTACTAATAAGTTTTAAGAAAATTACTATTAAGTTTTTAAATGATTACTACTATATTTTAAAAATGTGACTATCACGTTTTAGGTTTTATAATAGCTACTATTTTAAGAAAATTATTGCCAGATTTAAAAAATATTTTAAGAAAGTAACTATGATATTTCAAAAATGTTATTACTATATTTTGGGTTTTAAGAAAGTCATTATAAATTTTTAGAAAAGTTATTATGATATTTCAAAAATATTATTACCATGTTTTAAATTTTAATAAAGTTATTATTAAATTTTAGAAAAATTACTTTTAAGTTATAAAAAAGTTACTATGATGTTTTAATCATGTTACTATCACATTTTGGATTTTTGAAAAATTACTATTAGATTTTAAAAAAATTATTATTAAATATTAAAAAAATTACTATGATGTTTTTGAAATGCTCTTACCACATTTTTAGATTAACCATTTGGATTTTTTAGTTTTCACTTTAGAATGGACTATTTTTATAATTTTTTCAATCTTTGTAACTTTTGATTTCATCATGACTTTTCCCTTCCTCTTGTTTCTTTTTTTTTTGCTGCCTGGCATTCTTTCCATTGATTTAATCTAAACTCAACATAACTACTACCATAAAACATGCCCAAATTTAAAGGAAATTATAAAATAGTGATGCAAAAGCAACTATCGTCGCCGCCCACCACCACCTAATGCTACCCTTGCCTCTTCTTCCACAACTATTTGCTAGGAGGTTGCAACACCTCTATGTCGTTAACACCTCCAATGCATGGAGAGAGAGAGAGAGAGAGAGAGAGAGAGAGGCAAGCTATGATTAATGCAGGAGAGAAAAGATGTTAAGTGTATTTTGAACTCATCACTCCAAAAATAAAATTATTTATACTTTTAAAATAGTTTGAATCTTTAAAATCCTATTTTGTAAATATTAACAATTTATAGTCTTTATTTACAATTTTGCCTAGATATTTTGCTAGCCGTTGAAGATTGATATTTTTTATGATCACCATAACATGGCCATACAATACTCAATAATGGACAATGATGTGTCAAGACACGCAATAATGACGATGATTCGGATCCAATTTTATCAAATGTCCTTTCATATAGAGTTGTTTTCTAGTATTGAATCAGTCATTATCATTTTAATTATTATTTTGTTATATAATAATATTATTTTTAAAAGAATTATGTATTTTAAAGAAAGTATTTTTTGAGCTCCACAGAGCAACTAATACTAATGTACTATGAATACTCATTAAAGAAAACCTTATATATGACTATTAAACAATAAATACTTTGCCACACTTCATGCTTAGTATGAGAAAGTGAGAATACAACAAACTGAGTAAAAGGTTTAGAAACCAAGAGTTTTAGCTTTTCATGATTTTTAATTGTTCAATTAGTTTTAATTATTCTTCAAAACTTGAGTAAAAAAATAAAATATTATTTATCACAAATTTCAAATGGATTGAATAGCTTTATAAAAAAATTTATTCTTGAGTAAATGATTGTCAAAGACTAATTTACTTTAACAAAATTTGTTTAGTGAAAGCATATTTATGAATAGTTTTTATTATATTTTTTAACATGATCACTTGGTCATTGAAATTCATATACTATATGTAAAAAATAATTAAAATTTAAAAATTTAAAATATTAATTTTATGAAAGCTTGTGAATAAATTTAATTTATTATAGTAATTTAAGGGCTGGCTAGCTAATTGTTGGTGGTAATGGCGAACTATTGAACGCAACAACAGTATGATTAACAGCTCATCTTATGGGTCTTTGGCCGCTCTTTCTACCCCCGAAAAACAAAAGGCTCATTTTACCCAAATATAATGATTCATGAATTAATAATTAATCATATTAATCCATCGTTCTTTATAGATCATCTAAACATCATTATAAATTATTAAAAGAAAAATGATTTTTCAATGAGAACTGTTTTTTACTAATAATAATTTTCTTATAAATATTTAATAAAATTTCTAAATATTATTACTAAAGATTTATATTGATTTAATTACTAAAGTATATATACAATAATAAATATTGTAAGAAATAAATAAAAGGAGGATTCAAAAATTTTTTTGAGTTCCACGCAAGAAAAAGAAAAAAAAACAGTAGGTTAGGAAAAAAAATAGTGCAAATAAAGTTAAAACACTATTTAAGAAACAATGAAAAAGAACGGGAAAAGCCAATTTTTTACAACTTTTTCCGAATGAATGGTGTAGGACGGGGACAAATTCATTTCGCTCGGAGACAAAAATAAGTGGAGATGGGGAATTGGGAGAGCACTGCATATCTTGGTCCTCGTGCACATAATATAAAATTTTAATTTTAAAAAATTTATATTCATTAATTTTAAAATTTAAAATTATTTAAAAATTTTAAAGATTGCTTTTTAACATGTGATTTTTTTATATAATTAAATTTTTTACCGTAAAATTCTTTAAAATAATTTCAAATTTTTTAATTTTTAGCATAAATATCTTTAACTCTAATTTTTCTCTAATATAAGGATTAATTATCAACAGGGGAGAACGATAAGATTTAATTTTATTTTAATAAGAGTAAATTACATTCCTTTTCTCTAATAGATGTTTAAATTATAAGATCTTTTCCTCTAATTTAAAAAATTATATTCTCTTTTCTTAAATTCAAAATGTGCATTATACTAACCTCTCTTATGACAAATTATAAGTTACATATATATTTATTTTTGCCAAAATACATTTCTATCTATTATTTATATAATAAAATAAGTATCTAATATGTATTTGACCAATAAAAAAAGTTAATTTTTTAAATTTAAAATAAATTAAACTTATAGTTTTCAACATAAAATAAATGATATTGAAATAAAAATTTTAAAAAATATATTTTTAATAATTCATAATTTTAATAAAGAAATGAATAATATTATTTAAAATATATTAATCATATTTTAATTTTCAAAATATTTATGTATTTTTTATAATAAAAGAAAAGAAAGTGTAATTTAAAATTTTTTTTAAAGATGTTATTCTTTTAATAAAGCAATGAATGATTGTGCTGTAGTGGCCTGTCACCTTCGTTTCCTTGGCTTATATTAGAAGTGGCCTTGAAGGCTTTTAGCTCATACCTAGCAATATCTCCTACTGCAATCATGCCCTCTTTGTTCCACTACCTGCTTCTTCTCCTCTCTCTTACTTGCATTCTCATTACTCACACGTATTCCAAAGATGATCGAAAGGCAAATCTATGCATATTCTGTTCACCATATATATTATTTAATTACTTGTTCCCTTTCATACATATTTTTATGTTGCATTTGTATATGCCGTTGACTCTGTTTCTCCCACCTTTAAAGCATTCCCTTCAGGATTATAGCTACACTAACACTTGAATTTGTCATCATCTATTTTACTCTTATGTGCAGACCTACATCGTGTACATGGGTGATCATCCTGAGGGCATTAACCCCTCATCATTACCTTCACTGCACACCACGATGGCTCAAAACGTCCTCGGCAGGTTGGGCATGTATTTAAAGCTGTTTGTATTCTTATTAAATATTAACACTACTAATTAAGTAATAATTAATTCATTAATGGTTTTGTAGTAAACTATTATGTGTTGCAGAAATATAATTTGTCAATTGAAAAAGGATAAACTTCACAATTTGAAAGTAGATAGTGAGAATTAGTGCGTATGATGAAAAGACTGACCTTTTCAAATTAATGGGCATTCTGAGTAATCATGCAGCGATTTTGCCCCAGAAGTTATATTGCACAGCTACTGGAAAAGCTTCAATGGATTTGTCATAAAGTTAACGGAGGAAGAAGCCAAAACCATGGCAGGTACCATAATAATAAGATTCCCCCTCACTGTCCTACGCAACTTAAGTGATAGGGCTATATATGAGTAGAGTTAGGTTAAACATCTAGCCGGCCTGATATCTGCTTGATTAAAATATTGAACTTGTTTTTATGTCTATGGTTGGCCCGATTTGAACAAGTTCGATTTTAGAATAGTTTAGAGTGGTTCGAGTTTTTTTTTTTAATGAATTAATACTTATAATATAAAAATATCTTTTCACAGACTCATAAATATATATTTCAAAATAATAAATCTTTAGAACTCTTATATTTTTATCAGTAATAAAAAAATAGTCTAGTATTATCAAACAAAATATAAGTTATATTAGTATAATTAATCTTAAGTAAATATGTGTTTTTTCATTATTTAACAAAAGAAATACTAATAAGTATACATATTAATGATGAAAACAATTAAGAAGTAGGGAAGATTTGTGTAGGTAATAAAAATTACAATATGTAGAGAAAATCAGATAAAATAAGAATATATATATATATATAAAAGATGACAAAATATTAATGATTAAAAAAAATAACTATTAAGGTAAGTTGGGCATAATATACTTTGTCTGTGATTTGGCCCGACTTAATATAGTTTTATTTAAAATTTTATTCATTTATATTTTTGGTCTGACTCAACCCGATCCAATTAGACCTGCCTAGGACGGGCTCTAAGAGTGTATCAAGCCAATGAACACTTCTATTAAGTAATATTGAAAATTAGAAAGATAATCTTTGCTATAATATATTTGATATCTGAATAGGAATGGATGATGTGGTGTCGGTTTTCCCTAGTGAAAAGAACAAACTCCATACAACAAGGTCGTGGGATTTCATTGGCTTTCCCCAGAAAGTCAAAAGAAGAGGCTCGGAGAGCAACATAATCGTGGGTGTCATTGATTCAGGAATTTGGCCAGAATCTAAAAGCTTCAGTGACCAGGGATTTGGTCCTCCACCAACCAAATGGAAGGGCTCTTGCCACAACTTCACCTGCAATAAGTATGTACATATCTCTCATCATCTCACTGTAAAGAAATGGTTAGTATCAATGAATCACTATTTGTATACATATATGCAGCAAAATAATAGGAGCAAAATATTACCGAGCCGATGGAATGTATGGTAAAGATGATATAATAAGTCCAAGAGATGTAAGCGGGCATGGGACCCACACTGCATCCACAGTTGCTGGAAACTTAGTTGGGTCCGCAAGTCTACTAGGCCTTGGTTTCGGGACGGCGCGAGGAGGGGTTCCATCGGCGCTCATCGCTGTGTACAAAGTGTGCTGGTCCATGCTTGCCAATGACTGCACCTCCGCGGACGTACTGGCTGCATTTGATGATGCGATTGTTGATGGCGTGGACATTATTTCCATTTCAGTTGGATGGAGAAAACCCCTAGACTATTTCAATGATCCAATAGCAATAGGAGCTTTTCATGCAATGAAAAGAGGCATATTAACATCTAATTCTGCTGGCAACTCGGGTCCCAGGCTTTACACCATGTCAACCTTCGCTCCATGGTTGCTTTCTGTGGCTGCTACCACTATTGACCGAAAGTTCTCTACCAGGCTTCAGCTAGGCAATGGCTTGGTTTTTAAGGTAGTCACTCACATTAATTAATAGACTGTAACAACCTACTACATTTCAAAATACAATTTAACTGTTTGTCTCTAAATGCAGGGAGTTTCAGTAAATACATTTGACCTCAAAGATAAATATTATCCATTGATTCATGCTCGAGACGTACCCAATGTCCTGGGTGGATATAATTCATCAGAATCGAGGTACTGATGATGGAATATTTATTAAAAATAAGTAGGGGGTTTAATTTCATCAATTGAAATGGTAGTAATTAATTATAATATGAGAGCACAGGTTATGCAAGCAAGGCTCTTTGAACAAAAAATTGGTGAAGGGAAAAATCATTGTGTGTGATGATGTATTCTTGGATAGTGGGGTTTCGTTTGAAGCCGCTGGTGTTGTAGCAGCAGGCACACACTCCAAAGATGCTGCCGATGTATATGCTCTACCTGCAATTGACGTTAGTTATGAGGATGGTATACATATACGCTCCTACTTGAATTCAAACAGGTATCAAATTCTCAAATCTCAATCTATTAAGGCCAATTCCAAGTGTTGTATTCCTTTTCTTTCCTCATGTTATATATATACTGCCTGCTACCAGTAATTCTGTAGCAACTATATCGAGGGCTACTGAGGAAAAAGACTCATTTGCCCCTTACGTAGCATCCTTCTCATCCAGAGGTCCTAATCCAGCCACGACTGACATACTCAAGGTAACGTTAATTTACAAGTTGATAACTAATTAATTTGCAAATTACATGCAATTTTTCAAGATTTACAAGTTATAACAGTAGTTGGTGGAATCATATTGTGATGTTACACTGTAGCCGGACATAAGTGCCCCAGGAGTGGACATTATAGCAGCATGGTCTCCCATATCCCCTGTTTCACTGGTGAAAGGTGATAAAAGAGACGGACGCTATAACATAATATCGGGCACTTCAATGGCCTGCCCTCATGCTACTGCCGCAGCAGCTTATGTCAAATCATTCCATCCCAAATGGTCCCCTTCTGCAATCAAGTCCGCCCTCATGACCACTGGTGATCACTCAAGCTTATTTATATGTAATATTTTTGAATATTGAAATCCACTCGATTACATTTTTCTTCTAATAAAGTTGAGAAAATTTTATGTATATCAAAATAAATATGGAGAAGTCTAAAGCCATAAAGTAATCGTGGTAAAAGCTGCGATTTTTTGTTGTGGTATATTTAACACTAAAAAAAGGGTTTTGGCCAAAGCCGGGTTCGGCCATGAACATGGAACGTGTATTACAAACTTTGTTGCCCTGTAATTTGCAGCTGTTCCCTTGGGTGCTACTCTGAATCCTGAGGCTGAATTTGCGTATGGAGCGGGGCAAATCAATCCTATTAAGGCAGTGAATCCTGGGTTAGTCTATGATGCTAGTGAAATAGATTATGTAAAGTTCTTGTGCGGCGAAGATTATGACAAGAAAATGCTTCGAGCTATTACTCGAGACCACCATAGCAGTTGCACTCAATTAAAAAATGGAACAGTTTGGGACCTCAATCTCCCATCCTTTGCCTATTTCACAGATATCTCGACACCTTTCATTCAACACTTCCATAGGACTGTGACCAATGTTGGGTCCTCTAAATCCAAATACAAAGCTAAAATCACTGCTCCATTTGTCTTAAATATTCAAGTAAGTCCTAAAGTTTTGTCCTTCACATCTGTAGGGCAAAAGAGGTCATTCACACTCACTATAGAGGGAAAAATCAATGTGGATATAGTCTCTGCCTCTTTGGTTTGGGATGATGGTACTTTTCAAGTAAGGAGCCCCATTGTGATATATAGTAACCGTATTGCATACAGTCCCGAGGAAGAAGAGGCAAATAATTAGCCTGGTAGGCCTATTAGAGAACAGTACTGCTCTCTTTATCCTGTATGTGTAGGAATTACGCCAATAAAGTAGTGTTATTTTAATATATACTAAACCAAGTTACATATATTTTTAAATATGTTTCTTATTTGTCAAATGATGATCTATTAAGTCGTGCAATTTAAATATAATGGTAAAAGAATCGATTCAAAACTTCTCACCAATTGTTGGGGTCTTCGCTCTCTGTAAATTTGGTTATAGTATCGGGTATCGGGTGTCGGGTATCGGTTATCGGTTATATTGTGCATCCGATACTTGCTATTCATTATTCAACACTTTAATTTTCCGATATTTTGAATATTTTGAGTATATAGAATATTTTTGATGGCAAATACAGATATCAAAATGCAATTCTAAATTTCAATATGAGTAAGGGTTAGGAAGCTAGCTAGTCAGAGAAGATAGATATTTATTATGGTCGGTAGAAATTCTGCGAAAGAAGGGGCAATAACAGAACAAGAACTACGAACCTATTCTGCCGCTTCAGGTGAATGACAGTAGTATGGAGTCTTCAAGAAGGTTATTGATTTTTTTTTAATAATTTATATTTATTATAATAAAATAATAAATAATATAATGTATCGGATATTGAATATCCTATCTTCTGTTATATAAGATGAACATAAAGTATCTGGGCGTAATATTTATATCCGTCCAATATTTGATGAGGATTATTCTTTATTATGCATACGCTATTTAATGTCTAATATTTTATCCGTTTCGAATAATTTTTTTTATTATAATATATGATACCCAAAATATTCATGAACATTATCATCCTTGGGTGCGGCAGACAACCAGTACTATGACTCATTAACATTTTAGGAAAAATTATAATTGAGAAACTAAAATTAATGATATTTATATTAATAGGCTTTAAAGTTTAAAATTATTTTAAAAGATTTAAAGATAAAAAATTTAAAAATTATCTAAAAAATTATAATTTATGACTTCAAAATAAAATTTGTTATTTTTAAAACTTTTAAAATAACTTTAAAATTTAAAATATTTTAATATAAATATTTTTAGCTTGAGATCGTCAATTATAATTTTCTTAATTCTTTCTAATAAGGATGAAATCCCCAACAACCAACTTTTATTGACATTTTATTCTGTTTTATTACATTACACAACTTAAACAACAAAATCCCACATACCACAGTTTTTCTTCGCATTTTCTTCAGCGCTAGTAATGGGGCTTGTCACTTGGTATGTGCAATCATCATCCCGCACCAAAGAAGCGAAGACTTTGGAGCTACCTATGCTTCCATTAACACTGACCTTAAACCACAGCTTCTGCCCAGTGGAAAACAGAAACTAGCTTGGCGGGTTCACTTTGTGCGTGTTTGGAATCTCCTTTCAAAACCACGTTTGTATAGAAGCAATAAATTGTTGCTTTCTTGTAAACGTGGTTTAAGCATTGCAAACGAAAAACCAAACACACAATTTCACTGTCTTCAAAATATGATTTTCATTTATGCAATCTCGTCTATATGTTGAAATTCATACATGTAATTAACACCGACATAAAAATTGATGTTTATTATCTTTCATAATTAATTATAAAAATAATTTTCATTAATTTAATAGTTATATTAAAAACAATTACTATATTGATGTGTCATGTTAAATTGGAAAAAAAATTAAATAATTATAAGACCGCAATCAAATAATTACAAATTTTTTTATATATTTTTTATTCTGAAGTAAAAAAAACATGCCAGTCATCACAGACAACTTACATCGTTTTAAAATTGAGTCTTAAACCTTAAACCTATATTTTCAGAAATATAAAAATAATTAGTAGAAGAAAATTGCAAGACCAATGTCCAAATATCTTGCCTCACTAATTGCAACTGAATTGGCAGAGTGCCCCTGATTTCACTATAATATATATGCATTTTTTGATAGAGTTATTTGATAGAATTCTGATAGATATTAAATTCTTTTTAATTTTTACATTATAATAATATGTATAATTTAAAATTTTAATATAAATTATAGAAAATTTTAATTTAACTTAATTAATAAATAATAAAAATATAATAAATGATTACTTATAAGGTATATTATTAAATATTATAAGGTTATGTAATAAATTAATATAAATATAAATAATATTAGATTTTTCTATTAATTATTATAAGTTATTAATTATGATAACTTATAACTGCTATTTATTATTTATATTAATTATTTAAAATTATTAAATATTAAGTATTAATTTTAATTTTATTAAATTATCTCATATCAAAGATTTTTTCAATTTTTATTTAATTTAAATTTAAAATTTTTACCTCATAAAATTATATATAATATAAATTTTTCTTTTAAATTATATATTATATATTTCTATGGGAAAAAGTTTTCTACAAAAATATGGTTGGACATGTCCAATAACATTTCTACCAAGTGTTTTCAATTTTTTTTAAATTTTTTTTTATTTTTATTTTCAATATAAATAAAAATTAATTACATTATTTTTAAATTTTATTATTTTTAAAATATTTAAATTATTATTTATGTCAACTAAAATAATTTATATAAGATATATTAAGTATTAATAATAATATAATAATATTAATAAAGTGATAATAATGAAATATAAATAGATCATATATAATTAATTGATACAAATAATAATTAAAATTTTTTTAAAATAAAAATTAAAAAATTAATGTAATTAATTTTTATTTATTTATTTTGAAAAAATGAAATTGAATTTTTTTGAAAAAATTGAAAACAATGAATAGAAATATGTAATATATAATTTACATAAAAGTAAAAAAGCTTTAGTATGAGATAATTTAATAAAATTAAAATTAATACTTAATAATTTTAAATAATATTAATAATATATATAATTAAATTATCTTTCATATAATAATTCATTTTCATTTTCATCATCATCTCCGTCTTTTACACCTATTAAAGATACTTTCACTTTTGTTATTGATTTTTAGTAATTAGAGTATCCTAAGATATTAGTTTACAGTTCATGGATATTTTTGTAGATAGTCAATCACTAACTATATATTTTGAAAATGCCATTCCTCGTGAGATTAACATTCATACTTGACTGCATTTTATTACTTGAAACGACTAATGTATTTGTAAGTTTAAATATTTAAGATAGTTCCATTAAGTTGCAGAGTTGTGCTTGGAGACACGACAGGGAGCTTTATATTACTGGTTTGAATGCAAACATTAGTGTGTGCAACATTCTTCATTTGGAGGTGTGGGCAATGTTGTTGGGACTAAAAGTAGCCTAGGCCTATTGATTGACGAAAATTATACTCAAAGCTGATTTAAAAACGTCTGTCAACTTGATTTTACACAGTGTTCATGAGAGTCATCGTGAAGCTGGTGATGTGAGGGCGGTTTAGAGCTTTCTAGCTAGGAACTGGATTGTTCATGTCTGCCATACCTTCCGTGAAGGAAACTTCCGTGCAGATAAGTTGGCCAACTATTCACGCTCCCTGGTCTAAGGTCTTCATGTGTTGAATGATTCGCTTGGGTGCATCCTAGGAAGTAGGAACTCTTCGAGAAGACACCCGGGGTACGTGTGTGTATCCCACTATTAGGGGTTGGGTAGTCTGGTTTTTCTTTTCTTTCTTGATTAAAAAAGGGAAAAAAAAAAGAGCTATGTGATCCATCCATAGCTGAATACAAGTATCAGCAAATATGCATCGCGATCCTATGATTCAAAATTTGTTTTTTAAACTGATAAAAACAAATATTACACTTGAATGCATTAAGATCTTCAGCTGCACAGCTTGAATGGATTTGGATCCTTTATTAATAATATTATTATTGTTCTAATAATCTTTTTTTTTAATTTTGAAAAAGCAAAACATAATATTTCAACTTTCACCAAACAGTTTTTATTATACATTTCGCTACTCTTAAAATAATAAACATAAAAAAATAGACAGTTTTGAGTAGCAAAAAATCTAAAAGCCACTTGAACTTAGCCAAAAAAAGATATTTTGTAGTTTCTTTTGAGTTGACCAAGGTATTTGTGTTCTATTGTCATATATATATATATATATATATATCTCAAGGGCATATTTTTGGATTTGGATTCTCTTAATTTTCCTTCTCTCAATTTCTTATCAATTTGGGGGGAGAGAGAGAGAGTGAGTGAGTGAGTGGGATCTCATATATTCTCTCCTTTGTCTTTTGATCCTTTCTCTTTTTTTCTTTAAATGGATAAAAAAATTTGAGGAAAGAAAACTTGATAAAATCTAATTTTGGTATTATTATAGTTGGATACTCAATTTTATATAACGCACCAAATGGAACCTTGAACCATACACATATTTTATGTTAAAATTGATTCTTAATATATCTTTAGAGTATTCATCTCTTTGTGATTAGAAAATATTAAATATGTTATCAAAAAACATTTAAATAAATTTTTTTGCTAAGCATTGCATTACAGTTCTTTTTTTTTTACACATGTAATAGAAATTAAAATGATACTAGACCACTGAAAATTTCAATACTTTAAAAATTAAAATTAATTTAAAAATTATTAAGTTAAATTTTTATATTTAATAAATCAAGATTTATGAAAAAAAATAATTATCTTCCATACATTTTACAATTAAAGTATAAATAGAATTTTCATTTCAAAACATAAAATGCCTCAAAAGTCACAGTTAAATTACAAAATTTATAAATGTTCATTTTTATTTATTTAATCATAACACTATTTTATTACGTAAGGTTTTTCTAAGAAAAAGTTGATTATAAGTTTTTAAAAATTTATCAAAATAATAACATCTATAAGCTAGTATTCATGTATTGGAATGTTTTGTTATATCGCAAAGGATAAAAAATTAAAAATACGGCATAGTTTCTTTACCAATATATATATATATATATATATACAGAGAGAGAGAGAGAGAGAGAGCGCAGAGTTTTCAATCATGGATTTTATACCGGTATTTGGTAAACAGGGGGACGGGTTGAAAAGCCCGATCCGTCATCAAGAGAATGCAATGGCCAGAAACCAGTCGAGTACCAAAATGGATATGTACTTCTCTATGGCGTTCTCCCCAACCCTTCTTTAGCTTCTTGAAAAATCAAACAATCAAGTAACTTTGGAAGAAGAAATCGCCATTTTCACCGTCTAAACAGCCATAGCCCATACACCAAAGGCTTTCGGAGTCAAGCAACAAGCTTTGCATCGCCAAGTTTCATAGTCAAGTCTCAATTTAGTCCAAAGGTGAGTAACTTTCTAACACTCGCTGTTAGTTTTAGATTTATCTTCTTATATTGCGGATAGAGGTAAAATATTCCCATGTTGCTACTGTCTACGAGTTTAAATTTTTGGTAATTTGTTTGGGTAGTGTGGGTTGATAACAAAACCCAGAGAAAATTAGGATAAGGAAAGTAAACTTTGTGGGAATATAAATTCCATTTGCCAAAACAGGAAATGAATAGGTATAAAAGAGGGAGAAAAATTCACTTCAATTTAGCTATCAGGTGGAAAAGGAAACTTAAGGAAGTTTGTAACTTAGTATAGCTGGGGAGAAGAGATGTATTAAAAACACTCAGACATTCAGGAGAGCAAGGGTGGCCCGGAGTTAAATTGAGTCAAGAACAGTTAAATTCACTGAGATGAGGGAGAGACACAGAAAAAGATGGTGGCTAAAAAAAAAAAAGAAGACTGTTTGGTTGCACTTGACTTTCTTGTGTTGTCTTGTTGTTTCTGGGTTATTCTTGTATGTATCTTTGTTGTTTGATGAGTCAATTACTCCATCATTCCTTGGTGCTAACAATGACATAAGTAATTACGATAAAGGGTAGCATGATAAAGGGTAGAATATAAATATAAGGAGAATTGCATCAACGGGAGTCCAGCTCGCTAAGGAGAAGGTAATACCCAGTTCCTTAATTTCTCCATTCATTCAATCAATATGGTGATAGTTGGTTTGGAGCTTTTGATCATTGATGTTTTCATTCATCCTCCTGTGCATCTGGTGCTGTGCCCTTTTCTTTACATGTCTGTTCTTCTTCATGGTTCTTAACTTCTTATATTTTGTATTATTTCTAGGAGTCAGGATTTTGCATGGTGCTTGAAACCCGAATGGCATTATCCAACTATTTGAGAAATACCAAATGTTTACCTATTGATTATGTCAGTTCAGGAGTTGCTAATGTTGGCCATGCTACATTTGTTTACAAAACCACCTTTGACCAGAAACAATGCTCTTCATGCTTCTCCTTCAGTTGTGCTCAACCTTGTTTAATCAACAATTTCAAGTAAGTCAGTGGTAATATAAGTTTGCATTAGTTTATCTTGCAGAACAACTGGGATATATATAATGAGATCACTATAATCAATTAATGCATAGGTGCAGGGACTGTAACTAAATAACTAATTAATGCAGATCTAGAACTTGAGATGCTTTACTTCAATATGGTTTATGTTTAATTCAATATCATCTTATAAATCTGTCTTTTTAATTGTTAGACAGTTTAGTCTAGTATTATGGAAATACAGATTTTCACTTCTTTTGGATAGGTAATTCACGTGTTCATAGTGGAAGGAAAACAATTTTTTTTACATGCTCTATAAATTGTTGGGATTCCCATCCATCTGCACATGTTAGTTTAATATAATGGTTTAACAAATGAAATATTTTCAAAAAATGGATTTTGTGTTACTAAAATTTTAGTAGGTTTAATTTGGTGAAAAATTTATGAAAAGATTTGTGTTCTTTCAAGGAGAAAATTTGGGTACAAATTTCATATCTTTACAATTAGGTTCTTTATTATGGTTTTAACAATTCAGTATCACATGATTGGGTCTTTCAGAGAATTTTTTTTACATATGTCATTCATTTTTTTTTATTGGAAAACCTGTAAAGGTATAAGGAACTATGTCTAAGTCTAGTCCATCTTTCAAAAAATTATTATCACCACAGGGTTGGCTAGAATCATTTCACCATTCAGATTCTCAGGTGGGTGGTCATTTTTTAGCTATTCTGGGATATAAACATGTTTGCACGTGCACATACTTCAAACACCCAACATAAGATGTTAATTATATAAGGGAAATTATGCATGTAGTATTGGGTGAGCTTTTCTTTGGATACTAATTCTGTGTGGCCCTCTATAGGAGGATGACGTGGTCTGTTAGAAGCAGCATAGACGACAGCAGTTTTAGTCCATCTACTTCAAATGAAACTAATGGAAGGACCCGTCTAATTAGGGTGATTCAAGATTTTCAGACCAAGCTAGGTGCTAAAATTCAGGAGGTAAGGAAAAATCTTCCAATGAAGCTTCTTTTCTTCTTGATTGGATTTTATTGTGCAACTGCTTTTGCCACGGTTATTGGACAAACTGGTGACTGGGATATCCTATCTGCTGCCTTGGCTGTGGTTGTTGTGGAAGGCATTGGGGCTCTCATGTATAGGACTTCTCTTCCTCTAGCTAGCAAGAGTCGGAGCCTAATCTCCATGTTTAATTATTGGAAGGCTGGGCTAACATTGGGACTCTTCTTGGATTCATTTAAATATTGACAATATTGCTTTATTGGCTTCAGCCTTCAGAAATAGCTCCCAAGTACTGTTGGGTTCTGGAGCCTCCTCCATGTGAATTGGATATCATTATCCATGTGCTTCAAATGTTTAGCTTTTAGAAGCTATTTACAGTTTTTGCAGAAATTCATAAAGAGTATGTCTTTATACATTTGAGTTACACTTCGCTGAACATAAACTGGAGCTACACTTTTTGCAAGCTAGTGCTTTTGATTGATTATTTTTATTCACGATCAACTTAGCGATGGCTTTGACTAGAGAACACTAAAGGACACTGATACCTTCAACAGGCACTTCAATTGTTTCCATAAACCACAATTGAATTCTGTTAATTTAGAGAAATTAGCTCCTTCAGCAGCACATCACTCCTTCTTCCCCTTATTGGCATCATTGGGTCATTGGATCACTCAAGTTCAGACTCTGCAAGGCGATTCTGACAAATTGGAATGTAGTGAGATCCACTTTTGTGCCTGGTTTTGACTTGTAAAGATGGATGATACTATATGTTGATATGAAATAGTGATTTTTTTTTTCTGGGGGATAGATCTGTTATTGCTCTACAACAGGAAAAGATACGAATCTTTGAAACCGCAGGGACTCTAACTGCAGCCAAACCTGGTGATGCAAAATTAAGATTGACATAAAATTATGCAATGTCAAAAGTATTTTGCAATAACTAGAAGAGTTTTTCTTGGTAAGGAAAAATTTGGGAGCGAGATAGGTTGTTCTAGCTCCAAGGCAAAGGACACCGCAGTTAGTGGATGCTGATCAACAAGGGATCACTAGCAATAATTGAGCCCAAGACCCTTTGAATCTTGTGCCGGAGTGCTGATGAATTGGGTCTACAGAAAATACTCAAAAGGAAACCTCTGTCCACCTATGTCGCACATGTCATGGCTTATAATCTCCTAGGTGTCCATCAGTCTGACAAATGGTTGAATATCAAGACTTCCAGACTCAATCAAGAATTGCAGGCAATGCCATTTATAGGTCGATAGATCTGTTTGTCTATATTAGTCTTCTGCTAAAGGATCTGGTGAGAAACTATCCGTCATGTGTATAATACTGTAGATGTCCATCAGTGTGACGCATACTCAAAACCAAGATTTCCAGGCTCATTCAAGAATTGCAGGCAATGCCATTTACTGGTTTATTGATTGTTTTTCTATATCAGTCTTCTGCTGAAGAATCTGGTGAGAAACTATCCATTATGTTATAGTCCTATAGCATACTATCCAAAAAAATAAAAAAGCTTTAAACAGCATTGCGTAAGTTGTTTGTACAGATTGCTGTAAATTATTACTACGATGAAATTTGTAGAAGATGAATCATGGAAAGTTGTAATAGGACTGGACTTGTGATGTGCCTATATGTTGGTTTTTATGTACTTATAATTCAGTAATTCATGCACCCCCCCCTCCCCCCCCCCCCCCCCCCCCCCCCCCAAAAAAAAACAAAAAAAAAAAACAAAAGAAAAAAAGAAAAGAAGAGGACGCATTGAAGCTTTTGGACAGGGTAAGGGGATTGTGAAGATATATATGTTAGCAAATTGTGTAATCAATTCTCAATATGACGAAACCCAGTGAAATTCAGAGGGCTGACATCTTCTCCAATTATAAGCAAAGTCAAATTTTATTAATGTATTGTATTCTTTTCCTTCACTAAATTAGCAAATTTGTATCTAAAAAAGGGGGTGAACATCAATTTAGTTCATGAATTTTCATTGGACGTCACATAACCACTCAAATCTCCAATCCTACATCAAATAGGTCCTTCTCTTAAGTTTTTCCGTTAAGAACAACGTTCCTGCAGACAACTGCGAAACGTAGATGAGGCCGGAAAAGTCAGATTTCTCTTATGAAAATTTTTTAATCCCTGAGAATTTGATGCCTTGCCAATCAAGATTTTATATGTTAGTCAATAATCTGGAGGTCCCATGACTGGAGGCATTTTTTCCTCTGAGAAATTCACTTTTCCTGACATGAAAGCTCCTCCATAAGAAGCCTCAGAGAAATCTGTATTCTTGGGTCATCATGATTTCAGAGAAATCTGTATTCGTGGACAACTATGATTCCAGGTTTGGCATGAAACGATATGATTAACAATGCAAGTATTTTCGTTAGATGCCTACTGAAGATATAGCTGCATGCAACGCAATGATTGCTGCGTATATTGACAAAGGCCTCAGAGAGAGATCTTTGCACTGCTAGGCTTTGCTTTTGAGCAACGAAAGTCAAAATACGCGGTTGAAATTGCCTTGTAAGTTCTCAGAGTAAAGGATGCGATGAATATGTTTCTAGGCCATCTTATTATTGAGTCAAGTTCAACCAACGAACCTGAATGACCTATCTCACTAACCAGAATGACCGAAATGCATTTGAGGAACTTTTGTGTAGATATCCTGTCACACCTACACTTTGCATATCCTATAACTTACTATATGGAAGGATCTTGTACTACTAACAGAAGACTTTGTTGACAAGGTCTTAAGTTTTACAAGGTAAAATTCAAGATCCTGTTAACAAGGTCTTTAATTTCTATAGTGTAGAGTTCAAAATTCTGTCAACAAGATCCTAGACCTAGAAAGATAATTGTCATACTTAGACAACTTTCATCATTTTCACAAGAAAACCATAAGTTGATAATGTTAATGTGCTAGAACTACTTCCATGGTTACCATAATCAATTTCATGCAAATGCAAATATAAGAGTTTACTTGTACAAAGAGTTCAGTAACCCTAATAAACACCACAATTAACTTACGGTAGATTTCTCATGTGTAATACTTATACAAATCAAAAGAGAGATTAACACTACAATGTTACATCCTCACTGGAGTCAAACTTTACATTCAACCCTTGTTCAAAGGATTCATAAGACCAATTACAGTCAATATGTAATCTATTGGTCAATTTGTTCGTTTTTTATTTGTCTGGCTCCATTCGTAGCATAGTTAATACCTGTAAAATAGTCAATTTATAGTGAGATAAAATCCCAGTAGCTAACAATGTACTCAAGAAGCACATATATAAATAGCACGGATTACTATCCAGGATATATTTGATGCATACTTCGGTGTCGGAGCATGTAATATCTAGGTAGCAGCATATTCTCATTCGTTAGGCTAGGTAGCAGCACATTCTCATTCGTTAGGCTACATAGCAGCATATTTTCATTTGTTAGGCTACCGTGCCTCGGTTATTGGCCAATAACAGCAATCTAGTACTTATAAAGAGTCATCTTAGTAGATATACATGCAACCAAACACAGCATAGGGACTTCGGGATTTCATCCAGTGCATTAACATAAATAGCAAAATGAGTACAGTGTTAACTACTTGTTTCATCACTGTCATTTTGTCACGTTATTCCTTAGCTCTGGTTGTCCCAATGGCCTTCCTAAATTTCAATCATGCATTGTACTAATTAAGAATAAGTCATGGTTAATATTTACATTGCAATTAAATTACTAATCCCCCTATACGAAATTCCTAAATCCCTTTCGCTAATTAATTATTAGAATTCCTAATTGTAAACAATCATATCTTTGTTTTCTTTTCCTTCTCATAATTAGTTACTATCTAAGTTATTCATGTGTGATCCAACGCTATAAAGCTAAGTCTTTAGCCCTTATTTTCAAGCTAGATTCTCAAATTTTCCATGCAAAGTCACACTACAATAGCGAAAGAATGAAAACTACCACAGTCTCAATTTAACTACATTTTCGGACTTATTTTTGTGAAATTTCTTTCCTCCACTAAATGACCTCCAAAAATCGTAAAAATTGGCAGAGTGACCCCTCATTATGTTAATTATAAGCCACAGAAATAGTTTTCAAGAATTCCTAGGGATAACCCCTGAACTCCTACTGTTTTAGTCACTACCTCAGTTGAGCTCGCTGTACACTGCCCTTGCTGTTTCTGGCTTTGTTATCCCACCAAATGAGCCCAGAAAATTCTAAGACTTTGTAAACCTAACGTCATATGCCTTAGCTACCTCCCCACCAAATTTCATGTACTAATTCCCTCATTTACCCATTTAACAAAATTCTTTATGAAATCAGCCCCAAGCTGTCCAGTACAGAAGCTAAATTGAATTAGTGGGTTGTTTCTTTGATTTACCTTATTCCAAAAGTTCTGTAATTTTCCAGATTTCAAGTATAAGGGATGGACAACCTGTTATAAAAATTTTGGCTTCAAAATCCTTTTCTAACTAATTCTATAAGGCCAAAACATCCCATTCCAGACCAAGGAAGCAACTCGGAGCTTACTTTTTATGGAGTCATTGTACTTGGTTTTTCTTCTCTTCTCTCCTCTTCTATGGCTGTCGGAAATTTCTTCCTTCCTTCCACTACTTCCCTCAGCCTCAAATGAGTTAAAGTGAATGGTAATTAATGCAATGGACAGCTCTTATTTTTTCACCGCTATTAGGTGGCATGAAGGCAAATCACAATTCCATGAATCGGTGCAAATGGCTAGGTGGCAGTAGATATGTGTCTTACTCTCATTTAATCTATATATTAAAAGCAATATTTAGTTCCTGTTATCAAACCAAATACGGTATTAGCAAATCACAATTTAATATATATATATATATATATATGATGGTGGGTGGTGCAAGCATGAGGTATCCTCATTCTAACTAACTTACGCTATTTTTTACATGGTGGTGCAAGCATGAGGTGTCCTCATCCTAGATTACTTAAGCCATTCATTTACATGCAACCTTCATTCCTAGTTCCACCGCGGCTGAATGTATTCCCTAATGTAATCAAATATCATCTACCACATATACTCACACGCCTTACACATGGAAGCACAAGGTGGCATTGGCAGTAATTTCCCACATCTAAAGAAGAAGCAAACCGTGGTCAATTTATATATATATATATATCACTTCCATCTAATACACAAATTGTGTATGATGCCTAATCTCCACGGCAATGCAGATTATGCCAATCCCCATAACTAAATATAATTCCAAGTAATCAAGTGAATGCTTATGCTCTTGTGTGGTGATGGTGTCAAATGGGTGTAATTAAAATAATTAAAATCCCTTCCTTCCATGCTATTTGACTGAGTGAATTAATATGGGTTATGTTAACAGTTACAGGAAGTTTGGAATGTGAAATATCCCATTTCACACTAGGATAAAACTTTTACTCTTTGACTCCTCTTCTTTTTGCCTCCATCTTCTTTTCTTACTATTCTAATCCTAACTCTAGTTATGAGTTAATTTGAGTATCGTAGTCTACGACAGGACCTGACCCCTTATGGCTCTGTCTATATTTTGTAGGACTTAAAGAGTACTGCAACAATTTTAAGGTTGTCTACGTTGAAAGAGACACATCAATGCACATGAAGTTCAAGGAGGAGTTATGGAATACTCCAAATAGAAAAACTCTGCGTCCTAGGCCTTTTGTGAAGGGAAGATACGTAGGAGGAGCAGAAGCTTATGCCACTATTTGCAGAAATCTCAGTGAACACTTCCAATAGTCAGTGTGAAGGATATAATGGGGTTCGATTTGTTACATATTTCAGTTGTAACGGCAGCAACATTATCACCAAAGAAAATGGACAGAAACACAGCAATCAAGGTCCACATTCATGAGAATGGATTGATTATTTCTCCCTATTGCTGTTATCTATTGAACAACACCATTTCAAATTATCATTCCAGAAGTACAACTTTTCGTCACTGTTTGGACAACTATTAGTCTTAACGGAGAACGTTCAAGAATGTCATATTTAATGAAAGATTGGTGACTCAGATGGTTATGTGACGTAAAAGAGAAAAAAAAAATTTTGGGGGGGGGGGGGGATTCAGGGACTAAGTTAATATACACACCATTTTTCATGGTTGAGTTTGCCAATTCACTCTTTCCTTTTCCATACCATCTCTTCTTATTCTAATATTTTATTTCAAATTTCACATTATGAATATTTGTCATCGCTTTGTCCTCTTTTTTTTCTCTTTTTTAACATAAAACATTAATATTTGTTTTAAAATATGATAATTGCCTTATTCTTCGCAAATTTTCACAAAATTAAAAATCCATTTATATCTCTGACTCTTATTCCCGTTTCACTGAACTTATTCTAGTATTTTGTTTCAACCTTTAAATTGTATTGTCTACATCTATTTCTCATTCATACTTCTCACGAGACAATTTAATTTGTTGAAATAGAACAGTATAGACATGTCTAAATATTTGTTTTTGAGAATATCAATATGGTCATAATGTAATCTGTTAAGCTTCTTTTTATTTTGTAATTTTGGTAAAGAGAAAAATACAATGTGAATAGTATTAATTTCGTTGTCATGATATATTGCACTTCGTGGCAAAAAAAAAAATCTAGTGTACTTGACTGACAGGTGCTGGGATATAAGATTATAATTTTTTTTTAAGTTATCACTTTAGTTTGTCTACGCTCTGTTTGGTTTACAACATAGCATAATTTTTTTATATAATTTATATAATACTTATTATTTTATAATAATAATAATAATAATTATTTTTATTAAATTATTTTTTAAAAAATAAAAATAAAATAATTATTTTTTATCTCACATACTCCTTCTACCTACTTATATTTTACGTTCTTTCTACCATTATATTTTTTAACTAAACAAAGCATTAATATCATAATTTTAAATTTATATCAAAATTTGTTATACAAAAGACAACTTAGCTTTTAAAAAGAAAAAAAATTATATGATATCTTTTATATCTTTATTATTATATTTTTTAATTAAAATATAATAAATATATAATTTTTTTACTAATAACACAGTAAGTAGATTCTTATTATTCAATATTACATGATTGGAGGAAGAGGGGGGGGGGGGGGAATTCATCCCAAAGCTCAATGAAATTGAGAACAAATTGCCACTCAGCAAACACTCCTTTTCTGGTAGGTAAAAGTTTCTTATTTTCACATTATTAAATTCATATATATATAATTATTTTACCTATTTATAATATTTTATAAATAAACTTTAATATTATCTAATATTTACATGAAATTAATAATAAGAGGTATTTGTAAGAATGTATATAAAAGAATTTTAAAATACCATCTGTTACATCCCAATTTCAGCAAGCGTACAAAAACATTAGAAATTGCGAGCAAGAATCCTTTTTTGAGCAAAGGATGAAGCTCTTCCAAAATCTTCTTTGCCTTCATGCACCCTCCCAGAAGACTTAGAGGAAGAGAACAGTAAGTTTTCCTTCACCTTCGGTCTTGCACTCGTATCGGGCGATCTCCAATATTAGTTGGCCCGTGTGTAACATCATTCCTCATTGGATAAAAGCAATTGACCGAAAAAGAAAGTGGACAAAAGCAAACAATTTTGGATAAAGTCATTAAAAAAGAAATTATCACATACTCGTAAGAAGTATATAAAAATTTATTAAAATAAAATCGCATGATCTAAAATTTTTAAATTAATAAATTTTTAAGAGAAGTATCATTCTGATTTATTAAAGATATATCGGGCCTGTTTGATTTGGTTCTGCAGAACAATTTTTTTGTTTTCAAGAACAAAAAAATAAAAAAATCTGTTTGATAAGGTGTTTTTAATAAAGTGTTTTGTAAAACAAAAAAACAAAATTTGTTTTCAAAAACAAAAAACTCAGAACACTTTTTAAGTGTTTTGTAATTTTTGTTCTACAGAATCAGGTAAAAAACAGAAAACAATTACTTTTCAAAATAATGATTCAAACAGATTTTTTAATTTTTTTGTTCTCAAAAACTTGTTCTTGAAAACATATGTTTTAAAAACATTAAAACAAAAACAATTTCAAACAGGCTCATCATTTCTCAATTTTGTTTCATTTAACTATCTCATTTTAGTTGTCTAAAAGGTGTTTTGTCTTTATAACCATCTTGCCATTAAATCTGTCAAAAAAATAATTATTATAAATGAGTGACAATGCTGAACACAAAAGTGATATGATCGTTAAATATTTAGTTATCACTAGATCATGTTATGACAAAATATAATATTATTTTAAGTTGTATGATTTTGGTGTTTTGTCACAATACGTTCCTATGGCAATTGAACGCTTAATAATTACATTACTTTATGTTAGGCTATGTTACCAATTTTGAAAATTATCTACTAACAAGGTTAGTTTAGGAGACTAAATTAAATATAATCTTGAAAAAATAAAATGTATATCACTCAAATTTTTATTAATTTACAAGTTTTGCTAACTATAGCCATGGCATATCAGTGAAGAAAGTATTTGTTAGTTGTGTTTTATAAATTAAAAATTATTTAATAAAAAATTACAAAAATTGATAGTAAGTATTAATTGTCCTTTTTATTAATAAAATTATATTTTGATATTACTTATTCAAATTTATTAATTTTTTATTAGTTAACTTCATTTAAATTTTTAATATTATTTTATTTTATTTATTTTTATTTAATAAATATTTCATTACGTATGAATGGATGATTATCAAGTGACTGTATAAGATTAAAATATTAACTTTTAAAAATTGATGTAATTTTATTTTAATTTCTGTAATTGACATGATTTTTATTTAATCATTTATTTACAAAATAAATAAACATAATAATATTAAAATAGATTTTGGATTAAATTACATTGATTTTAAGAAATTTAGAAAAACTATATAATTAATTAAAGAATAAATTTTATTATTAAAAAATAATTACAATTAATATCAACTATTAATTTTGTCACTTTTTCATTAAAGTGGTCTCTAACCAATTTAGAGCATTTTGGTAATCTATAAAAATTTTGAAAAGGAGATTGAGAGAGACAAGAAAAATTCAAAAATCATGAATGTATTATCCTGGGCTTTCCATCAATATATGAATAGAAAGATATTGTGCAAGATAAAAAGATTAGACAAAAGACTTATTTTTTCGCCCCAAATGACTAAAAGACCATTAAATATTAACAAAAGACTAATTGTTATAACGACAAATAACTAACTGTTGTAACGCTATAGCGCTTGACGATGATATTTTCTTTGCACTCGATGATACTATTGAATGTAGGATTTTGATGAAAAAGATTATCTGCTCTTTATATATATATATATATATATTCACTTACAAAATAAAAATAATGAATTTTCAGCACAAATGGTAAAATAAAAAAAATATTTATTTATTATCTAATTGCACTTATTAATAAAAAATATAGCCTTTTATTTTAATTAATTAATTATTTTTTATTTCTATTCTTATATTATTTTTATTTTATTAAATATTCAAATAAAAATATTTTTATTAATTTTTATATCATATTAGATATAATTTTAAATTACAAAATTTCATCTTTTTAAAAATATTTCTTTTTTATCAAATATCACCTAATTTATCACTTACAAATTCCTTACAAAGGAAAGATTTATATTGTATCTCATAATTTCGATCCCACATTCAATTCAAGGGCCAAACACCGCCCGGATCTCGATCTCTTCATGTTTGGATCCTCGTATTCTCCAATATTCTCTCTAATGTGGGGACTATTCCCTCCAAAAAAACAAAAAATAAAATAAAATAAAATTTGTGGGTGACCCACACGGCACTATTTGGTTGGAATTTCGCTGTATTATTTTATTACATAGGGATGCGCGATGCCGCAGGCTACACAGGTTACACAATTTGCGTTGCAATTAGCGACAGAACCCACTGACGTCAGTGTTCGTCCTTTTGGGATTTGTTAATTGACCCTCAAATCAACCATCGTCATCATTATCCTCTTCCCAAATCACTGTCCAGCCGCATCGTAATCTCCATTGGCTGAAAACAGAAAACCCCCACCGTAGTCCCCGTTTTAATTTTATTTATTAATACTTTGTAATTCTTTGTTATATAATATAAACTATCTAATTCACTCCCATTTCCATCATCATTAGTGCTTTACCAATTCTCCTACTACTCGAACGAGTTTCTGCTGTTTCGATTCTCTCTGAGCTTCTTCGAATCCCCTCCAATTTTCAAAGGTACACGTGGTTCTAACACTGATTTATTTCACTTCGATGTTTCTGTTTGGATGCTGAGAAAAATAAGAGGAATCAGGAACCGGTTGCCTGTGATATGAATGTTTTAAGCTTTGAGCAATCATCTATCTGGGTGTTCAACACATTTATGAACTTTTTGCTTGTTTTCTTCTTCGTTTCTTTTTCAACAAACCACAAAATTGAGGTCTCTGTTTCTCGGGACTAATTGTATTGCTCTGTAAGTTTTTTTTTTTTTGGTTGTCTTGGCCTGAATTGGTAGGGTTTAATCGTATAAAATTGCGTTTTTCCCATTTCGTTTGAGACTAAAGGGATAAATGGTTTTTTAAAGTGGTTGAAGTTATGATGTTTTACACAGCTACAAGCAGAGAAAGTACGAAGATCAATTATTTTTTCTGATGGGTGTTATGGGCATTGGGTTTATGTTATTTGCTGAAAAGAAAAAGAAAGGAAAGCAGTGAACCTAGGGACATCTGCCAGGGTGGGGTTGGTAGTGGATTATCAGATTAATATTTTGATTTTTGAGTTTAGAACTCAGGTTGAAGACATGTGCAGGGGTTGAATCACTTAGCTGTGCTTGGTGGGTCTTGGGTTTTCGGATCAAAGATGATAACTACCTAATCTCAGAGCAACAAATATCATTAACAAATTCACTGCCAAAGGCTTGATATGATTACCTAGTTAATTTGTAAATTGATAGAATTAGATTCAAGGTCAATAATTATGAGGGAGGATATAACATTAAAAAAATAAAAAAAATTAGTAAAATACTTGCTATGTGTATTTATCCACAGTTAAGGAGATGCAAACACATAAGGATTAAGCCCTACTGAGGGTGGGGTTTAGTCTCCATATTAGTAATAATGAGTATGTGTTAGATATATAAGTAGACATTCTGCAAGTATGATCAACACCCGCATTAGATGTTTTGGTCTATTTGTGTCTGGTAAAAAAAATAAAAATAAAAATAAAAACACATAAGGATTAAGGAATTTACTATAGTGCTTTACATGGAATTTCTTTTCACTTGAAAGATAAATTTTAGGGTTCTGATGCATTAAATTATGTGCATATTTCTGTTTGATCTCTTAAAAAATCTAATTCAATTGTCAGTAGTGTAAACAACTCTGACATAGAATAATTCAATTGTCTTGTTTTTTAATACAGATGTCAACCATAGCTCGCAGAGGCATCCATTACTTGCAGAAATTAAATACTGCAAACGTTCCTATTGTTTTGTTAGAGAAAGGTCAAAATCGTGTGATAGATGCTTCACTAACACTTATTCGTGAAAGAGCAAAGCTTAAGGCATGTCATCATTTTATTTAAAATGCTTTTATTTCCTTTTGGTTGATATTACTTATACTTTTGTTCCATGTCCTTTGTTCTACTAATTTCATATGGGTGATTTTGATTATAAGCATTGCAAGAAAGCAAAATAATTTAGAAGTTGTTTTTCCCCAGGGAGAACTTGTGCGTGCTTTAGGAGGTGCTGTAGCATGTCCATCTCTTCTTGGAGTTCCTCTGGGACATAATTCATCATTCCTTCAAGGGCCAGCATTTGCGCCTCCTCGCATCAGGGAGGCCATTTGGTGTGGTAGCACAAACTCAACAACTGAAGAAGGTAAGTATATGGTTTGCATTAGGACTAATAGTGAACTCTTTCCAAAAGGTTTCTTTTTGGCATATTCTACAATTTGCTTCATAAACTCATTTGAAAATGGTAATTCATTCTCTGCACCAAATCTTGGTGGCAGAAAGATTCAGGAACCCAATTTTTGCTGTCATATTATGCAAACTTACAGTAGCATGATGCTGACTTTGCAGGAAAGGAATTACATGACCCACGGGTGCTAACTGATGTTGGTGATGTCCCTGTCCAAGAAATTCGAGATTGTGGAGTAGATGATGACAGATTGATGAACGTTATTAGTGAATCTGTTAAGCTAGTGATGGAAGAGGTAAACTGTCATTCTATGAGTGTCTGCCTTGAAAACTATCACAATACTTGGGGTTTTGATTTTTTTTTTTAAAAACACCGTCTACAACATGCATAATATGTTTGTTTTGATCTAATTAAACATTTTATTTTCCATTCTTTTCATTACATTTGGATTTATATTTACTTCATATCTTTTTTAGAAAATTTATCTTGAGTGCTCTGCTTTTCCAGTATTAGTTCCTTCTAGAGTTATATCTAATGGATAGCTTGATAAAATTTTTCTCAAAAGTTTGGTTTTCTATACCTTCCTTTTCTTTCTTTTTCTTATTATTTTTCTGTGTTGGACTGTTGTTTATAGATCAGATGCTAGAAAGGAAAATTGTAATTGAGGACAACTGTGATTCCCTGCTCTGCTCCTAATTCTACATGTTGGTCATTCATTGCATGAGTCAAGAAGTAACTGAATCAGATGTACAATATTAGATTGAGTTCTTAACTTTAAAACTGACTTTTGTTTTGAAAAGCAAGGTCATTAACAACTTAATGATTACTTGGTAGATTGGTCATAGCAAATAGCCTCTGTTTAGGCCCTTCTTTGATTAAGCTGGATCTGCAGGTCTTAAATTTTGATTAATCTCTTAGACTATTAAGTAAATATATTTTACTTTACAAAAATAGTGGCCTTTTAGTTATAGCTTGAACATGAGTAGGAATGGATCCATATGTGACATGATGAGGTCAAATGTTTGGCGGTACTTGTTTTTTATGTACCGGATTTGTTTCTACCCAAGCTACATTCAGTTTCAAATGCTATTTTGTAGAAATAATTAGATTTTCAAGCTACAATTATACTATCGTATGAACTATTTTTTTCTGTTGCCTTCCTATTTGAGCTAGATATAACTCAAATCTCATGATGTCCACATGCTTCCAGGATCCATTACGTCCCTTAGTTTTAGGTGGTGATCACTCCATATCATTTCCAGTTGTTAGAGCTGTCTCTGAGAAGCTGGGAGGACCAGTTGATATTCTTCATTTGGATGCACATCCTGATATCTATCATTGCTTTGAAGGAAACAAGTACTCACATGCATCTTCTTTTGCCCGAATCATGGAGGGTGGCTATGCTCGGCGACTTTTGCAGGCAATTTTTAAATCTCAACATGTTATTTTGTTGCTAATTCAAGGTTCTGAAGGACTCTGGCTGATAAATTTTAGGCACAGTTGAACTGGGTAGTATTCTTCATTTAGAATATAAAATGCAAACCTGATCAAGAATTGATCTTCATGGAATTATTAAAAGAAAACAATCATATTGCTTCTACATATTTGATTAAACAAATTATGGAGTTCAATGTCCATTAGGCCCAATCATTGTACCTTTTTTCATATCATTATGATTTCTTCTTGCACAATCATATGAACTATTATTGATCATCTGAAACGATTTATAATGTATAACTCATCTAACAATGGGATTGAGTTTTGTGAGTTGAACTAATAAAACCAACTATTACAATCTCTGTTGCAGAGCATAGGTGTTTCTGTTGAAAGTTATTTGTATTGATTCAGCTAGCTATCAAAATGATTCTGTAATTTCGATGTATTGAAGAAATCATGTTGAACAGGGAGAATTTGATAAAAGGTTAATTGGAAAAGAAGTGATGCATTGTTTGTCTTCTTAAGACTACTTTTGACATGTAATTCTTTTGGTAGCTAAATTGCTGCATGTTCTTCTCTATGGTATCGAATATGATTTCTCTTCCTCAGTTATGGTAGCAAATGCTTCAATCTTTCCCGAAGATATCTATGATTTGTCATATATCATTTTAACTTATTTGTCTGTTGCAGGTTGGTATAAGATCAATAACAACTGAAGGGCGTGAACAAGGCAAAAGATTTGGGGTAGAGCAGTATGAAATGCGTACATTTTCTAGGGATCGCAACCTATTAGAAAACTTGGTATTTCTCTCTCTCTCTCTCTCTGTTAATGAGTGTCATTCTCTTTCACAGTATGCACACATATTTATTTGGTTACCGTATCAAGTATGGATGCTTTGAAACCTTACATAATGATATGTTATCCATTGTGGCTACTTGATTGATGAAAAGGCATCCATGCTTGAAATATAACAACAATTGTAAACTACGTTTTTCCTTCATATACTTCAAGGAGATGTCTGGGGGATATTTTATTTCATTTATTTTAAGTATTTCCTGGCGTTAATGTAAATAATATCTAATCCTTCCTCTCCATTATAATAGTGCTCCTTCCTTCATTTTTTTTTCCCAATCTAGATAGCGAAATTCTGATTCCTCTTCCCTTTGCTGAGTACTTTACTGTAATTTAGTGCTGTTTTGAAACATCCAATGGCTTATAAATATATGTGCTTAGATATCTAGGCTCTTAACATTGTTATCCCTCAGAAATGGTCTTTATAGTCCATGCTTCTTCAGTATTAATTATCATTTTTATGCTTTGCAATTTCAGGTCTTTCTGTATTGTAAGCCTTGATTTCCTTTTGCAGAAATTAGGTGAAGGTGTTAAAGGTGTATATATTTCAATAGATGTTGATTGTCTTGATCCTGCCTTTGCTCCGGGAGTGTCTCACATAGAGCCAGGAGGTCTTTCTTTCCGTGATGTTCTCAACATTCTGCACAATCTTCAAGGTGATGTCGTTGCTGCAGACGTGGTTGAGTTCAATCCACAGCGTGACACTGTTGATGGAATGACTGCCATGGTAGCTGCCAAACTGGTGAGAGAACTGACTGCAAAGATGTCAAAATGATATCCTCTGCCTTTAATAGACTCCGTTCCTTGATGAATCTGCAATACCAAGGTTGCAGAGGGCTAGATTCTTTTAATTGAGTATCATTGAATAATCCAGGATAGAGTTTACAACATTCCATCTATTTTTCTTCAGCTGGTGAAAAATCCATGCACGATTGCATATGTTAGTTTTGCAGAACATGACACAAAAAGATTATTACTCCTTCCCTGTTGGGATATTTTCCAGTTTATTTTGTGCCTTATTTGAAGGAGTATTAAAGATCAATGTTTTGTCACATATGTTGCTATACTTGATTGGAATGGATGGAACGAACTTTCTCTGGATTCTTTTACATCAGCGAAGTAAATATTGTAAGTAATTAAGGATGATTTTCAGATATTTCAGCCATTTGATAGAAATAATTTGCCGAATTTGAACATAATTGGAGAATCCTCTGCAGATAAAAGGATTTGGTGTAAGAGCCATGAATGTGAACAGGCTGTTAAATTATACTTTTGGGGAGAAAACTAATATATAAAGCATTGAAAAGGTACAACACAATCAGATAGCCAAAATAAATAAAACAAATTTGATGAACGGAAGGCTTGCTCAAATGCACACCTTGTAAGCCCGCTTATATCTTTATTTATGTTACTTTGAAAATAGAGATTAACGACAACAAAAAATTCTAAAGATGTTGGAAAGAGATAACTGTAAGACTTCTTCAATAGTAGACTCCTAATCTTTTAGGAGTCGTGCTTTTGATAGGTTTCTCAAACACTTCCCCTGAGGCTAATGATTGTACAAGGTTCAGCTTGTTACAAATAATGGCTAATTAAAGAAAAAAACAATAAACAACAGCCAATTCAAATAAAAGAATTCAACACAAACTATTTGCATATAAGCTTTGCTTAATGCTGCTAAATGCATTTATCATAGCTAAATATTTTATCATGGGTTATGCTTTCTATTAGTCTGTTATTTTGCACAACTGTAAAGTTTGTTTTTCTTTCTCTTTCCATTAGGTGATTTTGTATCATATGGTTTTGTATCACGTGATCTTTATTTTCTCCTACAAACTCTGTATATATGTAGCAATAGTGGCTATTATCAAATGTGAGAAAAGAAAAAAAGTATTTATCACAATTTTCTTTCTTGGTATAAGAGCTAATGGGTCATCACTATGGATTCCCAATCAACTTCAGGACAAAACCCAAACACAAATTCTAGCAGTCATATATCTAACACTTAAAGTTCTCTTCTATCAGAGTTGCACAGTAGGAGCACTTCTTTAGCTTCGACTTTGAATCAGCCTTGCTCTGTCAAGTTGGATAAAAACAACTATCTCTTATGGTGATTCATGGTCCTTCCAGTGATTTGTGGAAACTACTAAGAAGAATATATCCTAGGCAGCAAAATTTGTCTGCCAACTTGCCTTCCTGAAGATGTAGAAGGTCAGTTAAATCTTAAATACAAAGAATGGATCACAAACAATCAACTTCTTCTTGGTTGGTTATACAACTCAATGTTAACTGCTCAACTTTAAAGGATTTCTAGAAAGTAGCACAAGAATTATCTGGCATGCACACTCGCACAAGAATCACCTTGTACAAAAGTGAATTACGAAGAACTAGAAAAGGCTCCATAAAAATGGAGGAATATCTCAATAAGATTAAAACCATAGTTGATAGCCTTGCACTTGCTGGGAACCCATTGAATGCCTTTGACCATACTTCATAGGTACTTATTGGTTTGGACTTTAAATATAATCCTATCGTTGTTTAACTATCTGAAAAGGAAGATTTGTCATGGATTGATCTCCAAGCCAGTTTGCTTACTTATGAAAGCAGATTAGAACAACTTAACAGCTTCAACAATCTAAATCTTGGTCAATCAGTGGCCAACTATGCTAAAAACATTCGAAATAAAAATAGTGCAAAAAGCAATTGGAGAGGTTCTAGCTTTAGAGGTCCTCAAGGTGGAAGAGGACTTAGTCGATACAATAGAAATAACAGGCCAACTTGCCAAGTTTGTGGCAAGATGGGACATACTACTAAATTTTGCTTCTACAAATATGACAAGAACTACATAGGCACTTCTTCTTTTAAGCAAAACAAAGGCTCTGAGCAAGGCTACTCTACATATGTAGCTTATTCCAACTCAATTAATGACCTCATGGTATTTTGACAGTAGAGCTAGTAACCACATGACTCATGATGCCACACAACTTGAAATAGTCAATACTAACAAGGGTAACTTAGTGATTGGAAATGGTGGCAAAATTGATATTGTTAAAACTAGTTGTTTAGCTTTACCTTGTAGAAACTAGCAAAATCGTCTGATGAATGATATTTTACTAGTGCCTAAAATAGCTAAAAATCTTTTGCACATCTCAAAACTCATTGCTAATAATCCTATTTTTGTTGAGTTTCACTCACGAGCTTGTTTTGTGAAGGACAAGGCCATGGAAACTTGAAGAGGGACTTTACAGAATGGATAAACCAACGATATCATCCAACTGCTATTTCTCTTTTGATTCGAATAAAGACAAGTCCATTTGCTTACTTACTACTCTTTAGGATTGGTGTAGAAGACTTGGCCATCCTTTTCATCAAGTTTTGTCTAAAATTTTACATGATTGTAATGTGAAAATCAATCCTAATACAAATATTAATTTATATGATGCTTGTCAATATGAAAAGGCTCAGTATCTTCCTTTCAATTTCTCATATACTCGTGCCAACAGCCCTTTAGATTTAATTCATTCGAATATTTGGGGGCCCTTTCTAGTATCCTCTTTAACTAGTTATAGAGACTACATTCATTTTCTTGATGACTTTAGCTGCTTCACTTGGGTGTATCCTTTAAAAGGCAAACATGAAGCTATTAATGCATTTGTTCATTTTAAAACATAGTGGAAAAGCAACATGAAAGGAAAATTAAGGTCTTACAAATTAATGGTGGGGGTGAATGCAAAAGTTTTGATGCCGTTGCCCAAGCATCTGGTATAGTTTTAAGACAGTCATGCCCCTACACATCGCCTTAAAATGGAAAAGTAGAGAGGAAGCATCGTCACATTGTAGAACTCGGCTTAGCTCTCCTTGCACAAGCTAAAATGCCACTTTATTATTGGTGGAAATCTTTTCAAGCACTTGTTCACCTAATAAATAGATTGCCTAGAGGTGTTTTGCAAGGCAACTCTCCTTATTTTAAGCTTTATTAGTTCAAACAAGACTATAAGGCCTTAAAGGTTTTCAGTCGTGCATGCTTTCCATGTCTTGAGCCATTCAACTAACATAAATTTCAGTTTCATATAGAAAAGTGTGTTTAATTGGGACAAAGTGGATCTCACAAAGGATATAAATGCCTTAGCTCTACAAGCGGGATTTACATCTTAAGGCATGTAGTCTTCAATGAATCATATTTCCCTTTTGCATTACTATTCATAAATACCAAAAAATCTCCTAAGGCAGAAGTGGTACCTGTGACGACCCTAACCTCTAATCATTGTAATTAAGATTAAATACATGATTAATAATCATAAATCTGGGTTAAAAGTCATTACGACTAATTACATTCAAAAAATGTAAGAAAATTTGAACCTTAATGTTATTAGAGTCATCCACCAAATAATTACATGATTCATATACACAAGAGAAACAAACCCTCATTTTATAAGCCTTTGATTCTATTATCCATTAATTCCAACTCACAAAGATCTTCTACCAATGTTTCTAACTCATCTCTCGAGGTTACCATGGGAAAAACCAAGGTTTCTATGTTAGAATGAGAGTTTAGGACTGTTAGCCGCGGTTAAATATCCTTATGCCGCGGCCAATTGCTCTTGGGTTCACTCTTTTATCTTTACATCTCAGAGGCAAGTTAGAGCTTCGTCGCTACTAGCCTACATGGTGCTGTGGCGAGAGGACCTCCTTGAGCCTACCTCACTCACCTCTCGCTATTGGCCATAGCCAAATTCTACTTTCGCCGTGGCTAATTCCTCTTTAGAAAGCTTGACACATTTTCACAAAAGTTTGTCGCAGCCAATTCCCATTTAGCCATGGCCAATTACCCTTTGGATGACTTCCAGTTTGGCTTTTCACATTTCGTCGCGGCTAATTCCATTCCTAACTGCGGCGAGTTGCTCTCTAGTACTCTCCTTGGGCTATTTCGCCTCTATTGGTCGCGGCGAAATGCCTTCTGATCCTACAACTTCTAAAATCTTGTCTCATATTCTCTACTCTCCCTCCAATGACACCTAGGGCCACTCTACCTTAGTTTGTGGGGCTCTAATGGCTTTCCCTTATCTAATTTACCCAACTTATCTATTGTTACCAATCCAAGACCTAAGTGTTAATTCCTACTTATCCAACTATCATATATCAACAAGTTTATAGATTAATGACAGCAAGAATTTCATAAGCTACCAGCAATTTTCATTCAAATACATATTCTATTAGAGATTTCATGCATCACTAGTCTAGGTCTACATCCAATGTATCATATAATTACATTTCCTAAATAGTAAACATATCATAAGTTTAACATAGTTCATAACAGAGGTTATAAGTTCATACATCCAATACCAAATCAAAATGAGGCCTAACTCCTCAATAGATACATTCTAAGTAACCAAAATACAAACACCTACACTTGGCAACATGATTACATGATGATTGCTATATAAACGATTAACAAAATAACATCTATTCTACCCAGATTAGCCCAAGTGTAGCCCCCTCCACACATGGCTAGAGTTCATGGATTTTCATCTATTTTCATCTACTTGCTTCCCCTTATCTTTACCCGAAGGGCCTTCACTTGAAAGTATGATCCCATAAAATGAGATGAGATGTAAATTTTAGTAACCAAGAAAAATTTCATTCATATATTACAGTTTAATTCACATATATGCATAATTTCATATTAGCATTAGAAAATGCACCAACCATATCAATAAATAAAATAATTAGGCTATTTATGATTACTATGCCATACTAGCAATCACAATTCTATATGTTAAAAGCCAATAACACTGGGAGAAGCTTGTCCATGGCACTTACTCCCCAATGAGTACAACTAAGGCTCAGTGCATCTGGGGTCTAATCACAACTTGATGCCCGATCGAAGCACATGCATGGGTGGCAGCCGCACCACAGCTCTACCATAGACTCACAAGGTCCAATCACATATAACAAATAGCTAACCAAATTATTTAGCATCAAGATCATAATCACGCAGAAAATACAAAATTAAAATAGATATATGCATAGAATTAGCATGAACCTCGGTTACCTCACTTGTAGCTAGTCTTCCAAGAGCCAATTGAATGCTACTTCAGCCTATGGACACAAAAACTAAGCTATTACTATCCTAAATCACAATTTATATATGCAACCCATTACTTAAGGAGTTAAACTATATAGGACTACTTAGAAACACTTACCTAATTACCACAAGAACTAAATTTGGATTTGGTTGAGCGTACTCCAGAAATTTCAAAACAACACTTCAAATTTGGAGTAAATTCGCATAAAAACAATACCCATATCATAAATCAGCTATAGGGGTCCCAAACTAGCAGAGAAAGCATCAAAATAAAGAGTTTATACTTACCTAATGACACCCCTAGCCTCAACCTACAAAATTTCACTAAGAAAATCCTAAACAATCACATTTCAGATTTTGGGTATAGTGAAAATGGTCCAAATGAAAAACTAATCAGGTCAAAATGAAGAGCAAGAGAAGGAGATTAAGTTATATAACAAGTACCTTGGCTGATTTTGAGCCTAGAAGTAAGAAATGGGGCCAAAAAGATGGGAGAAGACCTAGCCTCTAAGGGACCTCTGAAAATGTGTTTATGTTTCTTATGGTCTATAGAATGAAGGGTGGCTAGAATTATTTTTAGGGTTTAAATTGGGTCCTAAATGGGTTATGGGTTGACCCAAAGGCTCAAGTCTATATGAGTTCAGATTTTAAATTGGTTTGGGCTAAGTTTTACAAGTTGGGCTGTAGAATCTTATTTAGATTAGACCAAGTTTAAAGAACTCAATTGATTTGAATCTGCACAAAGGGTTATTGGGCCATTTATAAGAACTTATATAAGTTGGGTCTTAGGAATCTATCTTATTAAATCAAATTGGGCCATCACTAGGTGCTCTCTTTTGGGCCAAGTCTCATATTAAAAGGTTGGGTCTGTACCTAAAATCATTAGGCCTCCATTGGTCTCTAACCATAGCCTACTTAATTTAGTTTGGGCCTAGATGGGGTTTATAACCCAATTAAATCTCAAACCCATATTATTAATTTACTTATCTCTAGATTTTCATTCACATAGTTTACCTAATTATTCCCTAATAATGATTTTTAATTATGCTTAATTCATGATTAATACATTAATTAATTTTAGGGTGTTACAGTACTTGCCTTGTTCTTTCCTTCAATATAGTTTTCTTCATCTAATTAGCAAAAGGTAAATTCTGATATCTTAAAGGAGTTTGATGGAGTCTTTATTTCTAGCTCTTGAGATACTGACTCTAAGATATCCTTTTGCTACAAAAATAATTTAGCAGAAGAAGAAGCTGATCTTGACATTAACAAACACACCAATTTTGATTCAGAAACTTCTGTTGTGCCTGCTGTTACTTCTCATATGAATCAGTCACCTTCTCAATCTTAGTTTGATACTACTGCCTCACAACAGAAGGAAAAAGGGCATCATATGGTAACTAGAAGCAAAAGAGGTATTTTTAAACCCAAAATTCCTTTCACTGGAATAATAAAGTTCTAAAGTGATAGTAATGTAGAACCTACTTCTGTCAGTGCTGCACTCACAATGCCTCACTAGAAACAAGCCATGACAAAAGCGTTTAATGCTTTTCATAGAAACCAGAATTGGTCTCTAGTTCCATATGATGGCTAAAACTTGGTTGATTGCAAATGGGTCTTTAGGATTAAGTTCAATGCAAATGACTCAATTCAAATGTACAAAGCAAGGCTTGTAGTTAAAGAATTTTAACAAAATCCTAGAATTGACTATAATGAAACCTATAGTCTAGTAATCAAAGCTTCAACTATTTGAGTAATTCTTACCATTGCTGTTTAACTGAATTGGGAAGTTAGGCAACTTGATATAAATAACGATTTTCTTAATGGCTACTTGCAAGAAAAGGTGTTTATGAGGCAACTAGAAGATTTTGTAGATTCAAACAAACCGAACCATGTATGCAAACTAACAAAGGCCTTATATGGTCTTAAACAAACAAGCCCTAAGAGCTTGGTTCAAAAGACTTTGGGTTTCCTTATTGAGTTAGGGCTTTATAAACATCAAAAGTGATAGCTCTTTATTCATGTACAAGAACAAAACTTAAGTGTTGTTCATTTTAGTATATGTAGATGATATTATTATTATAAGGAACAATCAAACTAAGTTGAAGGGATTTATACAAAGGCTAAATGATTATTTTTCTCTCAAAGATTTAGGTTTGCTACATTACTTTTCAGGAATAGAAGTTTCACGTGACTTTAATAAGATGCATTTGTGTTAGTCCAAGTATGTTTCAGATTTACTAAAAAGGAATGACATGTTCAATGCTTTACCTTTCCCAACACCTATGATGGCTAGAAAGACTATATCTGCATTTAAAGGAAGTGTTTTAGAAAATCTCTCAGAATATCAAAGAATCATAGGTGCTTTGCAATACCTAACTAACACAAGGCTAGATATTTCTTATGCAGTAAATAGGTTAAGTTAGTTTTTGTAGACACCCACCACTATTCATTGGCAAGGTGCATAAAGGGTACTTTACTACTTGAAAGGAAAATAAACTTTGGTATTTACATCAAACCATCTAGTGATCTAAATCTCACTGGTTTTGTTGATGCAGATTGGGCTACATGTCCCGATGATAAGAGGTTTGTGGCAAGAAATTGTGTTTACTTTAGTGATACTCTAATGTCCTGGTGATCATGAAAACAAAAAATTGTAATGCGGTCAACTATTGAATCAGAATATTAGTCACTTGCTCACCTAGCTACTGAAGTTATATGGATAAAATCATTATTAAGAGTGATTGGTTTTAGTTCTAAGTGGATTCTTGATCTATGGTATGACAACCTAAGTGCAATTGCACTTATTGCCAATCCAATTCATCATGCTCAGACTAAACATATAGAAATTGACATACATTTTGTCTGTGATCTTGTCTTGTCCAAGTAACTTTCTGTTTCCTATGTTCCTTCTTGTGATCAGATAGCTAACTACTTTACTAAGTTTCTTTCTCATTCAAGGTTTTGGTCTCTAAGGGACAAACTCAGAGTAACTCCCTTACCCATTGATAAACATGATTTTTTATATATTTTATTCTCCTTAAATTAAGCATTTTAATGACCAAATATGACTTTAGAGGTTTAATTAGGTAGAATTTGATTTTAGTAGCCATTTCTGCACTTAAGGAAATCATTTACAAAATTTTAAATTTTAATGCATAAATTTCTTCAAATAATTTTGTGAATTTTCTTCCTATTGAATTTTTCTTACTATTTGTGTAGATTTTCAATGACAATTGGAGCTTCAAGTGTGCAAGTTTCCTAGAAAATAAAGTTTAAAAAGAAGAGAATGAAAATGGGGCACCACAATCATCATCATCCATCTTAGTCACACACATTCCATGTGGGGAGCTTTAAACTTCACTCATCATGCAAGGTTTCACCCACGTAAAGCTCTTTCACCTTCCATTCTTCCATAACCACGAGTCCAGCCACATCTTTAACACATTCCCTCACTTGAAGTAACAAAGGTAGAGCAACGTGGAATGGTGTGAAGAGAAGAAGCATGAGGGAGGAACAGAGGAAAGAGGAACAAACTCACAAAGAGAACACACACAAAGCTCACGTGATCAAGAAATGAGGAAGCTTCACAATGATAGCCAGCACGTTGCCACGAGCTCAGCCTCCATACATTCTCACATTGCAGCACACTTCTAGAAACACACATGGGGCTTAGGTTTTACATTGTAATAAAAGAAGAGAGCAGCTAGCAGAACGAGGAAGAGCATACATGAGAGGTGAAGAGTGATGAAGCAAGAGATGGAGAAAGCCATGGGTTTAGAGAGTTGAAAAGAGCCACAGGCTGCACATTAATAGCAAACAAATGAGCTAGAAGGAGATTACGTGGGATTGTGATGAAGGAGAAGTCTTGGGCCTAGATTGAGAGGAGAAGAAGGCACGTAGGAGCTGCATGAGAAAAGAACCAGACATGGAGCAACAGCAAAATAAATGAGGCAAAATGTGCTATAGGTTAGAGAAGAAGAACAGTAAACAAGTGACATGAAAAGTGAAGTGGGAAAAATTAGAAAATGACGTGAATAGTGCAAGAAGCTTGAGCTGCTGGATGCAGAGCGCATGAACTGATTTTAAATAAGCACGTGACACACAAAGGAGAAAATATACACACGGGCAGCTCCAGGAGGTCATTCATCTCGCATGATTCACGTTACATTACACGCGCATCATCCATACATCCGCATTTCAATCATCCATATCCATTCATCCAATGGCTGAAGAGTTAAGAGAGGAATGTGATAATTAAAAAATGCTCGGGCAGCAATGAATGAAGGGAATTAGAGGAAGCACATGAAAGGGAGCATGATTCACCTATTCAGAATAAAATCATTCACATTTTAGCGCACAATCCATCGTCATTATCATCCACACTCCACTTCACAATGCCATAGCCATTTCCTCCATTTTTCTCACTTCCATCCATCCATCCAATGAAGCATTAATTCTCAACTTGTGATTAGCTTGGAAGAAGACTTTGAAGAAGCTTGAATCCATGGAAATAACAAAGGAATTTTGGCTAAGATTTTTCCATTTTTCTAGCACTTTTCCTTTTTCTTGTACATGCTTGGTTGAGATGTACTTGATTGGGAATTTGTGTTGTATATAATTAGTGGTTGGTTAGACACTAATTATTATACTTTTTGAATGATTAATTGATTGATTAAATACTGAATTTTTCATTTCTCCTCCAATTTCTCATGTATACAATTAAGGTGTTTGATGAAATCCATGAGTGAGATTGTGTGCTTAATTGTTTGATTTGAGGATTTCTTAGAGTTTAATTAGTCAATTAAACATTCTAGAGTGATAATTTAGAGGCTAATTGATCAATTAATCAATCAAATTCAAGTGTTCATTGTTCCTAAAAGCAAGAATTAATGATATAGTATGGCATTGAGGTTTCAATTTAACATTAACTTGTTAATTTCTTGAATCTTGAATGGTAATTCAAAATCATTTGCCATTAGCACAATTAGGGACTCTTAGACCAGATTAATTACAATTGAATTAGGATAAGAATAGTGAATACCAATGGATAAATCCAAAGCTAGTCACATGTCTATCATTCACCCTTATAACTCATGCAATTAAGTAAAAATTAGGAACTTTATTTTAATTTCATTTTAGTTAGTTTAATTAGATCAAACCCCCTTAAGTTAGGTAATTTTTAAAGTCCTTTTACACTTAGAAAGCTTAACTAAACATTGAATTTCATTTTCAAGGGAGATGACCTAGGTAGTGCCACTAATTATAAAATTTAATTCAACCTAGTTTTATTTTGATAGTTGCATGACACAATAGTCCAAATTTGGCGCCGTTGTCGGAGAATTAGATTCTTAATTGTTTAAAAAGGATTTATAAGTATTTTTACTTAGTTTTTGCTCTATTTTGGACTTGGATTTTGGACATTTCAGTGTTGCATGACAAGTGTGATATTTGTTGAAACTTTTGTTTAACATGCTCAAAAAATTCTCAAACTTTGTTTTCCAAGATTTTTGGGTGTTTTAAGCAAAAATAATAGCTAAGCTATTTTTTGCATCATTTTTTTAGTCAAATTCTAATGTTTAAGACATTTTTTTTTTAATTTTTAAGTATTTTTTCGAATTTTTTTAAAGAATTTTTTCAATTTCTCTGGATTTAATTTCTTTATTTTTTATGAGTTCATTTTGTGTTTTTAACCTCTGTTTTGTAGTGTTTTTGATTGTTAGGAGGTTGTTAGCTTCATTTGAATTTAATTTTCTTAATTTAGAATTAATTTTAGTGGTAGTTTGTTAGTGATTTCTTTTATGCTGAAATTGAGTGTATTTCTCATTTTCTTCGCTTTAAATGGATCCTTATTACATGTCTAATCATGGTGTCTATGATTCTTGTGTAAATGATAGGATTGTATGGAAGATGGATGAAGTTATATCAATGCTTCATGGCATTCTTGGGTGACAAAGATAAGCACAACAATACCAATAAGTTCAACCACCATGCTACCAACTATACTACCATCCATATGAAGTTCACACCGATTACCACCATCATTATAAGCCATACCACAACTTCTATATGCAAGAGCTAGAGTATCATAATTACAACTATCATGAGGAGTACATGTAACAAGAGCCTAATTGGGAACCAAGTTGGGAAGAGAGGATGATGCAACAACTAGAAGCTTATAATCTTCAACTGCAATGGGAAACTAAACAGTTGTAGCTTTAAAACTAACAAATGTTGGATAACCTCATGAACGGTCCAAGAGTTCAACTGAATCAATTTACTTCAAGTGCCACTGAATTGAAAGAGCAAATCATAAGAGAATGTATAGAGGAGGAAGAATCTTATTCATTGGGTAATATCCTTCTATCTTCTAATACTTTGCAATTAGGACTGACTCTAGTTTGTGTGATAGTACTGTAATGACTAATGAACATAATGTTGTTGATTCTAAATTGCTTGATGATGATGTAAATGAGGAAATTATTGTTGAATCTCTTGATTTGGTTGATTGTGGTAATGTATTGAACAAAACTGATGCAATTGTTAATGCTAATGAGCCCTTGTGTACTGATGCACTTGGTTTTCTACTCCTAACTGTGTCCATAGTGATAAATTCATTTCTAAACCAGTTGATGATTCTATTGAGTCTAAGGTAGTAGCTAAGTGTGGAGGTGACTTAGAATGTGATGATTATTCTGTTCTTAGTGTGGGATTGGTTTATAAGTCTATTGATGATGCATCTTCTGAGTTTAGAGATAGTATACTATTTGAACCATGTGACATAGTTAATTTGAATGATTCTCTTGATTGTGTGTGTACTGGATCCACTATATGTGATAGATGTTCCCAAATTAATGCTTTCATTGAGACTAGTGAGTTTCTCATATATTCTGATAATCATGATTCCTCACTAGCATCTGATGATATGACTGATGAAATGGTACATGTAGCATGTAATGATGATATGGACAGTGAAATTGTTGAAGAGATTGTTGTTGATGAATCAAACTCTACTTTGAAATCCTTATGTGATGATTTGCATACATGTCCTGTGTGTGCTGAGATAGATGAGTTTTTGAGGTCTGATAAGTTTGTTGAATCTATAGAGTCGTTTGTTTGCATTGAAATTGTTGATAAGACTGATTCTACTGATCATACTAGTATTGATGAGAGTATGCATAGAGATATTACTGATATTGAAAATCCTACTGATCCTTGTGTTGTTGTTGATAGTAAGAGACTAGATTTTGCTGTTGATCATTGTTTAAAATCTTATGAGCCTACTGATATCTCTTTGGTCAAGGAAGATACTATTTCTTTTGTTGAGAGTCTTAAACAGATCCATGAAGTTGGTGAGCTAGTTCCCAACAATCAATAAACTCTCTCAACTAAGAAGAAGCAACTATCAGATACCTTGAAGGACTCCAATTAGAAGGACTATGAGGAATTGCAATTAGATTTTTCTATTAATGCAGTGACTCTTACTGATGAGAGTCCAGCTAATTTTATTGGCTTAGATAGATATTTAAAGAGTCAAAAGTTTAAACTTGATTTTAATTTTTCTTTCTTTAGCTTTAAATGTCCTAAATTTGATTTTCCTTCTTTTCTTGCTTTTGAAAATGCTAAATATGACTTTTTAAGACTACTGATGGTTGAGAAAGTCCATAAATCAACATTGCATGATCAATCAAAATGCTTTAAAGTAGTTAAACTTAAATTTGTTGAATTGAAAAGGAATAAAGCTGTTTTAATTTTAGTTTTTGATATTTATGATTAGTTGGTCTCTAATAGAGTCCTTTTTAGTTTAGTATTTAGTTTTCTTTTTCTTTTTTGCATGACTGTTTGCATTGTTTCTATTTTGTAGGAAATAAGTTGCTAACCAATTACATGGAAATCTGAGCCACCCTTGGAATCTCTATTTTCAACTTCATTCGGTTATGTATTTTCCTTCCACTCTCTTTATATTAAGGCTATTTATCTGTTGATTAGATTGTGTGCTAGCATTGAAGACAATTCAACATTTTAGTGTGGGGGGAGAGTCATTTCATTCCATTTAATCTTCTCTTTGCTTTGTTTCTTTGTTTTGTTTAAAAAAAATTTGAAAATTTTTTAGAAAATTTTGAAAAAATAGAGTGATTTTTTAAAAAAATTTCTGTGAAATTTGCAAGTTGAGATGATCTTAGCTTGGATTCATTTAAACATGATAAGTGATGGATCTTGTGTCTTGATTCAAGTTTTCGATAGCCATCAACTGGCGATGATCTGAGCTGTATCTGTTTGATGCTAGTGTATATTTACCTATCGTTGCTTTCACTCTAGAACTTGTCTTGATTTTTTGTTGAGATCACATTTACATTTGTATATATGAAAATGATAAGGCATTTCTTTCTTTTGTAGCTAGATAGCTAAAAAGCTAACCTTGACATGCACTTTTTCCATTGTTTAGCCAATTTGGACCTTGTTTTGTTTTCTTGTTGAAACCGTAGCCATTAAAATATATATACATCCCACCTTGTTTGAAGATGCCTTATGGACTTCAAAGAACATTACATCTAATTAGGATAGGTGAATGGGTGTCTTGCATCAATATAGGCCATTGATACTAAAAGTTGAAGAATTTGTTCTTAAAAAAAATGCAAAGAAAGAAGAGATAGAAAAGCAAAAGAAAAGCATTGAAAAAAAGAAAGAAAGGAAAAGTAATAGAAAATCAAAAGAAACAAGTGTTTTAAGTTGAGTTTGAAGTTACTATTACTAGTTGGAAAAACAAAAGGGCTTTGAAACACATTCTTTCCTATCCTAGGTCACATTTTATTGCTCTTGAGTTTCTAGGGTGTTCCATTTGTTGTTTGTTTTCCCCTTGTTTTTATATCTATTCATTTCATTCCCTAGCCCTACTACAACCCTGGATGAAGTCCTCTTTATTTGTGCATTGCATTTGCCATTGGTGGTGGAGATTTAAAAGCTTGACAAGCCTATGGTAGTGAGGTTTTGATAGGTAGAATTTGAGTGATCTACATTGCCCTTAAACACTTGAGATTTGAGAGTAAACACTAACCTATATGAGGGGCTATGCATTTTTGATTCATTCTTTTTAAATGAAATTGCCATGGAATTTTTTTTCTTGATGTAAGTGAAGTTTGCTTAGATTGTTGGAGTGATGAAAATTTGTGATTAGTCTCTAACTTATGATTTTTACACTTCTTTTACATTTTCATTTTCCACTTGCCATTCTACTAGCCCGGTGTTTCAATTCATTCTTTTATCTTGGATTTTGAGTTTTGCTCAGGAGTGCAAAGGTTTAAGTGTGCAGGAATTTGATAAACATGATTTTTATATATTTTATTCTCCTTAACTTAAGTATTTTAATGACCAAATATGGATTTAAAGGTTTAATTAAATAGAATTTGATTTTAGTAGCCATTTCTGCATTTGAGGAAATCATTTACAAAATTTTAGAATTTTAATACATAAATTTCTTCAAATAATTTTGTGAATTTTCTTCCTATTTAATTTTTCTTACTATTTGTGCAGATTTTTAATGACAATTGGAGCTTCAAGTGTGCAAGTTTCTTAGAAAATAAAGTTTAGAAATAAGAGAATGAAAAGGGGGCACCATAATCATCATCATCCATCTTAGTCATGTACATTCCACGTTAGGAGCTTCAAACTTCACTAATCATACAAGGTTTCACCTATGTAAAGCTCTCTCACCTTCCATTCTTCCATAACCATGAGTCTAGCCACGTCTTCAACACATTCCCTCACTTGAAACAACAAAGGTAGAGCAACGTGGAATGGTGTGAAGAGAAGAAGCATGAGGGAGGAACAGAGGAAGCACATGATCAAGTAGGATTGGGCATAAGCTACATGAGGAGCTTGAGCTGCATGAAGCAAGGAGAAGAAAGCTTGGGTTTTATGTGGAAAGAAAAGAGAGGGGAGCTGAGTTAAATGAAGAAGCATGAGGGAGAAACAAGAAAAGAGGAACAAACTCACGAAGAGAACACACACAAAGATCACATGAATAAGAAATGAGGAAGCTTCGTGATAATAGCTAGCACATTGCCATGAGCTCAGCCTCCATACATTCTCACATTGAAGCACACTTCTAGAAACACACATAAGGCTTAGGTTTTACATTGTAATAAAAGAAGAGAGCAACTGGTAGAATAAGGAAGAGCATATGTGAAAGGTGAAGAGTGATAAAGTAAGAGGTGGGGAAAGCCACGGGTTTGGAGAGCTAAAAAGAGCCACGGGCTGCATGTTAATAGCAAACAAATGAGTTGGAAGGAGATTACATGGGATTATGATGAAGGAGAAGTCTTAGGTCTGGATTAAGAGGAGAAGAAGGCACGTAGGAGCCGCATGAAAAAAGAACCAGACATGGAGCAGCAGCAGAATAAATGAGGCAAAACGTGCTATGGGTTAGAGAAGAAGAACAGTAAACAAGTGACGTGGAAAGTGACGTGGGAACAATTAGAAAATGATGTGAATAGTGCATGAAGCTTGAGCTGCTGGATGTAGAGTGCATAAGTTGATTTTAAATAAGCACGTGGCACACAAAGGAGAAAAATATACACACGGGCAGCTCCAAGATGTCATTCATCTCGTATGATTCATGTTATATTACACGCGCATCATCCACACATCCGCATTTCAATCATCCATATCCATTCATCTAATGGCTGAGGAGTTAAGAGAGGAAGGCACGTGATAATTAAAAAAAATGCTCGTGCAGCAATGAATGAAGGGAATAAGAGAAAGCATGTGAAAGGGAGTATGATTCACCCATCCAGAATAAAATCATTCTCGTTTTAAGGCACAAGCCATCACCATTATCATCCACACTCCACTTCACAATGCCGTAGTCATTTCCTCCAATTTTCTCACTTCCATCCATCCATCCATCCAATGAAGCATTAATTCTCAACTTGTGATTAGTTTGGAAGAGGACCTTGAAAAAGCTTGAATCCATAGAGATAACAAAGGAATTTTGGCTAAGATTTTCCTATTTTTCTAGCACTTTTCCTTTTTTCTTGTACATGCTTGGCTGATATGTATTGGATTGGGAATTTGTGTTGTATGTAATTAGTGGCTGGTTAGACACTAATTAGCATACTTTTTAAATGATTAATTGATTGATTAAATACTGAAATTTTCATTTCTCCTCCAATTTCTCATGTATGCAATCAAGGTATTCGATAGAATGCAATTAATTTCCCATGTATGTATTTAATTGTTTGATTTGAGGGTTTCTTAGAGTTTAATTAGTTAATTAAACATTCTAAGGTGATAATTTAGAGGCTAATTGATCAATTAATTAATCAAATTCAAGTGTTTATTATTCTTAAAGGTAAGAATTAATGATGTAGTGTGGGATTGAGGTTTCAATTCAACATTAACTTGTTAATTTCTTGAATCTTGAATGGTTATTTAAGATCATTTGCCATGAACATAATTAAGGACTCTTAAACCAGATTAATTATAATTGAATTAGAATAAAGATAGTGGATACCAAGGGACGAATTCAAAGCTAGTCATATGTCTATCATTCATCCCATAACTCATGTAATTAGGAATTTTATTTCAATTTCATTTTAGTTAGTTTAATTAGATCTAACCTCCCTTAAGTTAGGTAATTTTTAAAGTTCTTTTATACTTCAAAAACTCAATTAAACATTGAATTCTATTTCCAAGGGAGATGACCTAGGTTGTGCCATTAACTATAAAATTTAATCCAATCTAGTTTTATTTTGAAGGTTGCGCAACATAATTGTCATCCACTCATTTGAGGGCGAGTGTTAGCATATAAGCTCTGCTTAATGCTGCTTAATGCATTTATTAGAGCTAAATATTTTATCATGGTTTATGCTTCTATTAGCCTGTCCTTTTGCACAGTTGTAAAGTTTGTTTTTCTTCTTCTTTCCATTAGGTGGTTTTGTATCACGTAGTCTTTATTTTCTCCTACAGACTCTGTGTATATGTAACAATGGTGGCTATTCACAAATGTAAGAAAAGAATGAAAGTATTTATCACAATTTTCTTTCTTAAACAACTTCTAGAATTTTATGAGCCATTAGTTGATTATCTGGAAGGCAGCCCTAAAAGGTGTTAAGGTGACCTAGAATGAAAAACATATATGTGAAAATAGCTGTAACATGAGAAGTCATCACATGCCATTTTAAGGGGTCGCGAAAAAAGTGGTAGGCAATTGCATTACCCTAGGAAATTTTTGTGGGCAAGACATGCAGCGAAAATCTGGAAAGGTGTGAAAAAGCAAGACTTGGACTGGAAAATCACGAAGGATGCTAAATAGGTGCAAACAATAGAGTGCACAGTGCCAGATAGATATGCAGTCATTGGAAAAAGCATAAAAACACACCAAATGTAATACCTTATATTTCTATTATCATACTCTTCCATTTTGGGCAATTGATGCACATTCACAAGACAAAAGTAAGGAAAAGTATGAAAAATTGCACTTTTTATTGCATTGCGACGGGGTAAATTTCCTCAATTCCTATTACATGGACCTCGTGAATCATCCAACAACATTCTCTAATCATTTATCATTGGAACAAATCATAATCAACTCAAAATAACAAGCAATCCATGGTTTTCAAGTCAAAAACCCTGAAATTCTATTATTTCTTCTCGAACAACATGTGACAAATTTCAAGGGCAACTTTAAAAAATCATAACTAAATGTAGAAAAATCGAATCATACAAACCATAACTTTATAGAAAGCTCTAGATGTCGAATTTACACTAAAAATAAATCCCAGCCACGAAAATCCCATATGGACCACTTTTGACAATGAAATAGCCACAAATGTTTGACTACTCTCTGGTACTAATACATTTTACTATCATAAACTTAAAAAATATCCAATTAATTTCACAAAAATCCAATCTTTGAAAATAATACCAATATAGAAAGTTAAATAGAGGAAAAAAATAATTTCAAACCAATCCAGATGCATTTAGACCCTGAAATTCAATTAAATAGTACCATGGGTCTAACTATGCGCCTGGTATTGGACAACAACTTCAAAAATTAATATATCTCTCTCTAGATATCCAAATGAGGTGTTTCTAATTGGTAGAAGTCACTAGGAAGGTCTAGTTTTAGACATCATTTTCCCCACAAATAATATAGAACAATTTTCGGACTATATAAACAATACCAATGGCCAAACTAGAAAATTTTTTAACTTTAAAAATTCACCAAATATTCCATAGACCTCCAAAAATTTTGCACTTTAGCTTCCCAAAAAGATCTCAACAAGCTCTAGATACATGCCAAATTTTAGACCAAGAAGAGCTAATTGGGACAAAAAGTGGCATAACTCACCAAAATGGTCAATTTTGCTCCATATGAAATGCCAAATGTGTCCAAATGACCTCCTTTAATGTTTGACACATCTTGGGCAAGTTTAAAAGCATGAATATGACTTGTATGAACTATCCAAGTGGTCTCAAACCTCATACATCTTAATTTGGCTATTCTACTTCCATTAATATACTAATACATCGAGCCATTAAGAAGCCAAAATTTCCATTTCCATGAATTTCATGCCACATATGGCCTATACAAGAGTCATACATCATATTACATTTGTCCATGAGCTTACATCTAAAAAATAATATGTACAAAGTAATTTTGGTATTTAAATACATAACAAACTAGATAATGGCCAAAGTATAACTTTTCAATGCTCTTGGCTTGCCTCCCTTGTTTCTTGGACATTACTTAGGAATTTCAAGATAATGGAGGGAAGGAGAGTGAGATTCAATAGCTCACACACCCATTTACACACACATCTAAGGCATATACACATCAAAGCATATGTATGGAAGGTTTGACTACTATAAAGTATGCAAAGTCATCATTTCCATTTAACTTATTCACATTCAAGCCAAGAACATGATCTAGGAACTTTTAGTTTTGCCTCACCCCATTTCTAAGATTTTTGAATTTGCCTCACTCTTGGCCTAGGGACTTTTGACTTGGCCTCACACTTACAAGAGACTTTTGGCTTTATCTCACCCATGCCATGAGACTTTTGGCATCTCCTCACCTTCATTAAGGGACTTTTGGCATCTTTTCACCTTTATTAAGGACTTTTGGCATCACCTCACTCTTATGAGCCATTTCCACAACCAAGCCATTCAAGGCAACACATTGGTACCAATGTCATGTCAAGGTATCAAGTGGCATGTTCTCAAATCACAAGGGCATACACAAATACACAAAGACATACATATGCACACAAGCACATTTAGGAGAATGAGGTGGAGAGTTACCTTGGATTTATACAAGCTTTTCTTGATCCTTTTCCTTCCCTTTTTCGGTCCCACAAGAACACCTAGGTGGGTGTATATTGTCTTGGCCAAAACACCATGAAAAACACACAATGATACATTTGAAGTAAGCTAAGACACTAAACTCACTCTTGAATGCATTCTTGATTCCATAAATGGCATAATAGTTCCATAAGTGGCCTATTGAAGAAACTCTCACATTTTAAATTCTAGGCTCTATTCTCTTGTTATTGTTAGATTTCTTGGACTCATTTAAGGTCCTTGAAGCCCTTACACATTTGCTTTGCACAATTGAAAAACCAAGTTGCTTCCTAAGGCACCATTATGGGCACTATTGTTCCATCTTCTAACCTATGGCTCTTAAATTTTTTTCAATAGTTTATCCAATCTTCTAACATCATATAAAGTCCCAAACCAAGGCTAGAACAAAATAAAACACTCCCTAGCCCATAGAACTAACCTAGGCCGAGACAAGCACCATAAATGGGTTCTTGGGCTTATTAATTTTTTCTTGATGGGAGAGCTGCTTGGAGAGGTTTCTAAGGGTCTTAGGAGCTCAAAGAAGCATTCAATTAGCCAAGGAATTACTTGCACAAAATTAGATTTCACAAAACTCTAAAGAAGCCTACACTTTTCTATCTTATTTTCCATAGGTTTTTCTTGTAATTTCTTGACATATTCCTCTTCTCCATGGTCCAAAACCCTAGTTCCTCTCTTATTTTTGGATAGAAAATCCCTCCCCCATATGGTTCTAGTTTAGGTTGAAATACACACAAGGAAGGAGCAAGAGGAAGAAGCAACCAAAACAAGAAATTACCTTGGATTCAAGCTTACTTTCAAGAGTTGCTTCTCCTCAAGAATTTTAAATTATCCCCCCTTGTTTTGGACTCAAAATAGAACCAAAACCATTTAATAAAACCATGGAAAGAAAGCTTGAAAGGAGGAGAACAAAATTGGAAGAAGAAGAAGCATGAAATTCCTTGAAATTGGCTACCTTTCCTTGGCTTGATTCTTTCTTTCTCTCCTTCTCTTATGTGCCTAAGAGAGAGCTTCTTTTTATTTTTTTATTTTTGGCAGAGAGGGTCACGCTATATGAGGGGAAGAAGAGACAAAAAGCTTATGGAACATTCAAGAAATTTACTTGTTTCAAAATTTCAATTTTATCCTTCCGTAATAGCAATTTCATTTTGACTTCGTTTTAACTCCTTTTTTAGAGTCGTCTTTTCCATTATAAAATTTATATTCCTAATTTAATAATGCCTTTAGAATCACTTAATTTAGAGTTAAAATCTTACCAAATGAATTCGTCAAAGTTTGAGTTCACCACTATTGGAAAAACGTTTCCCGAAGGGGCTTACTAGTCCCGGGCCTTCCCATGGTTTTTGGGGCCTCTGAGAACCTTGGGTAACTCAAATTTTTTATTTAAAAATCCCTTCTATGTGTTTTCCAAAAGTTTCATTTATTTACGATAATGCTATTATGTTTTGTCAGTTTTTGTCACAAATTATTTCACCCTCCTAACTTTATTGTTCTTTCCATCTGAACTTGGAATTATCATTTTTAGGAGTCTAGGGCTCTACTCAATTTTTTTGGGATATTATCTAACTTCTTTTAAAAGACTTGCTTTTATACGATTCATTTTGTCATTTTACAGAAATTATGTTCATTACACCAAACAACATTAGGACACAAGAAAGGGCTCAGAAACACACCAAAGAAGTAAGGGTGGAAACTAGAGCACCTTGCATGTAGGCAGGAGTGAAACATAATCATCCAACAACACCAGATAGAACTATTGGGAATTTTGCTAGCATGCTTGAAAAGTAATTGGATGTGGTCAGAATGGGACACAACCTTTGAAAAGGAACATTGTTGGTAGGATGCATACAAAGGCTAGGGAAAAGATAGCGAGATAATCTGATAGATAAAAAAAATCCTATCTAAGCCAAACTAAAATAAAAATTAGGACAATGTTGCATGGTAAGTCTCTAATACCTTATTGAAATTTAGGATAAAATAGAAATACGATGAATAGGAAGAATTGCACAAATGCATGCCTTGTGGTAGTGCTCTTTATTTATAATAGTTTGGAAACAAATATTAGTTATAAGATAAACTTTTAAAGATAATGAAAAGAGATAACTGTAAGACTTTTAGACAATAATAAACTCCAAGACTCTTATGCTATGTTTGGGAGCTTAGAGTAGATGGAATGGAATATAAAGGAAAGTAAAGGAAAGGAAAAAGGGGAAATGGAAAGGGAGTTACCTTTCCCTTATTTGGATGTTTAAGTAAGAAAGGAAAGGAAAACTACCTTTCCATTGTTTGGAAGTTAAGTGAAATTGGTTGAAATAACATAAATTTAAAAACAAATTTCTAATATTATCCTAATATTTAAAAGCTTGCTTACAAAAAATTGAACATGAGCATGACTAAAAATTTTCAAAATCCATAGAACGAAAAAAAATCAAATTAGTAATTATTGGTGAAAATTTTAACTTACACTTGCTAGAAAAGTAGTTATAGCATGACATAGTTGCTAATTTTATCTTTGTGAGGAATTGTTTAGAGGAGCTTGACATTGTTCTCTAAGTAGTAGTGTGTAAAAGAATACTGCACATTAATAAAGTTTTATGTTTGGTCATAAAGAACACATAGTATATAAAAAATTTTAGTTGAATGGAAGAGGCTTTTTTATGCCTAAAAGAAAAGACCGTGCAGGTAAATATATATATATATATCTCATAAAATTTAGTAATCTAGCAAAATGTTTTAATTTTAAATTTAACTCAAAAATTGAAAAGAAAGACACAATAATTTATCCATAATAGTTAATTGTTAAAAAATACACAACTTAGTTGCTTGGTAAGATACTTGGATTAAACATCAGAATCATTAGAATTTTCTTGCACTCTTCAAAGAGACATCCCATTATAGCTCTTTAAGTATCAATGTTTTGAATGAGAAAAACATATGCCTTGGAAAATGAGGGTTGCTTAATACCTAAATCCTTCAAAAGATTCCAAATCTTTTGTGCTTGTAGAACAAGATGATTTTAGTGACACTTGACCAAATTTGTTATGCTTTTAACAAATGCTTCAACCATGTTATCTAGTGATTTAACTATCTTTTCCATGGTTGCATCTCCTTTAATAATTTTACTATTTCTTCTCTTATTCTTGGATGAAGCTCCTTTCAAGAATGTCTCAAATAAGGAGAATCCAAGTTTTGGTTTTCATCATTAATCAGATCAAAACTTCCTAAAGTTGCTACATTGTTGGCTACTAAATTGCCAATGTTGTCAATAGTTTTAGTAAAATCACTTCCAAAAGATATAAATATATCTCTTCTTTTTCTTAGATGTAGTTTCAGCATATTCCCCTATTGCTCTATCTTGTGCAAAAAATTGCATCAATTTATCATAAAATGGTATGGGCTTGTTTTTCCATTGAACAAGTTCAATTTTTTTCTAAAAAAAGTGATATATATATTTATATATAAGATTGATTAAATATTAACATAAACATTTCTAAAATAAATTATAAAAGATAGAAATACATACCTGAATCAAATTTGCTCAAGTTTTAGGTTATTCTTTTCATGTATTTGTAATTGAACTCCAATCAAGACCACTGAGGCCATTTTTAATATATCATAACAACCTGATAATTTTTTCTTAACAAATTTCATGCAATTTGCTATTTTTGCTTTGTCTAATATTTTGTTAGGAAAGCACTCCTTGAAATCTTAACATTGTCAATTGTCTTAGTTGTAAATGTATCATTAACCTTATTTTTCAAAGTTTGTTAATCTAAATATGCATCAAGAATAGCTTCAATCATAGTAATTGTCCAAACACATCTCAAATGAATATGGTTTTATTGTTGAGATTGGATCATCTAGCTACTTTCGCTCTTGCATATCTAATTTAACATACAAGTAATAATATTTGAAAGTGGTATAATATAACTGCACAATTTATTTCAACAATTTGAATATAATATACCATTGAGAGAAAGAAATTTCTACTTTTACAAAAGTAAATAACTAATCAAATCTTTGGATATAATTCTTCTTATTATATTTTTAAAATGAAGGTACCAAAATATTCAAAAATATATAAATCAACTTAAATATATGTCATGATAAGGGAAGATAAGATAAAAAAATAATAAGGCCAACTAAACTTTAAAATAGAATAATAAATTAATTTAATTCAAATTAAATAATAAAAAAGCATATTAACTTAACAAAAAACCTCCTGTAGTACATCTCTTTGACGTTGCCTTTCAATAAAAACCAAATTCAACTATGCTATATTAGGAATGAGGTGATGTATGCCAAAATCCTTAATCTTTTTTTTTTTAATTTCATGTTTGGTTTTTATCTAAAATTTTAATCCAATAGATTGATTTATTAATTCTGACCTGACCATCTCAATAAATTATAAGAAGCAAAGCATTTGTTTTGTATCGGGGTGAAGCAATGTCAAATAAAATAAAAATTACCTTTAACAATCATTATAATAAGAAACAAAGCAACGATAAAGCTTTATACCAAAAAAGAACATAAAAATATGACATTTTATACCAAAAAGAATAAATGGATAATTAGAAAAGCATTTAACCTTTATACCAATAAAGAGAGAAATTTATTTAAAAGCAATTTATTTATTGATAAAGAAATAGAGAGCAAATAAAGAATTAGAGAGCTGATTGTAGAGAGCAAAAATAACTAAGTAGAATCTTTGTCAGCCAAAAGAGAATAAGAGAGCAAATTGTAGAGAAGACAAAAGAACAAATCATAAAGGAGAAGAAAAAGGAGATAGAAGCAAGAAACCCATCAAAATAAGATCTAATATACGCACGATTCTATAAGGGTTAAATAGTAATTTTATAATATTTTAATTAAAAAGATGTTTCATTCCATTAGTTCCACCCCTTTCTTTTTTTCTTTCTTTTAGAGGGAGGAGGTGGAAGAATTTTGGGGTTTTGGGGGAAGGACCATTTTCATTCCATTAATTCCCCTTACTTAAAAATCTTTTAAATAACAGAAGATTATTTTTTCCCAAACATAGCATTGGATAATAGGCTCCTATTCCTTTAGGAGTCCCAATTTGATAGGTTTCTCAATAGAAATTAGGGCTCCATAAGTATTTGTCTCATGAAAGATAAAATTACTATAGAGAATATATGCTAAATTCCGAGGGCACGACATACTAGCTCTAGCTTTTTATCTTGGCTTTTCATCTTACCGTCTGTGATTCTACTTGCAGCCTGCCAAAGGTTTGCTAACATGCTCTTTTGTCAAATTACAACTTCCACTTTGCCTGTGTATTCTCTCGTCTCCAATGCTATACCCTTGTATCTTTTGGCACATACAACATACAATATGAAGTTAAAGGCTGTCAAAGCAGCCCCACCCCACAAAAGAAAAAAAGCTGTCTAAGTGACCATTATTTAGATTAGGTGGAATCCAACCAGTTCTTCCATTGCTTATTTGATTTTTATCACCACTATCAAAATGATGGTGGCAACATAAGTACCAAATGCAGATGAAAGCATGGACAACTCCATTCCCAAGCTTTTCAATCCATCTGGGGTTTGTGATGCAACGAACTCCATTTATGCCACAAAGCATCAGAAATCTCTGCAAGCACAGATTGGGGTGTCTGCCAAAAGATGCTCAAAGGGCTTGTCTCTGTACCATTGTCATGAAAAAAATTCAGTCTTTTCCTCTGAACAAAGCCTGCAATGGTCAAGGTTACTATTGCAATGGCTAGCCCAATTCCGATTCTTTGCAGCCTACTTGGAGGTTTTGGCCTTCTTTTCAACACTTTCACATATAATGGAACAAAGAGAATGTCATATAAAATAATGAATACCAGATGTGCTTATGATGTCAAAAACAATCATGCTGGAAGGAGGGATGTAAAAGCTTAAGAAAGTTCTATCCATGGCAGCACCCTGCTTGACTACATCATATGTATGAAGACAACGGAGAACAAGATGGTACAAAACCATACAGGCAACAACCTTAAAACGCATTTGACTCCTTCAACTTGTGTCACAATGCACAGATGCCACGGGTTTAGTGGTTGGCCTTCGTCTAGCAACAGGCTCTACTCCTCAGCAGAAATGATGGCAACTCGATCAAGAAACCAATTTGTGACAAATAAATGGTGAGCAGAGAAATATCATAGAGCCAACATTAGAAGCTTCTATTGAGGATATTGTTATTGTTTCTCCATTTCATATTTGTTAATAATCTCCTTTCATTTCAGAAATGATTTTTTTGACGAAGATTTTTGTTAACACCAAACATCAGAGAATAGCCAAGACATTTTACTGATAAATCATTTTGATCCAAAACAAACTCCTAATGTTTACACAAAGCACTTCAATATCCTCAAAAGTCATAGGACTTTTACCTGAAGTCATCAGTGTTGTGTGCTCTCCTCTTATCATTGGTAGTATCCCCTTAATGAACATCACAGAAACCTTCTACATTTATGGGTTGCTGAAGTTTTATTTTCCTAATGGGGGCCACTATCGCTTGAGCGGACCTAGATACAGGGTTTCCAGGAGGCTTGATATACCTGTATCTTGGAGTTCCACTCAACAGAAGAGCAAAGGAGATAACAACACTGCAAGCACATATCCAAGGCCCCATTACCCCCTTCCCCATAGTCTCTATGTAAACTAATACGGTCAGTAACCAAATATGCCAGGTTCAATGCCACATAAAAGTTGCTGGAGAATGAAGTCTTTGATCGTTTTTCTTTGGGGTCTTCCTCATCAAATTGATCTGCACCAACTGTTGCTAAAGCAGGTTCAAGAGCTCCATTTAGTAGAGCAATCAGATATATTGATATGTAAAATATAGCCACGCAAATTGGAGTATGAGGTTCACATAACAATCCTATCTTGCCACAACCACTAGGTTTTAGTAAAAGGAAATGGATTGACATAGACAGTATCGCCAGTCCCTGCATAAAAGAGAAGGAAAATCATGAAACTCTGGTTCTGTTGAAGTAATTGAGATTTTTGCTTGAAAATTTTTTGATATTCTGATACCATGGCAGGAACTAATTTAGATATGCCATGTTTTGTGATGTAAAGGCTTAAGTGAAGCTAATAGTAGTTATTTCGGTGGTTCTGAATGATGCAATGGCTGTTTTATATAAAATCCTGTGCTCTTCAGAAATGAATCGATGGGAAGTTCTATTATTCCACATTCTGATCTTCTAACAGGTTTCACATATAGTGAAAGCCCTGTAGTAGGCATGGGTGTAATATAGTAGGCATTTCTATGATCCTGCCACACCAAACGACATAGTAGAGCCAGAAAAAGGAATTATTAATAATATAGCATAGCTACGTAATTTGTTGGTAGTTTTGGACTTGCTGCCAGAATAAGATGATTGTATGATTCACAATCTTCCACTCTAGCTTCCTATTCATATACAAAGGTAATTTATATTAGATATTTTCATGTCAATATATGATTGATTGATGCATTATAGTAGATAATGAGACTGGACTTTCAATTACTTACAATAATGAATACCACTTGGAATATGAACTAGTGAGGTATCCTCCCAAGTATGAGTCACTGAGAAAAGCACCAATTAGAGGGAAGGAATTGGCTGTGCCTATCCATCTGCTGAATGAGTTTGCTGCCTCAACATTAGTCCCTCTGGTTCGAGAAGAGCACCAGATTTTCTTCCACCCTGCGTAGTCTTTGATTCACGGTCCCAATTTTCTGTTCAAAACTCAATTGGTTACTTAATACGTTTGGAAAGTCTCGGCATTATTTACTTTAAAGTTTTTTGGCCCTATTTCATCATGGTAGATTTACCCTAATTGCCAAAACCCTTAATATGTGTCTTTTTTTTTTCCCCCTAGTTATACTTTTCGTCCCATAATATTGTACGAAGTTTCTTTCTGATTTCTTAATTTTTTATTAATTGTAATTGTCATTTATCTTTTCAAATGTGGTTAGTATTTTTCTCATACTTAACTTCATGAGATCACTAAAAGAATGTCATTTTATATGTTTAAAATATTCTGTTGAAGATTTTCACAAAATGGAGTTTGAAGAAAACATTAATGGTATTTTGGAAGATAAAAAGACGAAATTAGAACTAATAAAAATTAAAGAAAACATAAATTAAAACTTTACGTAAAATTAAGGGATAGACAAAATTTATTTTGACCTTTTTTTTTTTTGTCTTTTTGTCAAATTGAGGCAACCCAGTATAAATTCTTCAATTCTAATCGTTTAAAGAAATATGAGGAAGAAATCTTGTAAAAGTACCTGACAGCAACTTGGCACATCTCCATCCTCCTGTTTCTTTGACACCTGGTTTTGCCATAACGATCAACAGGGGATTTCTTAGTCTTCCCTTTTCCTACCCATCAAGCTCGAACACCTTCTAGTTAGGCCCTATTTGGCATATTATGAAAAGGGAAATCTCTTTATATTTTATTTTATATAATGTTTATTTTGTTTTTGTAATTATTATTTAATAATAATAATAATAATAATAATAATAATTTTTTAAAATAAAAATATGAAGATATTTTTTATTTACAAAATTATTTTTTTCACTTTTTTATGTATTTTTTTATTTTATGTATCAAATAAAGCCTTAAAATATCAATTATTGTGGTAAATGCAAACACATATTGTTTTGAACCAGGAAGACAAGGAAACCAGAAGCAAAGAGGAGGCATTTGTTCTTGGGCTTGTGCATTGGATATAGCAAGAAGAGGCCTGGAATAAGCGCCAATCATTGGCAAATGACTAGATGTTTGTTTGCAGCTTTATGTTAGCAGTAGCTTTGCTTATTCACACTTTAGTTAATTCTATGTCTGGCCAGCTTAGTGTTTTAGTGTGTTTGGTTGCATGCTTCGAAAACCCTTGTAAAACCTTCCTTGAGGAGCAGAACAAAATCAATGGATGAAAATATGCCGACTTTTGGCGTGTTTTTATCCCACTCGAGAGAGAGAATAGTTAACATATATATTGGCTTTCATACTCTCGTCATATATCTGAAAACATTTTGCGAGACATTTTGTAGAAGTAGCAAATTAAAAGGGTATATAAATGGATACATATTGTGTAAAAAAAAAAAAAACTTTGTTGGTAGAAAAAAATGAAAAAACAGTTAAGTATAATTTTTGAAATAAACAAAATATCGAATAAATTTATCTAAAATTTGAAAAAGATTAATATAATTTACTTTAAATTTTTTTAGTTACAAGGATCCAATTATAAACTTTAAAATAATAAGAAATAAATTGAGGATTGAATGAAATTATAGAGACACAAAAAAGTAATTTAACCAAAGTATTAAAAAAATGTGCATGTATAAAAACAAAGTAATGTCACCAAATATAAAATAAAGTTTGAGTTGAACAAATTTTTATGACCTACTTAGCCTTCTTTTTCCTTTTTCTTTCCACAGGTCCACTCATGTCTGCCCACGTCAGCATTCTTTTGCCTCCTAATTAAATGTCAAATTTTGCCAAATAAACAGGTTAAGTGGACAAATGTGTATGCCTTTTGAGCTAGTTAGTGGGTTAAATAAGACTAATTGATCTTTAGATGATTTTAATGATGCACTTTTATATTAGCGTCGTGCATTTAAAAACTAATTAAAAAAAAAACAGCCTGAGCATTCAAGATAAGGAGTCCTCTTCATTGAATTCTAAGCCGACCATTGAGGTTGTCTATAACTATTTGCTAGAGTTAAATATTCAAAAACTGATTTGGTTAGATTTGAAAGTCAAGTTTCAATGAAACTAACATTGATTAATTACAGTATTTTAAATTCAAATTGAATCAAAACATCATATAAAATAAGAAATACTTAAGTATATATAATGTAAGGAATGAGCCCTTGTGAGAGAAGCTTTGATTTTAGGGAGACAAATCCTCGACTAAAAAGAGGAAAAACTCAGGTTTTGGGCGTGAGAAATAATTTTTCCGGGTGTAAACTTGCCAATTAACGCAACTATGGTCTTTGCTACTACTGGACTTTCAAGCTTCGACCTTTATGTCTGATTGAACCTCCTGTGTTGTGGCTCCGCGCAGCTGGACGTTGAACAGACTTTTGTGATATCTTTGGCCTTCTTTTATGCTAATTTATCTTCTTCGTTCTTCTTACAAATAGAGAAGAGGTTCCTTGTTCATATTCTATTCATTGTCTCCTCAATAACTTCCAATCCCTGATGACCAAATCTTCTTCTACTTGAAAGCAAGGGACTTTGACCCAGAGTATATCCGTGAAAGCAATTAAACGAGAGGCACAGCCTTTGGGTTTCCATTGATTTTCGTCCCCCTATCACAATTTTGGTTAGGGCTACATATGGTCCGTGTTGGTTTTAGAAATAAAACTCTCAAAGAAAGTGTGAAGAAAGAGCAGAGAAAAATATTTTCGGAGGATGATTTTTATTGAGTCTATCATCGAGTATTTAAATACATCAAACCATGATTAAAATAAATAGAAAAATTTGCTAAAATCCCACTGAATCAGCAACTATATGGCTAACAACTAACATCCCACTAAATTAGTAATTAAATGGCTAAATATTAGGAAACAAATTTTGACAGAAACAAACTCTATCAAATTCATTTTTTTAAATGCAACTAATTCTTAAAAAACAGCAACCACATGTTGACAGCTAATGAGGCATATCTCAACATCTCCTCCTTGCATCAGTAGCTGCACATGCCTAACTTAATCCTTAGTGCTTCAAACTTGTCTCTTGGTAAAGCTTTAGTGAAAATATCAGCTACTTGATCAGAGGTTCTACAATAAGTCAGTGTGATTTCACCATTTTGTTGAACTTCTCTGATAAAATATAACTTGATATTAAAATGTTTTGTTTTTCCATGGGAAACTGGATTTTTGGATATTGCAATGGCTGCTTGATTGTCCACATAAATTGGCATGCTTTCCTGTTGCATAAACTGTAAATCAATCAGTAACTTTCTTAGCCAAAGAGCTTGCTTAACAGCTGCATTTGTTACTATGAATTCTGCTTCTGCAGTTGATTGAGCTACCACTTCCTGTTTCTTTGAACTCCAAGAAAATATCCCAGAATTTAAAGTAAAACAGTATCATGAGGTGCTCTTCAAATCATCCAAAGATCCTCCCCAATCTGAGTCAGAATAACCTTTTAATTTGAACACTTGATTACGTTTATACTGAATACCATAATCAAGAGTGCCTTTAATATATCTTAAGACTCTCTTTGCAGCCTTGTAATGATTCACTGTAGCACAATGCAAAAATCTTGAAAGAACACTTACAACATAGAGGATATCAGGTCTTGTTGCAGTCAAATACATGAGACAGCCAATAAGACTTCTATAAATGCCCTCTTCAGTCTTCTTTGCAGCATCATTCTTACTCAGCTTCTCCTTTTGATTCATTGGAGTAGCAATAGCTTTACATCCCTCCATGCTAAATCTGTTCAGAATTTCTTTTGCATATTTCTTCTTATTGATAAAAATTCCCTGTTGATTTTGTTTTATTTCCATGCCTAGAAAATAGGCCATAGCTCCAAGATCTATCATTTCAAAGAGTTTATGCATTTCCTGCTTGAATAAATCAATTTGCTCAACATTGCTTCTTGTCACCAAGAGATCATCAACATATAAAGAGACAATCAATAAATCAACATGTGAGTACTTGATGTAGAAGGTTGATTCATTTAAGCTTCTTGTGAATCCAAGGCTGTGCAAATGCTCATCTATTCTACTATACCATGCTCTAGGAGCTTGCTTCAACCCATACAAGGCTTTCTTTAGCAAGTATACCTTGTCCTCTTGGCTTTGAATAGCAAAACCTTCTGGTTGTTCTACAAAAATCTCCTCCTCCAAGTAACCATTGAGAAAGGCTGACTTCATATCAAGTTGCCATACTATCCATCCTTTTTGAGCTGCAATTGCAAGTATTAATCTGATGGTGTCTAGTCGTGCAACAGGTGCAAAAGTATCTGTGAAATCTTCTCCATACACTTGTGCATAGCCTTTGACCACCAACCTTGCTTTGTAATTGTTGATGGAGCCATCGGCATTCAACTTTTTCTTGAACACCCATCTCACTCCTATGACTTTCTTATGTTCTGGTCTATCAACCAAAATCCAAGTCTGATTCTTCTTAATCATATTCAGCTCCTCTTGCATAGCATCAATCCACTTTAGATCCTTTGCTGCATCTGTAAAATGTTTAGGCTCTACCACAGACACATTACAATTATGATATACATCGGATAATAGTCTTGTACCTCTAACTGGAAGGTCATCGAAAGTCTCATTTAATGGTGAAGATATAGATGATGATGATCTACTGTCTAGTATACTCTGTTTTTCTTCCCAATGCCACTTTTCTTGTTTTGCAAATTGAACATCTCTGTTGATCACTATTTTTCCAGATTGTGGAAGAAATACTTTATAGGCTTTAGAGACATTGCTGTAGCCTACAAAGATGCCCGGATAAGCTCTTTTATCAAGTTTGTCTCTCTTCACCTGTGGCACAAGAGTATAACAAATACAACCAAACACTTTCAAGCTCTTTAAAATTAGCTTGTAACCATACCAAGCTTCAAATGGCGTTTTCCCTTGCAATGCTTTCGTAGGCAACCTGTTTTGCAAAAATACAGCTGTATTAGCTGCTTCAGCCTAAAACTTCTTGGGAAGATCCTTCTCATGAAGCATGCAGTGAGACATCTCCATAATAGTTCTATTCTTTCTTTCACTCACTCCATTTTGCTAAGGAGTGTAAGGAGCTGTTAATTGATGCTTGATTCCAGCTTTTTCACAAAACTTAGTGAACTGATTTGATGTGTATTCAGTCCCATTATCTGATCTAATGGTCTGAATCTTGAAACCACTTTGATTTTCAATCCACGCCTTGAAATTCCAAAACACTCCTGCAACTTCAGTTTTGAATCTCAAGAAATAAATCCAGCACATTCTAGTCAGATCATCAATAAAAGCTATATAATAGAGACTTCCATTCAAAGATGGCTCAGACATAGGCCCACAAAGATCAGTGTGGATCAACTGTAGTTTTTGAGTTGCTCTCCAAACTGATTGAGTGAATGGTAGCCTAGTTTGTTTCCCATATTGACAGGTTTTACAAACTGATTTGAGAGGTTCCAATGAAGGTACTCCTTGCACCAAATCTTTCTTGTTAAGATCTTGTAAAACATACTCATTGCAATGGCCTAGCCTTTTGTGCCAAAGCTCTGTTTCATCACTAATTACAATATGAGCTCTTTGATCAATATCAGTTAAATCCAAAGGAAAACATCAATTTTTCATTTTGACTTTAAACAATAATTGACCATGAGAATCACTAATCCAACACATTTTATCTTTAAATGACACCTCAAAACCATTATCCATCAATTGGCCAACAATAAGTAAGTTTTGATATACCTCAAGAATAAAAAGAACATCTGAAATCTTCTTTATACCTGAAGGAGTTTGCAATGCAATGGTGCCTCTGCCTTTAATTTTCATGTAATCTCCACTGCCTATCTTTGCTTTGGAACCTTCTACCTCTTCTAGATCAATAAATAACTCCTGATTACTAGTCATATGACTAGTGCAACCACTGTCTACCAACCAGATTTCGCTTGAAGTTGTAACTGAAAAACACCTTACAGTGAATAATTGCTCCTCCTGTTGATCTGCAACATGAGCTTCTGTCACTTGTTGAGAATGTTCAGATTTGTTTTTGCATATTTTAGCAATATGCCCCAGTTGTTTGCATTTGTTGCACATCACATCTGGTCTCTTCCAACATTTGAATGGTGGATGACCCTTCTTCCCACAGTGTTCACAAGGAGGAAAGTTATTCCTGTTGCTGTTTCCTTCTTTTTTATCAGAACTACTGTTGTCCTCCTTCTTTCCTTTCTTCTTTCTTTTATAATTTTGACTAACCTGCACCCTGGCTTGTAATGCTCCCTCAACAGACCCTTCTTGCCTTATATGCCTTCTTTGTTCCTGTGCTTGCAAGGCACTCAAAAGTTCTGCCAAAGTGATGGTCGACAGATCTTTTGAGTTCTCTAGCGCTGAGATAGTTGTCTCAAACCTTTCAGGAATGGTTACTAGTAGCTTCTGCACTATCTTGGAATCAGCAAAGTCTCCTCCCAACAACCTCACTTTATTTGCAATTCCTAGAAGTTTATCTAAATACTCTTGAATAGTTTCAGATTTCTTCATCTTCTGCATTTCGAATTCCCTTACAAGATTCAGCATCTGCATTCCTTTGATCTTCTTATCTCCTTCATACTCTTTCTTGAGATAATCCCAAATCTCCTTTGCTGTCTTTAAGGTCATAATTCTCGTGAAGATTGTTAGAGAAATAGCAGAGAACAAACAAGACTTAGCTTTTGACTTCCTCTGCTTCTTCTCTTTGTGACTTCGTAGTTGAGCTACTGTAGGATTCTCTGGCAAAGGAGGAATCTCATAATCCTCCTCAACAGCTTCCCATAGGTCATTGGCATCTAGAAAAGCTTTCATTCTCACTGCCCAAATATGATAATTTAGGCCATCAAAAAATGGAGGGGCTATAGCAGTAAAAGAGGGTTCAAGTTGCATGGTGGTTTGCATTTTGTTTAACACTCAGTGTTTTTCTCATAGGTCCCACAAGATAATAAAGCTCTGATACCAGTTTGTTGGTTTTAGAAATAAAACTCTCAAAGAAAGTGTGAAGAAAGAGCAGAGAAAAATATTTTCGGAAGATGATTTTTATTGAGTCTATCATCGAATATTTAAATACATCAAACCATGATTAAAATAAATAGAAAAATTTGCTAAAATCCCACTGAATCAGCAACTATGTGGCTAACAACTAACATCCCACTAAATCAGTAACTAAATGGCTAAATATTAGGAAACAAATTTTGATAGAAACAAACTCTATCAAATTTATTTTTTTAAATGCAACTAATTCTTAAAAAACAACAACCACATGTTGACAGCTAATGAGGCATATCTCAACCGTCCGGTTTTAAATTCTGCAGGGTTTTTCATCAATTGCATCTTATCAGAGAGATTCAGGAAGCCTCAGGTTCTAGTGTGATGGCCGACATCTTTTCCTATTTTGCCACTAATAAAGTCAGCTAAGATAACTTCAACAAACCTCTTTCCATTTGTTTATGGTAAATGAGCATCTATTTGTTAGCCAAATCCCTGTTTTGCTTGATGTCGCCAACCAAATTCACCACTAAGTGGAGCAACTTTAGCAACTGGTTCCCTATTGTATTTAGCTTCCTTTTCAATATGCTTTTTTGTATAAATGGTTGGTGTTACGCTGTCCCAATACAACAACTCATCTTTTCTGGCTTCTTGATAAGCTACGTTATTTGATAAGATCAGATGGTAGGGAATTGTTATCTTGTTGCTGCTCTTTTTGATCACAGGGATATTCCAGTGCATCGAATGCTAAAGATTGTTTCTAGTTGTTGGAAATTGCAAGGATCAGCACATTTATGAAAATTTAAAAAACTTATCTCTCTTTTTGTAAGGTTTTATTAATAAATCTATTTAAATAAATTAAAATAAAATTGTATTAATAATTATTCTCAATTACGTAACACAAGTGATATTATAAATTAAATAAATAAATAAATAAGACATTATTGCTAATTTTAATTGCTTAATTATTAATTAGTAAAAAAATAGTTATCACATGATGGGAAATGGTAGAAGCAATTATCATTTAATGGAGAGTAGATAATTAAAAGTAATATTAAAAATAAAAAAGGCTCATTCTCTTTGTATATATATATATATATGCATTTATGTTTATGTTAAGAATTGTTATAAGAAGAGTTTTGACATTTTGAGAGAGAAAAAGAAAATATTCTTTTCTATAATTCAAGAAGACAATTTGTGCATTAATAGATCAAAGTCAGTAAATTATTCTTTTCATTCTTAAATTTTATATTTATGTTTATGTTAAGAATTGTCATAAGAAGAGTTTTGACATTTTCAGAGAGAAAGAGAAAAGATTATATTTTATAATTCAAGAAGACAATTTTTGCATTAATAGATCAAGGTTAGTAAATTATTTTTCTCATTCTTATATTTTATATAGAGTTTTTTGTTTTTTAAACAAAGTGATATTATGTCTTTTCTCAAAATCCAAGGGCATAAGAATGAATTCATCTAGAATTTGGATAGATATATGAAATTAAGAGTTCAAATTATATAATTTAAACTAAACTAACATGTGAAATTAGAGTTGAGTTAGGGAAATCCATAACATCTATAAATAAAGAACCCTAACGAGGAACTTTAATTTAAAAATTATAATGGATCCCTATTTATGAAATTTGAGATTTGAGTTAATTGAAGAATGAAACCTAAACTTGTTATGAGATTCATAAATGGATTAGAAAAAAATCATTAATTGGGATGACTTTCAAAAAAAAATTATGAAAAACCCTAAGTTTTATTGAGGAGGGAAAATTTGAGGATTTTCTATTACTGATAAATTCAATAATTTTAATAAGTGAAATTATGTTATTTAACCTCATAATTGACTAATATGAATGGTCAAAATTTACCAAAAAGTACAAAAAAAATTATTATTTAAAGTTTTAATGTTTAATAATTTGAAATATATTAAAGCATATTTATTAATCACCAAAATGGTCAGATATTTAAGTTTTTTTTTAATTTCAAATTACATAATGAATTTTATTTTAATTACTCATAAATTTTGATGCTATAAATGATTTATTATTTATGAGTATATTGATGAGTTCAAAATTATAATACATTTATGGATTGCCTAAAGATAGGTTAATTGTTGTTATAATTATTGAACATGAATATTGATAATATGTGTGTATTATTCGTTTTATCTATATATCCATAGACAGTAGATCTTTCTAATAAATATATGCATGTTATTAAATAAAACTGAGACTTAAAAGTATCATTATTTTTAGTTGTATATTAGTGTATCACCCAAAAGAGAACATTAATATGCATATCATAGTTAAATGAATAATTCCTTGAACCTGTATTATTTTGATATGACTAAAAGCATTAATGTTAAGCATAATCATTTTTTTACACTATCTGTTCCAAACTTATTACATTTGCATGCTTCATCTATTCCAATTTTTAATGTGCTAAACTTTTCAAATTGGAGTGAACAAATCCACTTTTACCTTAGTGTGTTAGATCTTGATTTGACACTCCTAACTGAAAAAGCTTGTTGCTATTATTGCATCTAGCAGCAACAAAGAGAAAGCTCATTTTAAAAATTGGGGAAAGTGAAATAGATTAAGCGTAATGTTTATGCGAATAAGTATAGCTAATAACATAAAGATTACTCTTCCCAAAACTAAGAGTGCAAAATAATTTATGAAATTTATGGAAGAGCACTTCCTAATAGCTAATAATTCTCTTGCTAGGACATTAGTGAATATATTAACTACCATAAAATGTGATGGTTTATGTACTATGCACAAACATGTTATATAAATGACAAATATCGCAATAAGACTTAAGTTTTTAGGTATGACTATGGGCGAAAATTTCCTAGTTCAATTTATTTTGAACTTATGGCCTTTTGAATATGACCCTTTCTAAATGAACTATAATACTATAAAAGATAAATGGAATATGTATGAATTGCACAATATATTAGTTTAAGAGGAAACAAGGCTAGAGAATCCAAGAAATCATTTAATCTATTATGTTACCCGTTAAGAAGCCAGAAAGAAAGCAGTAAAGAAACATAGTTAAAGTAAAGAAACAAGGAAAAATAAGTCCTCTTATCAGATCCACAAGAAGGAATCAAAGAATGACAAATGTCATTTTTGTAAGAAGTTAGGACATTTCCAAAGAGATTGACTAAAATAAAAAGCTTGGTTCGAAAAGAAAGCTAAACTTAATGTTTATGTATGTTTCAAATTAAATTTAACTAAAGTTTCTCATAGTACATGGTGGATTGACTCTGGATGTACTACCCCTCTTTCTAATACAATTTTCCTTATAATCCAAATTATAAACCCAAACAAGAAGTTTATCTTTATGGGGAATAAGATGAAAACTCTAGTAAAAGGTGTTGGGACTTGTTGTTTGATCCTAAACACTAGACATCATTTAGATTAACTAGAAACATTTTATGTACCTAGTATATCTAGGAATTTAAGTTCATTATCCAAACTTGATATTACTAGATATTCATGTAATTTTAGTAATAGATGTTTAAGTTTGTTTAAGCACAATTATTTGATTGGTATTGGTATACTCTATAATGGATTATACAAATTGAACTTGGATAATGTTTATGCTGAAACACTTTTGACTCTACATTATAATGTTGGTACTAAATGTAGTTTGGTAAATGAACGATTTGCTAATTTGTGGCATAGTTTAGGTCATATTTCTAAGGAAAAATGGGAAAGAATAATATGGCTCCAAGAATTGGATTTTACTAACTAAATATTTGCGTGAGTTATATTAAAGGAAAACAAACAAAACACACAAAGGAAGAAGACACAAAAGGCAACCAACTTCTTGAAATAATACATACCAATGTATGTGGATACTTTGATGTTAATTCTTTCAATAAAGAAAAGTATTTTCTCACCTTTATGGATGACTACTCACATTATGGATATCTATATTTGTTGTATGAGAAGTTTCAAGCAATAAATACATTAGAAATATTTATAACTAAAGTTGAAAGACAATTGGATAAAAAAGTAAAAATAGTCAGATTAGATAGAGGTGGTAAATATTATAGAGGATATGATAAAATTGGGCAACACCCAAGTCCATTTGTTAAGTTCCTTGAGAAACAAGGTATATGTTCTCAATACACAATGCTAGGTACACCATAACAAAATGGTGGATCATAAAGATGCAATCGTACATTAATGAATATGATTAAAAGTATGATAAGTCAATCTAGTATACCTATTTTATTGTGGACGTATGCACTTAGGACTACCATGTATTTATTAAATAGGATTCCTAGTAAAGTAATTCCAAAGATAGCTTTTGAACTATAGACTAGTAGGAAGCCTAGTTTAAGATACTTGCATGTTTGGGGTTGAGGCAAAAATAAGAATATATTATCCATAAGAAAAGAAATTAGATGAAAGAACAATCAATAGATATTTCATTTGTTATTTAAAAGAAATTAAAAGAATACATATTTTACTTTCCTAATAATAGTACAAGAATAGTTAAAACTAGAAATGTAACGAACGTAATTTACGTAAAACGATAAAATGAGCGATATAAAAGTAAGTCCTCTGAAATGACCTAGATAATGTCCCAAAAAATTTGGGTTGAGTCTTTGACTTCTAAAAATAATAATTCTAGGCTCAAACAGAAAGAAAAACAGAGTTAGAATGAAGAAATAATTTACAACGGAAATTGACGAAACGTAATGGTATTTTCGTAAATAAGTGTAATTTTTAGAAAACCACATAGGAGGGCTTTTTAAATGAAATTTTTGAGTTACCCAAGGTTCTCAGAGGCCCCAAAAACTATGGGAAGCCCCGGAATTGGTAAAGCCCATCCGGTGTATATTTTTCAACGTCAGTTGACCCAAACTTTAACTAATTCGTTTGGTAAGGTTTTAGCTCCAAATTAAGTGATTCCAAAGGCATTTTATTAAATTGGAAACCTAAATTTTATAATGGAAAAGAAAGTTCTTAAAAAAGAGCTAAAACAAAGCCGAAATGAAATTGCCATTACGAAAGGATAAAATTAAAATTTTTGAAAAAGTATGCTTCTAGAAACTCCTGCACACTTCTCTTTTCTTCTTCCACCTTCTTAAGCATGAAATTTTCTACCCAAAATACGGAAGTTGATCTGCTCTCTTAGGTGCATCAAAAGGGGAAGAAAAGGAGAAGAAAAATCAAGGAGAAGGAAAGGAAATTTATAAATTTTCATGCTCCATCTTCCTCTAATCTTGTTCCTCTCCTTTCCTCCTCTCCTTCTATGGTTTAGTTAAACTTTTTAGTTCTATTTTAGGTCCAAAACCAAGGGGAGAATTTCGATTTCCAAGAAGAAGAGAACCAAGGAGAAAGACACTTGAAAGCTTACTTGAATCATAGGTAATCCTTGCTTTTTGTTACATCTTCTCTTCCCCCTCCCTTTGTGTGTATTTCGGCCAAGAACAAAACCAAAGGAGGGAAGGATGTTCTGTCTAAATACAAGGAAGGAACAAGGGTTTTAGGCCATGGGGAGATAGAATATGGCAAGAAATTCTAAGAAAAACTAATAGAAAACAAGTTAGAAAAGTGTAGTGTTTTCTAGGGTTTTACAAAATTTGATTTTGTGTGAATGTTTTCTTGGCTATTTGAATGTTCCCTTGAGCTCCTAAGACCTCTAGAAAGCCTCCCAAGTGGCTCTCCCATCAAGGAAAGATCACAAAGTCCATGAACCTCCATTATGGTGCATATTTCGGCCAAGCTAGGTTCATTAGGCTAGGGGATGTTTTAATTTGTTTTAGCCTTGGTTTGGGACTTTATATGATGTTAGAAGATAGGAGAAACCATTGGAAAAAATTTAGGAGTCATAGATTGGGAGATAGAACAATGGTGTCCATAATGGTGTTTATGAAGCAACTTTATTTTCCAGTTGTGCAATTGAATGTGTGATGGCTCCAAAGACCTTAAATGAGTCCAAGAAGCTTAGAAATAACAAGAGAATGGAGCCTAGAACTTGAAATGCAAGAGTTGCTTCATTAGGCCAATTATGAAACCATAATGCCAAGTATAAAATCAAGTGTGTGTTTAAGCTTTAGTTTAATGTCTTAGCTTGCTTCAATTGGGTGATTGTGTACTCTTTGTGATGTCTAGGCCAAGAGAACAATAAAGCACCTAAGTGCTCTTGTGAAATCAAGGAGGGGAAGGAATTAGCAAAGTAAAGCTTGCATTAATTGAAAGGTAGCTCTCCACCTCATTCTCTTGCATTCTTGTGTGCATATGTATGTCTTTGTGTGCTTGTGTATGCTCTTGTGATTTGAGAACATACCACTTGATGTGTTGAGGTTGCATTGGTACCAATGTGTTATCTTGAATGCCATTGATTGTGAGAATGACTCTCAAGGGTGAGGTGATGTCAAAAGTCCCTTAAAATGGGTGAGGATGTGCCAAAAGTCTCAAGACATAGGGTGAGACTAGACCAAAAGTCCTTTGCATGGGTGAGGCTAGGTCAAGAGTCCTAAGACCAAGAGTAAGGAAAATCCAAAAGTCCTAGAAATGGGGTGAGGCAAAACCAAAAGTTCCTAGAGCATGAAAATGGCTTAATGTGGAAATGTGGCATGGAAATGTAGTATTATGCACTTTATGTTTGCACATTTGAGATTTTGATGTATGTATGTTTTGAATGTATGTGTGAATGGGTGTGTGAGCTATTGAGATTCTAGGAATCTCACTCTCCTTCCCTCCATTATCTTGAAATGCCTAGGTGATGTTCAAGAAACAAAGAATGCAAGCCAAAGACCTTGAGAGATTGTATTTTGCATATTTTATAACCTTACTTGTAATTGGATGTCAAAGTGAGCTTGTACATATTATTTTTGTGATGTAAGACCATGAACAAATGTAAAATGATATATGAATATGATGTAGACCTTATGTGACACTAAATACATGGAATTATACAAATTGGCTCTTGGATGACTTGATGCAACTATGTATTCTTGGATGTGGAATGACCAAATTTAGATGCATGGGGTTTGGAACCATTTGGGCAGCTCCCACAAGTCATAATTATGCTTTTAAACTTTTCCAAGAGGCGCCAAACTCAAGAGGAGGCCATTTGGACTAAAGTGACTCTTGGTAGAGAGCAAAAATGACCATTTCATGAGGTTATATCACTTTTTATCCAAATGAGCTCTTCTTAGTTTGAAATTTATCATGCATCTAGAGTTTATTGAGAGCTTTTTAGAAAGCTAAAGTTGGTAATTTTTGAAGATTTATGGAATATTTGGTGAATTGTTGAAGTTAAAAATTTTTCTAATTTTGGTCATTGGTACTGTAGCACTGGTCCAAAATTAAATTCTATTGCTCATGGGGCAAATGATGTTCAATTGCCATGAAATTTTATACAAAGAAACTAAACATTCCCAATGACTTGTGTTAACTAGAATCACCTCAATTGGAGGTCTAGAGAGGGAGGTATGAATTTTTGAACATTCTGTCGAGTATCAAGAGTTTTGCCCAACCTGAGTTATTATTCTATTGAATTTCGAGGATTGGGCTACCTAAGTTGGTCTGGAAATATTTTTTCCCTCTATCTGACATCCACAAATTTCTAGATTGGTATTATTTGCATAGATTACATTTTTGTTGAATTAATCGTACATTTTCAAAGTTTGCTGCAGAATTCTGTGATAGTTTCAGAATGCAATTTGACCTTTAGACTTTTTTGGATGTCAAAAGTCCTCTGTGATAGATTTTATGGTTTGGAAATATTTTTATCATAAAGTAGACATCTGTAACTTTCTAGAATGACAAGAATGCATGTTTTTGATTTTTCTAGAATTAGTTATGATTTTTTAAAGTTTAGACAGAAAAGAGGCAAAATCTGTCCGAAAATAAACCTCCATGTTTTATGTTTCATTTTTGCTTTCTTGAGTTGTGAGCCACATTTTATGATGCAAATGAGTTTTATACATGTAATTAAATATGGGAAAGTATAGTATGAGCTCACACGGTCCACATGATGCTGAATAAAATTTTTGTACACGACGTAACGAGAAAATATTCATTATTTTATTCCCGTTTTCTTTACCTTCTCATGGAATCAATGATGTGAAACTCACAAATGTTATGAAATGAGCTAGAATTTATGGTATCATAAGAAATGTAAGGTTCATTGAGAATGGTGATACCAGTAGGAGTGAAGTTCCACGTAATATGAAAATTAAAGAAATAAGAGTGCAAGTTCTTGTAGCTTGCAATTCTTTTTAAGAAGTCACTCTTCAAATTGTTGAATAGCAAAACAATGAAGAGGAGCAACAAGTTGATAATCTCACAATTAAAAATGAACCCGTAGTAGAGAAACCACAAAAGATAGTATTAAGGAGATCTTAAAGAAAAAGAAAGATCTGCTATCTCAAGTGATTATATAGTTTATCTACAAGAGTTAAAAATTGACTTAGGAATGGATGATGGTCTAATTTTATTTTCACATGCCATTAAGAGCAATAATGTTGATAAATGGTTAGATGCCATGAAAGAAGAGCTAAAATCTATGAAATAGAGTAAGGTCTAGGAACTTGTGAAATTACCTAAAGGTTACAAAAGAATTGGGTGTAAATGGGGTTTTTAAGACCAAATAAGATTTTCATGGTAATCTAGAATGCCACAAGGCCAGATTTTTAGTCAAAAAAATGGTATTTACTATAAGGAGACTTTTTCACTAGTCTTTAAAAAGGATTCATTCATAATTATGATGGCATTAGTAGCTCATTATGATTTAGAGTTATATCAAATGGATGTGAAAATTGTATTTCTCAATGGGAATTTAGAGGAAGAAGCCTATATGGACAAACCAATGGTTTTAAAAATGAAGGAAAAGAACATATGGTGTGTAAGCTAAAGAAATCAATATATAGATTTAAAAAAAAATTAGACAATGGTATCTTAAGTTTAATGATACTATTGTTTCCTTGGGATTTAAGGAAAACATTGTTAATAGGTGTATATATCTGGATGTCAGTAAGAGCAAGTTTATATTTCTGATTCCATATGTTGATGACATCTTACTAGCAAATAATGATCTTGATCTATTATATGAGACTAAGAATTTCTCTCTAATAACTTTGAAATAAAAGATATGGGAAAGACAAGTTATATGATTAGAATAGAAGTATTCCGAGATATATCACAAGGATTGTTAGGTTTGCTTAGAAAAGATATATTAATAAAGTATTAAAAAGGTACAGAATGGAGAATTGTTGAACATCCCTTGCTCCAATTCAAAAAAGAGATAAGTTTAGTCTCATGCAATGTCTAAAGAATGACTTGGAATGGAAATGGATGGAAACAATTCCTTATGCATTTGTTGTTTAAAGTTTGATGTATGCTCATACATGCATTAGGCCAGACATTAGCGTTGCAGTTGGAATACTAGGCAGATACCAAAGTAACCTGGGGATGAATCATTGGAAGGCTACAAAAAAAGTTTTAAGGTACCTGTAAAGAATGAAAGAACATATGTTTTTGTATAGGAGATCTAATCACCTTGAGGTGGTTGGATATTTAGACTCGGATTTCATAAAATGTGTAGATACAAGAAAAGTTACTTTTGGCTATTTGTATCTTTTAACTAAAGGAGCCATTTCATGGAAAGTTGTGAAGCAATTAATAATAGCTACATCCATTATGAAAGCTAAATTTATGGCATACTTTGAGGCTATGATTTAGGGTAAATGGCTATGGAACTTTATTTTAGAACTTGGGATTGTTTACAATATTGTCAGGCTACTGAAAATTTATTGTGACAATTTTGTAATTGTCTTCTTTTCTAAAAATGACAAACATTCTAAAGGTGCTAAACATATGGAATTGTAATACTTTGCCGTTAAAGAAGAAGTTCAAGGACATATAGTGTTAGTAGAACATATTAGCACTAGCTTTAAGATTGTTAATTCTTTAATAAAAGGATTACCATCTAAAACATTTAGTGATCATGTTGCAAATATGGGCATCATTGTGAGGATTGTTGAATGACATTATGAATGTTATTATTGATTATATATTAACATTTGAGCTTTTTAGTAGAATGTTTCTGATTTTCCTATTATTTAAAGAATTGTATACATGATTGTTTCAAAATGATGATAACAGATTTAATTTTGTTAAAAAGACATTATGTAAACTAACTAAGTGCTTCTTAATTATAGATTATAATAAGAATAAAAAGCTATTATGTAGTACATGGAAGGAAATATGCTGAATAATAATGTGCAACTGCCATCACTTATATTAGTTCTTATTATTATCTATGATTAATTAACATTATCTATGCATATTAAGTTAAATGATTGACTGATTTATTTATTATTAAGTATGACAACATCACATGTGCCAAGTGAAAGAATGTAAGATTTTATTAATAAATTTGTTTAAATAAATTAAAATAATATTTTTAAATAATTATTCCCAATTATGTAGCATAAGTGATATTGTGAATTAAATAAATAAATAAGTCATTATTGCTAATTCTAATTGATTAATTATTAATTAATGAAGAAGTAGTTACCAGCTGAAAGGGAATGTATAATTAAAAGTAATATTAAAATAAAGAAAAACCTCTATTGCTTTGCCTATAAATGTGTGTGTGTGTGTTTACTTTAAAAATTTCCATTAAAAGAGTTTTAACGTTTCAAAGAGAAAAGGAAAGAGAAAGAAGATTCTTTTATGCAATTCAAGAAGAAGGAATTTAAGAAAACAATTTGCGCATTAATGGACCAATGTCAGTAAATTATTCTTCTCCGTCTTTTGTTTTATATAGAGTTTTTTTTCCCTTTTTTTTAAACAAAGTGATGTTATGTCTTTTCTCAAAATCCTAGGGCATGAGGATGAATTCATCTGGAATCAAATAAATAGATAAAATTAAAACTTTAGATTATGTAATTTAAAATAAACTAACACCTTTGAATTTTCAAACTCCTCTAATCAAGAATTTTTATATGCATAAAGTCCATATGTTGTTCAAAATTGTCTTTTGGTGATGGATAATTAGAAATTGACTATGGTTTTGCCTAATCTTATAATTGAGAAGATTCTTATTTGGGTGCACTTGGTTGGACTTCCGTTTGAACATTCTAGTCTATTGCTATCAAATCCACAACTATCAAACTTATTAAGCAATCTAATGGGAGATGTAATTCACATTGAATTTTCTGATGGAATGGTACGAATTCGGCCTTATTTGTGAATCTGAATATCTATAAATCCTTTAAAGTCTTCAGCAATAAGGTACTATGTCCAGTTACCTAATGGATGCCCAACATGGGTTCAATGTTAGTATGAAAAGGTTTTCAAAATTTGTCACTAGTGTGGGCGAGTAAGTCATATGAATAAAAATTGTGATTGTGATCATGAATATGTGCAACATAAGCTAAAGATTTAGTGACATAGTTTCATGAACAAATTTAGAGGTGTTGCAATGTTTAGTTTTATTTATCTACTTTTTGTGAGTGAAGCTCAGATAGTTCAATGGAAGAATCATTAAGATTAAGATGTTTTATGATGAATGTAATCCCATTTATTATGTTAAGGATCATCAACCTTTGAAAGCTACATCTATATGATTTCTAGTATGGAATCTCATCACACTATAGTCTATTATTATCTTGCACATTAGTGGGTGTTGATGGTGGCCTATAAAAAAAAATCTCCATAACTTGTACAATGTGATATATGCAATGGAAATTAGGATGTTTTAGGTGATCCAAGTATGAATATTGAACCACTACTTTTATCAATAAGGAAATGACAAGTACATAATCCTATTCTGCCTCCATCGGAGAAGGCCAAATCTAGTTTAAAATGTGATGTTACTCTTCTTGTTGATGTGACCAATGTTCCCAATTTTGGGTCTTAGTGGTGTTTGTCAAAAAATGAAAGGCAACTTACGTGTGATATAAGGTGGGTTACAAAAAAAAAGATAATTAATTGATGCCTTTCAAGATATTCACTTGTCTTATGCTCCTTCAAAGAGGAAATAGTCTCACTTTTTTCCTTTTAAAAAGAGAAAATGGTGGGGTGAATTTTATTTGACTCTTGTCATAAGGACAAAGAGTAATTGGTTAGGAGATGTTTTATACTTACAAAAGTTTATAAGCTTGTTTAGGGAAGCTAGATAAGTTAGAAACACAACATGCATTTGAAGATTATATTAATTTTCATAATAAGTTTGTGACTACATCTAAAGGTTGTTGGGAAGCTTACCTTGAAAAGTTTCCCCTGGAGCCATGATTATCATTGATTAGAACTATCGTGGCATTAAGAAAGCCATGACATTTCAAAGACTTAGACACTTGATATATGCATATAATCCTAGTTTTTCTAATAAAAGCTTTACAATATGTAGATATGGTAGCTAAGTGCTTAAATAATTTTGATTATCATAGCTTTTATGGATTAAATGCACTAGTGGAGCTTATTTTTAGCATCGAAGGATTCACATCGGGTGAATGTATTAGACTCCTCACCTCACTGGATACATATTTCTTCTCATATTTATTTATGTTAGATTGTTCACTTATCTTTTATATATGATTTTCCTAATCAATTAGACCAACATTTATTGTGGACTTGGTTTAAAAATAATGCAATATCTTTTAACCAACCTTGGTTGGTAATTAGAGACTTTAATCAAGTAGATATTAGAGACTTTAATTAAGTCCTATCTACTCAAAATTAAAATAAAAAAGTAATTTCTCTTCACTTTAGGGTGTTGAGGAGTTCTAAACAATGATGAATAGTTGTGATCTTATAAGATATAAAAGCTAGTGCACTTTGCTATACATGGACAAATAAATAGAAAAGAAAATTATATTGTTTAGGCATAATGAATTGGGTTTTAAGTAATATTTAGTGGCTGAATGCTTTTCCAGATTTAAGATTATTCAGCCTTACACTTAGTCCATCAAATCATGCTTCATTCTATTTAATACAATTGTTTTGCCTCCTTATCAAGGCAAGCCTTTCAAGTTTTAGAATTTCAGGCTATTTTTTAATCATTGTAAAATTGTTGTTTTAATATGTATGGAATTAATGGATCCCAAGATCACATGCTTATAAATTGCTTAAGAAACTTAGTTACCTTATCACAAGTCTTAAAACGATGGAATAAATCATAAGTGGGTAACATTCAAACAAAAATTAGATCTTTAGAGATGAAACTTCATGAATATTAGTCAAAATTGCAATCACTAGAAGCTACAAGTCTGGAATGAAGAACTAAACAAGAATTAGAATTTTATATGATTGTGAGAAAAGTTTATGGGCACAAAAAGCTTGTTAGACTTGGTTGATTAGTGGGGATAGGAATACTAGATATTTTCATGTCTTGGTAAATAAAAGGAGAGTTAATAATATGATTTTCCAAATTAAGAGTAAACAATGGGTTTGGATAAACAATTTTGGTCAAATTGAATATGAAATGTGTGATTTTATTTAAAATTTCTTTTCACCCAAATTTGAATTATAAATTGATGATATTATCCAAGCACTTGATTCTTATTAGATTCCTACTTTATGGACCAACATCAAAGCATCTTAAATCATCAAATTCGTATACCACAAAAAAAAGGAGACAGTGTTTTAGTTGAAAGATGATAGTGCTCTTAGGCTAGATAGGTTTCATGTTAAGTTTTAGCATCATTTTTGAGACATTGTAAGAGTTGATGTTATTTATGTTGTTAATGATTGCTTTTCTCATGGTTATCTATTGAAACATCTGAATATAACACATATCATTATAATTCATAAATGGGAGACACCTCAAACTCTAAAAAATTTTAGACCAATTAGCTTATGCAATATTTTGTATAGATTATTTCAAAGGTAATGGATAATTGTCTATAGCTAATTGTATTGAATCTTATTGTTCTCCATTAAAATGCTTTCTTAAAGGAGCGACTCATCTTGGATAATATAGTTTTATCTTCCAAGATTATGTGTAAGCTATAGAAGGCTAAGTTTACAATAAAAAGCTAGTGTGCTTTTAAATAAAATATAATAAAAGCCCATGATAAACTCTCCTGGAATATTTTTAAGAAGTTGTCCTTTATAAAATTACTTTTCTGTGCATTAAATCCAAATGCTTATGCAATTTATCACTACATTTAGCTACCAAATGCCTTTAAATGATCATTAATCTCGATCTTTTGAGCTAAAAGAAGGTCCTAGACAATGAGATTTGTTATCTCCATATCTATTTGTTATTTGCTCAAATGTAGTATCATGTATGATGAGGGTAGTGGAATGAATGAAACAATAGAGAAGAATCAAAATCTGTCAGCATTTGGAGGCAATTCCACATCTCATGTATGCAAATGACACACTACTCATTTTGAAGCACAGGACTAGGCTTGTAAAGTTGTTAAGGATATATTGAAGAAATATAGTCAATTTTTAGGCAAGGTAATTAATTCTTCAAAATTGAAATCATTTTCAATCCCAATATATTTCATTCTTTTTTAAAAAAAGTGGAATACATGTTTAAGGTAGATTTTAAATCTCAATTAGGAAACTACTTTGGAACATGGATGAATGTTAGTAGAAACAAATCCTAAGCTTATAAGGATGTGATTGATAAGATTGATAAGAAACTTCAATCATGGAAAGCTATGTTGCTATCATAAGCAGTGAGATTAACCCTTATTTAGTCAATTAACTCTACTATTATCTACCTATTATCATGCTTTGAATTGCTTAAAAAATACTATCACAAAATTAATTATGTGATTGCTAATTTCTTCTGTGGATATAATCAAGATAACTTCACATTTATTTATTACAATAAGACAAGCTTTGTGTTCCTAGATAAATGGGAGGGTTAGGTCTTAAGAAAGTCCATGAAATAAATATGGCCTTATTAGCTAAACATTCTTAAGTATTGGATTCAAAGCAAACTTCTTTTTTCACTACAGCTATGAGGCTGAAATATTGTAAGGGGAATTTAGAGGCCAGCTAAACTCTTATTGTAACATAACATGGATGTGGTAGGATATAAAGAAACCTAGCTCTTTGATTTGCTCAAAATTAAAGTGAAAAATTTGTAATGGGCATAGTACTTTTTTTTAAATTACCACCTTTGGTGGCTATTATAGTCAGGTCCTTCAAACCTTTAGGGTTTAGTCAAGGACTTTAACTTACATGAGAAAGGAGTATGGGATTATGTATATATTATTCTCCTATTGTTATGTAGCAAATTATAAGATAAGCTTTTTTAGCTATAAAGCAAAAAGACAAGTTGTGTTGGCCAAGGAGTTAATTTGGTAGCTACTCTATGGTAATAGGGTATATGATTTTAGCAAATGATGCGCCTGTTTCATTAGCTGGTCAATTCAAAGAATTGAGGCTATTATGGAAACTACAATTTCCATTTAAAGTTACATTGTTCATGTGGAAACTTTTGTTTAATGCTTTACCAATCTCAAACATTTTAATTAGGCATCATAAGAGATTGGATAATTTTTGCTCTTTTTGCCATTAGAGTGTGTAAACTCTTAATCATCTTCTCATCTAATGCTCTTTTGCAAGAGTTGATTATTTTGGTTTTCCATAATCTCTCCATATAGGTTCACAAGATGTAGAAATGTGGTTACAGGACTAGTTTGCCAAAATTAGCAATGTACTTGAAGGCTTTCTTGCCTATATTAAATTAGTCGCATTCAATTTATATGGAAGATGGTATTTTTGTAATAAGGTACTATTTGAGAGGTGCAAAGCTAATCTATTGGAAGTTATTTTGTTTATCTAGAAGATGGCTCTCTCTAATGGATATGGCTTAGAAGTTGTTGGAGGATGCACAAAATAAGTAGATGATTAATTAGGATTCTTGCAGGAGGACTGACCAAATTAAAAGTGTGGGATTGTCAATATTGGTATGGATGAAGACTAGGAGATGACATAGGGATAATCAATAGTTCATTTGTTTCATCTAGTATAACAATTATCTCATATGAAAATGGATTTAAGAAGAAATATTCCAAATGGGAAGAAGTTAGTTATTTTTAATAAGAACTCGTAAAGGATTTTAGTTTTTACAACCGTAGGATGTTATCAACAAGTCAACCTCTTACCCTTTAAGGTTTTTAGTATCTTCTGACTCTCATTTCAAGTTATTACAGAGAACTACAAAATGGACAAAGATCTAAATATTCTAAGTCGAGACTTTCATATCATGAAAGACAAGTTTGTGTCAACTCAAATTTTTGCGTTGGATTCTTTAGTGCAAGATATTTACTACATAATGTGTCCAAGATGTGCAAATGATCTCACAACATAGCTACAATGTTTTACTTTCATGATTTAGGTTTCTTTTTAGTTTTGCTTGTGTAATCCTTTTTATTCCATATAAAAAATAGTATATATAATGTTTAATGTAATTATTATATAAGTCATTAAATAATTAATGAAATAATATTACAGATAATAAAGCTTGCTAACACACCTATTGTGATAGATTATTATTAATTTATTATATGGTTACATGACATACCTAATTAATTTTCTATATACAAATACTTCAACTAAAATATTATTTTTGGAAATAATTTGATAAATAGAAGGTTTGGAGATAGTTTAAAAAACTAAAGAACTTGGTTGACTTCTTGTTAGTGACTAATCAATTGGTCCTTCTTTGGAAATAAAGGAATGCCTCAACTGATGACAACCAAATAACAATAAAAAAGTGACTAGTCAACTAGTCAAAATGAACAGTTGATTGATAAAAAATAAGACATTTAGAAACTTTGAAAAATATTGTTTGTTTGAAGTGTTTGTTAACTAAAAAAATCATATGGTTTCACTCTATAATAGTCAAAAAATAGCTATTGAAATGTTCAAAAAAAATATGAATATTCAAAATTAACATAATGGAAACTTTTAATTTTAAAAGGGATAGTTTCTAAGGAAAAGACATGATTATTAGATTCAATGGTATAAATAGTTGGTTTTGAGCATAGGAAAAAGATAATAAAGATCTATCTCTCTTATTTCTTTGAACTCCCATTATTCTTTGATTTTTTTACAAGTGCTTTTGAGGAGAAGACTTTATAATCGTTGAGTGCTTTCTCTCAAAGTAGGTTGAATTACTCCTATAAATGATGTTCCTAAATTCTACAATAACTAGTGAACGCAAATATATTTTAAAAATAGTTTGTTTAATACACATTTCAAAATCTACTGCATTATTTTCTAATTTTATTATTTTTACAATTTCTAACAATTTTGTTGTGATTTTATGTTACTATAATATTTAGGGGTGCACACAGGATGGGTTGGGCTAGGTTTCACCAAATGTTTTTTAGCTCGAGCCTCGGCCATGGCCCGATCATAGTTCAGGTCAAGTGGACCAGGTAGAGCCAAATCAGGCTTTTGAAACTTTAAAGATTTATATCTTTATATTTACTTAACAATTTTGGATATATGACCAATTGTTTTGATGCTTTTTTTTTTCAAGATTTATGTAATGAAAATGAGAAAACATAAGTTTGGAGGAGGTAATAAGTAGAAAACATGAATATAAAAGCTAAAACTTCAAAATATAATAACTTAGAGCCTAGTTGTCCAATTGGAGTATTTTCTATTTTTAGTCTTTTTTCGAGATGGACACGATGCAAATTCTCCAAAAAAAAGTTGTTTTACTATTTCAAATTTAAAATTTTTTTGTTTTTAGATTTAAAAAATACATATTTTCTATCTCTTCTTTTTTTTTTTTTGAATATGATAATTATATTTAGAAAGAGTTCAAACCCTCTTGATTATTTATAATTTATAAAATTTGTCTAAAAATTTTTAGCTAAAATTACAAAAAGACCCTTAAAAAATATTTATTTTCATTTAAATCCTTACTTTTTTGTTTATTTTTTATATAGGGACAGGGTGGAGAGGGCCACATTGGTTGGGATGATCAACCCAGTCACCCAACCCAGGTTTTGTTTTTGTTGTGTTTTTTTCACTTAACCCGAACCAACCCAAGAGAGCCAATTTGGACCAAATTTCAATTACTTATATACCCCTAATGATACCTTATTTCCTAGCAGATATCTACCCTGACAAGATAGGAGCAGACGTTGGGCTATATTGTTAGTGCACATCCATCAAGGCAACGCAAGATTTCCAACCTGTTAGTGTAATATACCTACCACATAAATTATAAGTGAAAGATAAATTAACAAAAATTAAAATTTAAAACACTAAGTTAAAGACAAGACTCAACAGGCAACATGTAAATGGTGTTTTTTCGTATGGACTAGATTTAGAAAGAATAAAAAATTGAATAGTTTCAAATATTTTTGTCAAATAAACTCAATAGTATAATGTAATTTTTAAAATAATTAGAATTTAAATAGAGTTTTAAAAATGGATGAAAGTTTAATATAATATCACATATCAACATTTTTCTCTCCCCCGAATCTGATCATAAATTTTTATTTCAATTAAAATGTAAGTATGATATATTATTTTATTAAACTCATCCACTTTTTTTGACGCAGTTAAAAAGTGTGGCCATAAAAAGTCTTATGTTGAACAGCGGTAAACAGTAATTGATTTAAATATTTATTTTTAAAATAATTAGAATTTTAAATGTTAACAATTTTAATAGTTAACTTTAAAAAGGTCAATTTTCAATTATTTTAAAAAATCATGATCAGATTCGAGAAAAAATGATATTTGATATTATATTAAACTTTTGTCTATCTTCAAAACTGTATTTAAATTCTAGTTATTTTAAAAATTATATTAACAAAAACATGCTTGATAATGATGATATAACATTTTATTAATGCCATAAAAAACGCGTTCACCATTTATATTGTATATGATATAAATTAAAAACTAACAATAAATAAATCTAAACAACCAAACTATTAATTTATCTTTTTAATTTTTTTTTGGGTGAACAGAAAGAGAATGTAATGTTTTGGCAGGAGAGCACCGATAATATATAAATGAAAGGAAAACTTGTATTCAAAGTCTCATATCATTTGAAAATGAAAAATTTTAAAAATTAAAATTATTTTTAAAGATTATTATTATCATTACATTTTAAGAGATTTACTATTAAATATAAAAAAGTTTAACATTTTTTTACACTCAATAATAAATATTTTAAAACTAATAATAAATCTCTTAAAATTTAATAATAATGATAACTTTTAATGATAATTTTAATTTTTTTAATTTTTTATTATAAATTTTATATAATATAAGTTCTTAAATAAAATTTTCTTTAAACAAAACATACATGGCCGATTGACTAATATAAAAGTTCTTAAGGATCGGCCGCATGGCGATTGACTCTTGCCTCTACTTCTTTCTCTCCACTATCAAAAGCTGGTCACGATGACAGGAGTAAGAGATGCAACTCGGTGACAATTTTAACAATTCACTAATATAAAAGAACTCAGCATCCACTAAAATTAGTGCAATTATACAATCCAAATACTTTATTACTTAACACGGCGAGGAAAAGGAATCTGCTATAACGAATTCCAGGGACGGATTCGTGACGTAGAAGAACGAATATGGTGCAGAGCTGCCAAACAAATGTTAACGCTACCCCATACCTTGCAAATTCTTTCGTTATTATTGATTGAATCAGTCAAAAATCAGTAAATTGGTTATTGAGTGGGTTTAATTGATTCATAAAACTAATTTGCTAGAAAATTAGTGAAGTACTGGTAGAATTGATTAAAATCAGGCTAGTTCAAAATTGATTCAGTTTTGATTTTTAAAAAAATGTTTTCTAATTTTATTTTGGATAAATTTTCAAATAAAAGGTCATAAAAATGAAATAAAGAGAAATTTAAAGAAAAGAGAATATGGAAAAAATAAAAGGTATGTATTTAATTATTTTTAATACTTATTTTTTTATAATATCTTTTCTTTTAATAATATCTCTTTTAGATATTAAGGTGTTTGGTTAAAATTATTTTTTTATATCAAATATTTAAAATTAATAATTAATAATATTTAAAATTTATTTATATTTATTTATATTGATTTGTTTTATTAAAATTTTAATATATAAAATTTTAAATAAATATGTATGTTTAATTATCATTGATTCAAATACAATTCAATCCAATTAAACTAATAAACTATGATTTAATATTTTTATCAATTCAATGACTAATTTAATTTTAAAACTATTAGTTATTATTATACTATAAAATACATATTTTCTCTGTTCCAAGAGTTGTTGAGCAACTAAAATATGTAGACCGTCGGGTCAACCCTTTGTATCAGCCATCCTTCTTGTATTTATTATTATTATTATTAAAGTTTGTTGAAGCGCTTTTCACTTTGTCCACTTAATCAAAATTATGTATATTTAACTTTTGGATTTTCTGCGAAAACGTGATAGTGAGAGGAATCTTAACGAACAATTAAATATATACATATCTGATAATTGATATTAGTTTGCTGTTGGTAATTCATATAATTTCTAGCTGAAGTCAAGTAAGTGCCTTGAATTTCTAGTCCAACGTTATTTTACGTACGTTACCGATAAAGAATTGTATAAATTATTTTAAGAGGAAATTACACTTTCCTCTCTCAAATTTTATTAAAATTACATGAATTTTTTTATTTTAAAAATATACACTTTAGTTGAATTTTAAAAACTTTTTTATTAAAACACTCTTTATTAACATAAATATATATTAGATGATTTTTTTTTATAAGAATTAGAGGCCATGCTATTTAATGAACTAAATACATCCACCTTCATCATTGTTTTTGTCAAATTATATTTAAATGTATACAAATAAAAATAAAAAATAAAAAAGTGGATTTTGTTTTCATTAAATTTAACATAGCCTTAAACTTTAATCTGCGCACTATTCAAAGTCAAAATTATATTTGAAACTAATTATAAAGATTATTGGTTCAACGATAGATAAATTTTAAACAAGTACGTCAAAAAGTTATTTAGAGGTGGAAATTTTGATTTGCAACAATTGATCATTTGTAAGTCAATTTACATAAAATAGAAAAGAAAAGACTTTAAAACTATCATCTTTCTATCTAAAAGGCATGCATCACATTATTAGCAAATCTACTCTCTTAAGTTGCTAGATTTAAAGAGGGGTATTTTAGTTTGAAAAACTATGTATCTAAGTTAATTGAGGGTATTCTAGTAAAAAAATTTAAAAATTAGACTAATGTATTTCTAAACCATGTATTTTGTTAAGGCTTCTTTTCAAATTTCAAAATAAGTTAAGAAAAATAAAAATAAATAAAAAAATACAAAGGGCTCATTCCAAGAATCAAAATAAATAAATAAATAAATGTTTGCACATAATTGAATTAAAAAAGTAATGGTATACTTGAGTGACATGTGATGAAAGTGAGGCAAACATCAAGTTTTAATCATAAACCTTATCATATGCCACTATTAGTCTAATTACACTATGCAACAAACATAGATATTGTGTATATGATAGTGTTATATCAATATGTGTACATAAATGTTGGGAAGAAATAACTTCTTAGACCCTCATTACTAACATGAGCAAGGATAATGAACTAAATGATAACAATTATAGAGTTTGGCACCATAAGATCTAGTACATCCCTGATGAACAAGATGTTCAGAAGACTTTAAACCATGTCATAATTGAGCTACATGCAACAACACAAGAGAAATTTAAAGGCTTTTAAGCCTTAATAAAAAGGGAAACAATATAACTCACATAATATTGTAGAGCACTATGAAAAACAATCTCATGTGGGCATTTTAGGCATACTAGACAACTCATGCCATGTAAGTCACACTAAAAGATAAGTTTAGAAGCATTTATGTTACCAAGAGGTTGATCGATAAGTTTGACACCTATGCATTGTGCCCTAATTAAAATGATAAGGTAGCATTTTGTATCACCATAATTACAGAACTCATTTCACATGAATGTTAAGCTTCCTTCCATTACCACATAAGAAAAGGAAGGAAAATTCAATAAAAATAATCAATTTATTTGCATTGCATAGTGGATGAATTCTTCATTCGATGTCTTATGGACCATATGAACTCATTAATTTCATTCTCATATTTAATTACATAATTAAAACTCATAATAAGCTCAAGAAGTGACATAGAATTCGTGCAAATGAAGTGAACTCATGAAATTCAATGATGCAGCCTCGGGTAGAATTTCCAGGTTATTGCCATAAATTTTAAAAAATCATAACTAATTCTAAAAAAATTAAAATCATGCATACTATACCATTCTGAAAAGTTACAGATGTTTACTTTATGCTAAAAATATATTCATACCACAACAAGGGCTTATAACTACCAAAAATTAATAGAATAGTACTAGAGGTCGACTATCATTATTAGTACTATCTTCCAACTTAAAAAATTCATATCTCCCTGCTCAGAGGTCCAATTGGGGTGGTATACTTAAAAAATTCATATCTCCTTGCTCAGAGGTCCAATTGGGGTGGTATCAGTGGCCATGGAAAGCTTGTCATGTTTATTTTATATACGTAAAATTTCATAAGTATTAAATATTATTTGGCCCTTGAATGACATAGCTCAAGAAACTGATCAAATAAATAGTATCTGTAACGCCCGGTACATTGTATAATCATTAGAACGGGCTGATTTGAAAAGCAAGTTCCCTGAGATGAAGGATTCAAGGCCAAATAAAATTTGAATAAAATTTTAAATAATAGAAAATGATGATTTAAGCCTTGAGTTGCCTAAAAATTAGGGTCGGAGCGATTCAAAAAAATTGTCGAAAGGCTAGTGTCATTTTTGTAAATACGTGTAATTTTGGAAAAACACCTAGGAGGGCTTTTTAAATGAAAATTTTGAATTGCCCAAGGTTCTCAAAGGCCCCAAAAACCATGGGAAGCCCCGGGACTGGTAAAGCCCTTCCGGTGTACTCTTTCCAACGTCAGTTGACCCAAACTTTGACCGATTCGTTCGGGATGGTTTCAACTCTGATTTGAGTGATTCCAAAGGCATTTTATTAACTTGGGAACCTAAATTTTATGATGGAAAAGACGGTTCTCAAAAAGGAGCTAAAATGAAGCTGAAACGAACTTGCCATTACGGAAGGGCAAAATTGGAATTTATGGTTTATTGAATGTTCTAAAGAGTTCCACACTTTTCTCCCTTCTTATCCTCTTTAATGAGCACGACCCAATCTGCCCAAAATACAGAAAATCTTCAGCTCTCTTAGGCACACAAAAGGGAGCAGAAAAAGAGGAAGAAAGCCAAGGAGAAACTAGGTAATTTCATGAAATTTCTTGCTCCATCTTGCTCCAATCTTGTTTTCCTCTCTTCCTCCTTTCTTTCCATGGATTTTTTGAATGATTTGGTTCTATTTTTGACCCAGACCTAAGGGGAGAATTTTGAATTTGCTAAGGAGAAGAGAATGAAGGAGAAAGACACTTGAAAGCTCACTTGAACCCTAGGTAATCTTTGCTTTTTGTTGCATCTTCTCTTCCCCCTCCCTTTGTGTGTATTTCAGCCAAGAACAGAACCAAAGGAGGGGAGGATTTCTGTCCAAATATAAGGAGGGAACAAGGGTTTTAGGCCATGGGGAGATAGAATATGGCAAGAAATTCTAAGAAAAACCAATAGAAAACAAGTTAGAAAAGTGTAGTGTTTTCTAAGGTTTTGCAAAATCTGATTTTGTGTGAATGTTTCCTTACCTATTTGAATGTTTCCTTGAGCTCCTAAGACCTTTAGAAAGCCTCCCAAGTGGCTCTCCCATCAAGGAAAAATCACAAAGTCTATGAACCTCCATTATGGTGCATATTTCGGCCAAGCTAGGTTCATTAGGCTAGGGGATGTTTTAATTTGTTCTAGCCTTATTTTAGGACTTTATATGATGTTATAAGATGGGAGAAACCATTGGAAAAAATTTAGGAGCCATAGATTGGGAGATGGCCTAATGGTGTCCATAATGGTGCTTTGTGAAGCAACTTGGTTTTCCAATTGTGCAATTGAATGTGTGATGGCTCCAAGGACCTTAAATGAGTCCAAGAAGTCTAGAAAGAACAAGAGAATGGAGCCTAGCACTTGAATAATATGAGTTGCTTCAATAGGCCATTTATGGAACCAATATGTCTATTTTGGAACCAAGTGTGTAATAAGCTTTAATTTAATGTCTTGGCTTAATTCAAATGTGTAATTGTGTGATGTTTGTAATGTCTAGGCCAAGAGAACCCTACTCTACCTAAGTGCTCTTGCGAAACCAATGAGGGGAAGGAAATTGCAAAGTGAGCTTGCATACATAAAAAGGTAGCTCTCCACCTCATTTTCTTTGCATTCTTGTGTGCATATGTATGTCGTAGTGTGCTTGCATGCATTCTTGATGCTTGATAATATGCCACTTGATCCTTGTTGTGCATTGGTACCAATGTGTTGTCTTGAATGACTATGGTTGTGGAAAGAGCCCATAAGGGTGAGGTGATGTCAAAAGTCCCTTGATGAAGGTGAGGAGATGCCAAAAGTCTCATTGCATGGGTGAGACAAGGCCAAAAGTCCCTTGAATGGGTGAGGCCAAGTCAAAAGTCCCTAGACCAAGAGTGAGGCAAATCTAAAAGTCCTAGAAATGGGGTGAGGCTAAACCAAAAGTCCCTAGAGCATGAAAGTAATCTTGACATGTGAATGTGGCATGGAATGGAATTTATTGCACACTTTATGCTTGTATGGTTATGCATTTGGTATATGTATGCCTTGAATGTGGTGTGAATGGGTGTGTGAGCTATTGAGATTCTTGGAATCTCACCCCCCTTTTCCCCTCATCATTGAATTGTCTAGGTGGTGTTCCAAGTCAAGGAGATGCAAGCCAAGGACATTGAACATCTTTGTTTTGGTGTATTATGTACTTTAAATGGTGGTTAAATGTCAAAGTAATGATGTATGTAATCTTTTTTTGATGTAAGACCATGGACAAGTGTAAAATGATGTATGAATATGATGTACACTTTATATGATACTAAATCTCTAGTATTGTGCAAATTGACTTTTGGATGGCGTGATGTAACTATGCATAAATAGATGTTGAGAGACCAAAATGAGTTGCATAAGGTTTGGGATCACTTGGGCAGCCTCCACAAGTCATATTTCTGCTTTGAAACTTGCTCAAGGGGTGCCAAATTCAAGAAGAGGCCATTTGGTGCAAAGTGACTCTTGGTAGGAAGCAAAAATGACCATTTCATGAGGCTACGTCACTTTTTGTCCAAATGAACTCTTCTTGACCTGAAATTTGACATGCATCTAGATATTATTGAGAGATTTTTGAGAAGCTAAAGTTGGTAGTTTTTGGAGGTCTGTGGAATATTTAACGAATTGTTAAAATTGGAAAATTTTCTAGTTTTGGTCCTTGGTACTGTAGCACTGGTCCGAAATTGAATTCTGTCACTCATAGGGCAAACGATGTCCAATTGCCACAAAATTCCATACAGATAAACTAGACATTTATAGTGACTTGTTACAACTAGAAGCACCTAATTTGGAGTCCTAGAGAGGGAGATATGAATTTTTGAACATTCTGTCCAGTATCAAGACCCTTACCCGACTTGATGTACTGTTCTATTGAATTTTGAGACTTTAGGTACCTGAACTGGTTTGAAAGTATTTTTCTCCTCTAGCTAACATCCACAGATTTCCATATTGGTATTATTTTCATGGATTGGATTTTTTTGGAATTAATTGGACATTTTCAAAATTTGCTGCAAAATCTGTGACAGCATCAGGAGGCAGTTTGACCCCTGGACATTTTTGGATATCAAAGGCCCTCTGTGATGGGTGTTATGGTCCGTACATATTTTTACTGTAAAGTAGAAATCCGTAGCTTTCTAGAATGACCAAGAATGTATGATTTTGATTTTTCTAAAATTAGTTATGATTTTTCGAAATTGTGCCAGAAAGGGGCCAGATCTGGCCGAAAATAAACCTCCATATTCTAGGTTCCATTTCGGTTTCCATGAGTTGTGGGCCAACTTTGGTGATGTAAATGAGTTTTATGTATGTAATTAAATATGAGAATGTGATGTATGAACTCATATGGTACGCGTGACACCGAATGAAATTTTCATACGCTACGCAACGCGAAATAAGGCATTATTTTAATGTCATCTTCCATTCCCTTTTGTGCAATTCATCATGGGAAACTTAGAAATGATAGGAAGCAAGCTAGAAATATATGGTGTGACATTTTATGGTATCAGAGCAAAGGGTCAGGCACTTTTGCTCGACATTTGATTCTTGGATGGTATATTTGGCTTATTTTCGGGTGGTTTTCGGGTGGAATATCTATGTATGTGTGTTAAAAATTATGTTGTGAGCTAAAGGCTATGGTTTTTCTTTTCAGTAAAGATGGTTGAGACTCAAAGAGCCCGAGGCAGAGGTAGACCACCTCGAAAACCTGAGGTTGAGTTTGAGGATCCAATGCGGGCTATCAAGGAGCGGATTGACCAGTTTGAGTACGTCATAGCCCAGCAACACTATATGATCCAGCAGCAACATGAGATGATTATACAGTTGCAAGGAGCCCTGGCTAGGCAAGAAGAAGCCAGAAGAGAGGCCCCTCCAACTCCTTCGCCTCAGCCATCCACCTCCGGTGCACCCTAGCCTTCCACTTCCGGTGCTCCACCCCCACCTCCCCAGGAACCAGTTCAAACTCTGCCATCTATCCAAAAATAATTGAATCAATTCAGAAAGAATAACCCGCCTGTGTTTGATGGAGAGCTAGATGCAAACAAGGCAGAGGCCTGGGTGAGGGAGATAGAGAAAATCTTCACAGTGATGGATTGCACCTCAGAACAAAAAGTTCAACTAGCCACTTTTATATTACGAAAAGAAGCTGATAATTGGTGGCTCAATGCAAGGCCCTTAATGGAGGCTAGGAATTTACAAATGACTTGGGAAAACTTCCTAGTACAATTTTATGAGAAGTATTTCCCCAGTTCTGTAAGGAAACAAAAAGAGGTACAATTTATAGGATTGAAGCAGATAGATGACATGACTGTAGACCAATACGTGGCAAGATTTATAGAATTGTCTCGGTATTCTTCGTACCTTCAGAGGTATGATGATAAGCCCTGGAAGTGTGAACAGTTTGAGCTTGGGTTGAAACCCCAGGTCAGAGATAGAGTGACTCCACACAGAATCCGAAACTTCAATGCTATCGTGGAGATCAGCAGGGTAATCGAGAATAATTTGAGAGAGATTATGCCTACTGTCATGGCATCTGGACAGAGGGGAACCCTGGAGTTAAAGAGACCGAGACTAGAGGAAGGAGCCAGTTCTGCACCTTTTAGCAAAAAGAAGAGCAAGGTGCCATGGAACAGGAGGCCACCGAAAGGAAGGAAGGTATAGCCCCTGAGGACTCAGTCATCCATTGCCCCACAATCTACAGTGATTTGCTACAAGTGTGGGAAGCAAGGGCATATTGCCAGAAATTGCTCTCAGGCATATTTAGCACCTCCACTTAGACCTCCTCCTCCCAGGCCACAGACCCAGGGCAGGGTGTTTGCCCTTTCTCAGCAGGAGGCTAGTGCGTCTCCCAGTCTTATTCGAGGTACACTCATAGTGAACGATTTTTCTGTGATTGCTATGTTTGATTCGGGTGCTAGTCACTCGTTTATATCTTATGACTATGTGAGACGTTTGGGTCTGGCCATTAGTACTCTACCATTTGATTTATGTGTCACCACACCCACTAGAGGCCACGTTATTACTTTTCATGCTTGTTTGAATGTCACTGTCTAGTTTAATCATTGTTATACTACCATCGACTTGATTTGTATGCCATTCCATGACATTGATTTGATTGTGGCTATGAATTGGATGATTGCCAATAATGCTGTCCTTGATTGTGAACATCGCACTATATTTATACCTTCTTGTGGGACCATACCTAGGATAGAAGCTGAGTTATCTTTCATGACTACTGCCCAGGTTGAGAGATACTTAGAGCAGGGGTGTCAGGGGTTTCTAGTCTTTTTCTCTATACGGGTTAAGGTAGAATAAGGGATAGAGGAGATCCCGATCATTAGGGAATTTTCAGAGGTTTTTCCTAAAGATTTTGATTTTAGTGGCCTACCACCTGAGAGAGAGATAGAGTTCCCTATAGAGATAGTGCCTGGGGCTGGACCAGTGTCCAAGGCTCCGTACAGGATGGCTCCCACCAAGCTTGCTGAATTGAAAAAGTAGATAGAGGAGCTATTAGAAAAAGGGTTCATACGTCCTAGTGTGTCACCCTGGGGAGCTCTAGTGTTGTTCGTGAAAAAGAAAGATGGTAGCTTGAGATTGTGTATAGATTATAGAGAATTGAATAAGGTTATCATCAAGAATAAGTATCCTCTCCCTAGGATAGATGACTTGTTAGATCAGTTGGCTGGTACATCTGTCTTCTCCAAGATAGACCTTAGATCTAGATATCACCAGCTAAGAGTGAGAGCTGAAGACGTCCCAAGGACGGCCTTCAGGACTAGATATGGGCATTATGAGTTCCTCGTGATGCCATTCGGGCTAACAAATGTGCTCGCAGTATTCATGGACTACATGAATAGGGTCTTCAGACCGTATCTAGATAAATTTGTTATGGTCTTTATTAATGATATCCTAGTGTACTCTAGATCTTTTGAGGAGCATGAGAGGCATCTAAGATTAGCCCTAGAGATTCTGAAAGGGAAGAAATTATATGCCAAACTGAGTAAATGTGAGTTTTGGCTAACCAAGGTAAAATTCTTAGGTCATGTGATCTCACGAGATGGGGTCACAGTAGATCCCCATAAAGTTGAAGCTGTGTTACAGTGGGATAGGCCTAGGACAATCACTGAGGTCAAGAGTTTCCTTGGTTTGGCAGGATATTACCGACAATTCATTCAGGGCTTTTCTCAAATGGCCTTGCCACTTACGAGCTGACTCGGAAGGATACACCCTTTGTGTGGGATGAGAGATGTGAGAGGAGTTTCCAGGAGTTGAAACTCCGATTGACCACTGCCCCTATACTAGTCATTCCTGACCCTAGTTTACCATTTGTGGTATATAGTGATGCCTCGAGGAAAGGGTTAGGATGTGTATTAATGTAGTAGGGTAGGGTAGTGGCATATGCCTCTAGGCAGTTGAGGCCTCATGAGGAGAATTATCCCACACATGACCTAGAGTTAGCCGCAGTAGTGTTTGCTCTTAAGATTTGGAGGCACTATTTGTATGGTGTGACTATAGAGATTTATAGTGACCACAAAAGTCTGAAATACCTATTTGATCAAAAGGAACTCAATATAAGACAAAGGAGATGGATGGAGCTCCTGAAAGATTATGATTATGTATTAAAATACCATTCAGGGAAGGCCAATGTGGTGGCCGATGCCCTAAGTAGAAAATCCATCCACGTTGCTCATATGATGATCAGGGAGCAGGAGCTCCTAGAAAAATTTAGAAATCTGAACCTCTCTTGCCAGTTGGTATCGGGCAAACTATTTTTGAGTGAGACCCAGATTGAGAATGAGTTGAGAGTCCAGATCTTAGATGTCTAGAGAGAGGATGAATTCTTGAAACAGATTAGGAGCGAAATCTCCCAGGGTAGGACCTCAGATTTCAGAATATCTGAGGACGGTGTGATAGTATACCGAGATAAAATCTGTGTACCTAGTAGCAATGAGTTGAAAGAGAAAATTCTAGAAGAGGCACACAAGAGTAAATATACTATCCATCCAGGTGTCACCAAGATGTATCAGGATCTAAAAAGAATCTTCTGGTGGCTAGGAATGAAGAATGATGTCACAAATTACGTGACGAGATATTCAGTGTGCCAGAGGGTCAAGGTAGAACACCAGAGACCTACTGGGTTGCTACAACCTCTAGATATCCTCGAGTGCAAATGGGATAGTATAACTATGGATTTCGTTATGGGGTTACCCAGGACATCCTCTGGACACGATGCTATTTGGGTAGTTGTGGATAGATTGACGAAGTCTGTACATTTCTTAGCGATTAGGGCTACTTACTCATTGGATAGATTAGCCTAATTATACATACGTGAGATAGTGCGACTTCATGGAGTACCCAGCAACATAGTATCTGATAGGGACCCCAGGTTCACATTAAACTTTTAGAGGTTGTTACAGCAAGCCTTAAGGACCAGGTTGCGATTTAGCACTGCTTACCGCCCCCAGACTGATGGTCAGACTGAGAGGACCATCCAAACCTTAGAGGACATGCTGAGGGCATGTGTGTTAGAGACGAGGGGTAACTGGGATGCATATCTGCCATTAGCTGAATTTGCATACAATTACAGTTATCATTCCAGTATTCAAATGGCCCTTTATGAGGCTCTCTATGGGAGAAAGTGTAGATCTCCATTATGTTGGGTTGAGCTAGGTGAGAGGAGCTTAATAGGGCCTGAGATAGTTGACCAGACCACCCAACGATAGAACTGATTAGAAAGAAACTCCTTACGGTTCAGAGTAGGCAGAAAAGTTATGCCAATCGGAGAAGAAGGCTGTTAGAGTTTGAGATTGGAGACCACATATTCATCCGAGTGTCTCCAGTGACTGGGGTAGGTCGGTCTATGAGGGTAAAGAAGCTCAGTCCTAGGTATATTGGTCCATTTGAAATTCTTGAGAAAATCAGACCCGTGGCCTACTGGATAGCCCTACCTCCAAACCTGCCCAAATCCATAATGTTTTTCACGTCTCCCAATTGAAGAAGTACTTACCAGACCCCTCACATGTCATAGAATATGAGTATATTCAATTGCAGGAAAATCTTTCCTATGTAGTAAGGCCAGAGAGGATTGTGGATGTCAAGTTGAAACAACTGAAAAACAAGAGCATCCCTCTGGTGAAAGTGGTTTGGAAGGGCTCGACGTCTGATGAGGCAACCTGGGAACTAGAAGATGACATAAAACGAAAGCATCCAGAGCTATTTCCCTGAGTTACGTATTTAAATTTTGAGGACGAAATTTATTTTAAGGGGGGTGGAAATGTAACGCCCGGTACATTATACAATCACTAGAACGGGTCGATTTGAAAAGCAAGGTCCCTGAGATGAGTGATTCAAGGCCAAATAAAATTTGAATAAAATTTTAAATAATAGAAAATGAGGATTTAAGACTTGAGTTATCCAAAAATTGGGGTCAGAGCGATTCAAAAAAATTATCGAGAGGCCAGTGGCATTTTCGTAAATAAGTGTAATTTTGGAAAAACACCTAGGAGGGTTTTTTAAATGAAAATTTTGAGTTGGCCAAGGTTCTCAGAGGCCCTAAAAACTATGGGAAGCCCCGGGATTGGTAAAGCCCCTCCGGTGTACTCTTTCCAACGTCAGTTGACCCAAACTTTGACCAATTCGTTTGGGATAGTTTTAACTCTGATTTAAGTGATTCCAAAGGCATTTTACTAACTTGGGAACCTAAATTTTATGATGGAAAAGACGGTTCTAAAAAAGGAGCTAAAACGAAGCCGAAACGAACTTGCAATTACGGAAGGGCAAAATTGGAATTTATGGTTTCTTGAATGTTCTAAAGAGTTCCACACTTTTCTCCCTTCTTATCCTCTTTAATGAGCACGACGCATTCTGCCCAAAATACAGAAAATCTTTAGCTCTCTTAGGCACACAAAAGGGAGGAGGAAAAGAGGAAGAAAGCCAAGGACAAACTAGGTAATTTCATGAAATTTCTTGCTCCATCTTCCTCCAATCTTATTTTCCTCTCTTCCTCCTTTCTTTCCATGGATTTTTTGAATGATTTGGTTCTGTTTTTGACCCAGACCTAAGGGGAGAATTTCAAATTTGCTAAGGAGAAGAGAATGAAGGAGAAAGACACTTGAAAACTCACTTGAACCCTAGGTAATCTTTGCTTTTTGTTGCATCTTCTCTTCCCCCTCCTTTTGTGTGTATTTCAGCCAAGAACAGAACCAAAGGAGGAGAGGATGTTCTATCCAAATATAAGGAGGGAACAAGGGTTTTAGGCTATGGAGAGATGGAATATGGCAAGAAATTCTAAGAAAAACCAATAGAAAATAAGTTAGAAAAGTGTAGTGTTTTCTAGGGTTTTGCAAAATCTGATTTTGTGTGAATGTTTCCTTGGCTATTTGAATGTTTCCTTGAGCTCCTAAGACCTTTAGAAAGCCTCCCAAAGTGGTTCTCCCATCAAGGAAAAATCACAAAGCCTATGAACCTCCATTATGGTGCATATTTCGGCCAAGCTAGGTTCATTCGGCTAGGGGATATTTTAATTTGTTCTAGCCTTATTTTGAGACTTTATATGATGTTAGAAGATGGGAGAAACTATTGGAAAAAATTTAGGAGCCATAGATTGGGAGATGGCCTAATGGTGTCCATAATGGTGCTTTGTAAAGCAACTTGGTTTTCCAATTGTGCAATTGAATGTGTGATGGCTCCAAGGACTTAAATGAGTCCAAGAAGTCTAGAAAGAACAAGAGAATGGAGCCTAGCACTTGAATAATATGAGTTGCTTCAATAGGCCATTTATGGAACCAATATGTCTATTTTGGAACCAAGTGTGTAATAAGCTTTAGTTTAATGTCTTGGCTTACTTCAAATGTGTAATTGTGTGATGTTTGTAATGTCTAGGCTAAGAGAACCCTACTCTACCTAAGTGCTCTTACGAAGCCAATGAGGGGAAGGAAATTGCAAAGTGAGCTTGCATACATAAAAAGGTAGCTCTCCACCTCATTTTCTTTGCATTCTTGTGTGCATATGTATGTCGTAGTGTGCTTGCATGCATTCTTGATGCTTGATAATATGCCACTTGATCCTTGTTGTGCATTGGTACCAATGTGTTGTCTTGAATGACTATGGTTGTGGAAAGAGCCCATAAGGGTGAGGTGATGTCAAAAGTCCCTTGATGAAGGTGAGGAGATGCCAAAAGTCTCATTGCATGGGTGAGACAAGGCCAAAAGTCCCTTGAATGGGTGAGGCCAAGTCAAAAGTCCCTAGACCAAGAGTGAGGCAAATTCAAAAGTCCTAGAAATGGGGTGAAGCTAAACCAAAAGTCCCTAGAGCATGAAAGTAATCTTGACATGTGAATGTGGCATGGAATGGAATTTATTGCACACTTTATGCTTGTATGGTTATGCCTTGAATGTGGTGTGAATGGGTGTGTGAGCTATTAAGATTCTTGGAATCTCACCCCCCTTTTCCCTTCATCCTTGAATTGTCTAGGTGGTGTTCCAAGTCAAGGAGATGCAAGCCAAGGACATTGAACATCTTTGTTTTGGTGTATTATGTACTTTAAATGGTGGTTAAATGTCAAAATAATAATGTATGTAATCTTTTTTATCTAAGACCATGGACAAGTGTAAAATGATGTATGAATATGATGTACACTTTATATGACACTAAATCTCTAGTATTGTGCAAATTGGCTTTTGGATGGCTTGATGTAACTATGCATAAATAGATGTTGAGAGACCAAAATGAGTTGCATGAGGTTTGGGATCACTTGGGCAGCCTCCAAAAGTCATATTTGTGCTTTGAAACTTGCTCAAGGGGTGCCAAATTCAAGAAGAGGCCATTTGGTGCAAAGTGACTCTTGGTAGGAAGCAAAAATGACCATTTCATGAGGCTATGTCACTTTTTGTCCAAATGAACTCTTCTTGACCTGGAACTTGACATGAATCTAGAGATTATTGAGATCTTTTTGAGAACCTGAAGTTGGTAATTTTTGGAGGTTTGTGGAATATTTAACGAATTGTTGAAATTGAAAAATTTTCTGGTTTTGGTCCTTGGTACTGTAGCACTGGTCCGAAATTGAATTCTATCACTCATGGGGCAAACGATGTCCAATTGCCACGAAATTTCATACAAAGAAACTAGACATTCATAGTGACTTGGTACAACTAGAATCACCTCATTTGGAGTTCTAGAGAGGGAGATATGAATTTTTGAACATTTTGTCTAGTATCAGGACCCTTACCCGACTTGATGTACTGTTCCTATTGAATTTTGAGACTTTGGGTACCTGAACTGGTCTGAAAGTATTTTTTTCCTCTAGCTAACATCCACAGCTTTCCATATTAGTATCATTTTCATGGATTTTATTTTTTTGGAATTAATTGGATATTTTCAAAGTTTGCTACAGAATCTGTGACAGCATCAGGAGGTAGTTTGACCCCTGGACATTTTTGGATGTCAAACGCCCTCTATGATGGGTGTTATGGTCTGTACATATTTTTACTATGAAGTAGACATCCGTAGATTTTTAGAATGGCCAAGAATGTATGATTTTGATTTGTTTAGAATTAGTTATGATTTTTCGAAATTGTGTCAGAAAGGGGCCAAATCTGGCCGAAAATAAACCTCCATATTCTAGGTTCCATTTCGGTTTCCATGAGTTGTGGGCCAACTTTGGTGATGTAAATGAGTTTTATGTATGTAATTAAATATGAGAATGTGATGTATGAACTCATATGATCTGCGTGACACCGAATAGAATTTTCATATGCTACGCAACGCGAAATAAGGCATTATTTTAATGCCATCTTCCATTCTCTTTTGTGCAATTCTTCATGGAAAACTTAGAAATGATAGGAAGCAAGCTAGAAATAGATGGTGTTACAGTGTCTATATTAGTTCAGTAGAAAAATGTTAACTTTGAAAAATCATAATTAATTCCACAGAGTTTCAAATAATTTGGTCTTTAGCTTCCCAAAAATATATGAGTAAGATCTATATGTGTACCAAATTTTGTAGGCAAATTCGTTCATTTGGTCAAAATTTGACATTAAGTTGCAAAATAACTCATTTTGTGTCATATAAGGGGTCCGAATGGTCCATTTTGAGCTCCAAGGCAACCATGACCACTTGAACACATAGGAATACACTAAAATGGCCTTCTAAACTTGTCTCAATGGTGCATAAACTCAGAAATCAAAAACTCACTCCCTCATTATGCACACACTTTCTATTACCATCCAATACCTGAAAACTACATTATCAATCATTTGGTATCAAACCTCATAGATACATCAAATATATGAGTAATTACACATGTTCAAATAGTTGTACAATATTTCCATCATAATATTACATCACTTGCCATTCATATGGCCACAAAATAAGCAAAACTAGACACTTTGATGTTGATTTTTCATCTTCCCACTTGGTGACTTCCGTTACCTTACCCACTTGATCCACCTAGCATATTAAGACATTGGAGAGAAGGGAATGAGATTCAAAGAATCCCAATACCTCATCTCCCTTTCAATCATACGTAAAGAATGCAATATAAGTCTTAAAAATGTATGCATGAGCATAATGAAATGTATGATCATTTAAGAAGCATTCTTGGCATTTGAATAAGTCATATAAAGCATACGTAAGATTGTCAAGTAAATAGATTAGCCTCACCCATTCTTTTATGGATTTTGGATTTGCCTCACCTACCTTATCTAAGAGGTTTTGACTCAACCTCACTCTTAAGAGACTCTTTACTTTATCTCAACCATTTTTAAAGGTTCTTGGCTCATCCTCACCATGGCTAAAAGTTCTTGGCTTCACCATACCCAAGCAAACCCAAGCAAATATACTAAGCATTATTTGAAAACATAATATAATATCATGGTACTATGGAATAAAGGCACATACTAGAACACTTTTCATGGCTTAAAATACACACACACACATTTATGCATGAGAGAAAGTGCAAATAACTATCTTTGCCAGACAAGCACACTTTTTCCTTAAACCTTGAATCCTCTCCCTCGACCTCACACACACAAGGGTGTGGGATTTGTTTCTCTTGGTCTAAACACAATATATAGAATCCAATTAAGTTCTTGGAATCATTTCTGAAGTTATACATCTTTCTTAAATACTAACTTAGTTTAATAGCCCCTTTATGGTTTCAAAATGCACCTAATGAAGCAACATCTATCAATTGAGTTCTAGGCTCCATTCTTTCCTTTCATTTATAATTATTGATTTCATTTAAGCCTCTTGGAGTCATTACATAATTAAAATATGGAGCTTAACTAGGTGTTGCTTCTTTAGGTCATATTATGGAATTTATGATGCCATCTCACTCTCTATGGTTTCTAAAAATTTTTCAAGGCTTCCGTTCATCTTCTTCCATCATATATGGCTCAAGAATAAGTTTGGAACAAATTAAAACTACCCCTAGGTGCCTTAACTATTCTAGGCCGAGGCTATGCTTCTTAAGGCTATCCCTAGAGTTTTCTTTGTTTTCTTGATAGAAGATGCATGTGAGGAGCCTTCTAGGGATCTTAGGAGTTCATCCAAACACTCATTTAGGCTTAGGAATTATTATATCAAATCAGATTTTACAAGGGACACTTGAAACCCTAACTTTGCTATCTTGATTTTCCATGGTTGTTTGTTAATTTTCTTTGTATATTCTTATTCTCCATACTCAATTCCCTAAGGTTCACCCTTGGTTTTACCTAAAATCCATGTCTTCTTGAAGCTCTCTAAGTAGGACGAACCAAGGAGAAGAAGGGAAGAAGGAGTAGCTACCATGGAATGAAGATTTACCTTGTTTTCTTAGCTTTTCTTGCTTGTTTCTCACTTTGCTTGGTCTCTTCTCCTCAAATCTGAATTTTTCACCTTTGTTTTGTCTTCAAAATAGATCTAAGAACTTCAATAAAATCATAGGAAAGAAGGAAAGATGGAGGAGAAAGAGTTTGCTAAGGAGAAAGCATGAAAATCAAGAAAATCCATACCTTTTTCCTTGTTTTTCTCCTTCCTTTCTTCTTCTCTTGGTGTGCCTCAAACCCTAGCTCTTTCCTTTGGTTTAGGGTAAAAACAAATGTGGCTAAATGAATGAGGAGGTAGGCTGTGACATATATATATATAGGTAGGTTAGGAAGAAATTTTCAAAAATTTCAATTTCGTTCATTTGTCTTGGCATTTTTGTTTCTGGTACGTTTTAGCTCCTTTTTTAGAAATTTATTTTCCATTATAAAATTTAGATTCCTAATTTTATAAAATACCTTTAGAATCACTCAAATCAAAGATAAAAACTTTCCCCAAATTTGTTAAAGTTCGAGCCAATCGACATTGGAAAATGTCAACTGGAGGAGTTTTAAGTGTCTCGGGACTTCCCATAGTTTTCAGGGCCTTTGAGAACCCCAGAGAACTAAAAATTTTCATTTAAAAAGCTTTCTTGTGTGAATTCTAAAATTTTCTTAAAATTATAAAAATACCATTACGTTTCGTCAACATTTTGTTACAATTCATTTCTTCATTTTAACTCTACTTTTCTTTCCATTTGAGCCTAGGATTTTTCATTTTTATGAGTCTAGAATGCTATTTAAATTTTTTGGGACCTTAACTAATTCAATTCAAGGGACTTGCTTTGAAAACACATTTGTTTCTATCGTTTAACGAAAATCAGACATTACACATTTAAAAGAGATGTCAAACATAATGAGATAGTTGAAATTAGCTGGTCAAGACCTCTCAAATGAACAACAAGAACAAGTTGTCATTAGATCACTACCCACTCGCAGGAGAACATGAAGGTCATAATGACCCACAGTGAAAATCCTTTTGAGGACATTGGAATTATCTTGTGCTTGAGAATGAGCATTGTGAGGCTGTTAAGACATTCCACTTGACCTATATGGCCAAAATTGCTTAGACTTCCAAGCCATATCATAAAGGTAAGGGTAAGCATGTTTGCATCTTGTTGTTCAGAGAAATGGTTGATAATATACTACTAAATATCTTTCAAACCATTTCACATACATATAGTGGTTTTCACTGATTATCTAAAAGTCATAAAATGTTATTGCTCAATGAGATCTCAAATACCACACCATCTAGATTATTGCTTAAGTCCATAAATGGACTTTCAAAGTCTGTATACTTTGCACTCCTTACCTTTTGAACAAAATCCAAAGGTTGTTCCATATATATATATATATTTCTTCATCTAGTTTTCCATTAAGAAATGTGGCCTTTACATCCATTTGATATAAGTCCAAGTTCATACTTGTGACTATGGCCAAAGTTATTGTAATTGAACTAAATCTCACAAGAAGTGAGAAGGTGTAAAACTAAACACATCAGCATAAAAAGTTTATCTTTGTTTAAGATATCATAACATTGAAAGAAATCACTCTATTAAGTAGATTATGGAGTTATGTGTTTATCCTTCATTTTAATTTTTTTAAACATAATGTATGGACATATTTTTCCTAAATAAATGTGTATGGAGTTTCTCATTTATTAATTGATTTCATACATTATAATAGACACATATACAATGTGGTAGTATGTTGTACATGTTAATAAGGTTAACTCTTTCACACGAGGAACTACCTTGGCACTTATGAAGTGTGAGCCAGGAAGAGAAACTCATGTTTCTTAAATGCTAGTATGATGGAGGTGAGATAGGAGACTTGAAGAAGCTTGAACAAAATCAAGAACTTGGAAACAAGAGGGCTGGACGTGACTCTAAAAGATGGCCAACTAAAGATCCATTGCAAGGTATGGGAGGCCCATGCACAAAATCAAGAGCCAAAGCTATGAAGGAGGGCTTGAATGGAGTGATCCAAAAACTAATAGACTTGGAGCCCATAGTCTTAGCTGAATATGAAGCCCAAAAGGAACAAATTGGCATAAAGATTATTTCATTCCTACAAGATGCTAGCCCAAGCCTAAAGGGAGCCTAATTGAAGGAGTCTAGCCATTTTCCACAAAATCAGTCATTCTCCACAAAATTCTCTTAGTTTTATTTTGTTTTAATTTGATTGTTGCTGTTTCAGATTTTTAGGCACCATTCTTGGTGAATTTGTTCAGATTTAAATTTCTTTTATTTTCATTATGTTGTTTAGGGTTTTATTTTCAAATGCCTATATAAGGCCCATTTGTACTCTAAGAATGGCAGATTGAATGAATTATCTTTTCAGAATTATTTCTGATTTGTGAGGTTTCTCTTGTGGCCTTTGTGTGCTGGAGAAAATCTTTGACTTATCAAAGGAGTGGTTTCCTTTGTGGCGTCCCGGATTAGGGTTCTAAGAGACGGGTTCTCTTAGGGTTCAATTCCATTGACCAACATCTCTTCTTCTTCTTCTTCTTTGTTCTTTGTTCTTGTGTTGCTTGCCAAAATTCGATCACTGATCCGAGTTATTTGGGGTTCCTAGAACGGGTTTCTAAGGGGTCTCACATCATCTGGTATCAGAGCATTGGTTGAGGTTGGTTTCATCCACTTTTTCTTTGTTCTTTTCCCTTATTTCGTTTGATTAGTTTCTGTTCGTCCTTATTTTCGTGCGGCTATTTCTGGTGTTTTCCTTCGTCTTTTTGGACGTGTAATAGGTCGTTCTTGTGTCTTAAGATCTCTTCTTTCTTCTCGTTTTGGAATCATGTCAATCCGACTTTTGTAGAGCAAGTTATAGCTGTTTCTTGCGTGCATGTCATTCTGATCTTTCAGAAATCTGGTGTTCTGTATGCAAATTTCAGCACCTTTGAGATTCGAAAAAAAAAAAAGTATACTACACTGAAAAAAAAAAGGGAAAAGAAAAGAAAAGAAGGAAAAGTTGCAAAAAAAAAAAAGAAAAAAAGAAAAAAAAAGGAAGTCAAAATCTGTGAAAAAGAAAGTTGTGGTGGAAATTATAAATTGTTGATTTAAATTGCAATTGCTGAAGATTATCTATTCTTGGAATTACCATTTTTGATTCCTTGAGTTGATCTGGTCATTAAATGTCATATTGTGCACAATTCATAAAAGGAAATTTTGCATTCATTCACCTTGTTCTAAATTTCAAATTTCTGATTGCTTCATTACTGATTTCAGATTCCAATTTCCTTTCCATCCTTTCCTCTTGATAATTAATCATTTAACCATTTGTTCTCTCATAATCTGCTACATACCATTTATTCCATAAATTCATTGTCTTCATTTCCTTTCCTAGTCACTTGCTGTATTTTCCATTGGCTGCACCTACGAATTTTTTTTAAATGTTGGACTTTTGTTGTCTCTTGGAGAACTTTGCATCTTGAATTCTAATTTGAGATTGCCACTTCAGTTGCTACTTCTTTTGATTTGTTGGATTTAATTTAGTACACTATAGGAAGCAAGTTGAGAGGAAAAAAAGGCAAGAGTGTTTTTCATCATTGTAAAAGCCATTACAAGTGTGAAACACGAGTGAATTTGCATCATTTAGAGTGAAACACGAGAGGGAGTGGTCAGGTCCTTTCTCTTGCTATTCACTAACATTTCAGGTGCCAATCATGTCTGAAAGTGAAGATAACCAAGTTGACCTTAAATTGTTCATCAAATCGGTTCAAGAACAATTCAAGAGGCTAAATACTAGGTTGGATCAAATAGATTCTTCTTCTTCCAATAGCAAGGCAAGACGTGGTAAAAACATTCTAGGAGGAGATGAATCTGATTTTGAGGAGGAAAGCCAACATGAAAGAGTTAGGAGAGCTCCACCTCAAAAGAAAGATGCATTTAGTAATATCAAGATGAAAATCCCTTCCTTTCAAGGGAAAGCTGATCCTGATGTATACCTTGAATGGGAAAGAAAAGTTGAGTTTATATTTGACTGCCAATCTTTTTCAGAGGAAAGTAAAGTGAAATTAGCTGCTTTGGAGTTTACAGATTATGCAAGCCTATGGTGGGATCAATTAACCACTAGTAGGAGGCGTTCTGGAGAGGGTCCAATTCGGTCTTGGCTAGAAATGAAGGCTCTCATGAGGAAGAGATTTGTCCCTACCCATTACTATAGGGATGTGCACAAAAGGCTCCACAAAATCAAACAAGGATCTATGAGTGTGGAAGAATATTTTCAGCAAATGCAAATTGCCATGATCAAAGCTGACATTGAGGAAGATTCAGAAGTTACAATGGCAAGATTTCTTGGTGGCTTAGACCTTGAAATTGCTACAGAAGTTGAATTGCAAAACTACCTTGATATGGAAGAGTTGTTGCATAAAGCCATTAAGGTGGAGAAGCATTTTAAAGCAAAACAGAAATTGAAATCACATGCTAGTTCCAACAAAGACTTCAAGTCCTCCTTCAAGTTTAAGGGAGAGATGCCTAAAGAGGAGAATAAGTTGAAGATGCAAACACCTACTTCTAAAGGTAAATCTGAACCTAAATCTTCTTCTAGTTCTTCTAAAATTAAATGCTTTAAATGTCAAGGTTTTGGTCACATTGCTTCACAATGTCCAAATAAAAGGACTATGATTTTGCTTGAGAATGGTGTTGTTACTAGTGAAAGTAGTGGTGATGAAGAAGTGGAAGCTGAGTTGAGCTCCAATGGAGGTGATGAATCTGATGTGGAGGTAGCTGAAGCTGTATTTGGTGAGGTTCTAGTGTCAAGGCGTGCTCTTAGCATTCAACCTAAAGAAGAGCTTGAAAAAGAACAACGAGAGCATATATTTCACACTAGGTGTTTTGTTAACAATAAGGTATGTAGTCTTATCGTTGATAATGGGAGCTGCACTAATGTTGCTAGTACCTTGTTAGTCGAAAAGCTAGGTTTGCCAACTAGAAAACACCCCACTCCTTATAATTTGTCGTGGTTCAATGATAATGGGGATGTTAAAGTTACTAAACAGGTTGTTGTAGCATTTTCCATAGGAAGTTACCATGATGAGGTTTTGTGTGATATAGCTCTTATGTATGCTGGACACTTATTATTGGGTAGACCTTGGCAATTTGATAGGAAAGTTAAGTATGATGGTTATACTAACAGGTATTCTCTTGAGTTTAATAAGAAAACCATTATGCTAACCCCTCTCAGACCCTTGCAGGCATATGAGGATCAAAAGCGAATTACTCAAGAATGCAAGCTAAGAGAGAAAGAAAAGAAAGTGCGTGAGAAAGAAAGAAAAGAAAGTGAAATGGAGAGAAAAGGAAAGAGAGCTACTGAAAAGAAAAGTCAAGAGAGTGAAGAAAAGAAAGTAACATTATTTTCTGGTAGAGGAGAGATTAAGAGGGCTTTATGTAGTGAGACATCTTTTGTACTTTTGTATAAGGATGTTTATCTAACCCTTAGTGACCTTGATGAATCTCTTCCTTCTAGTGTTTTGAGTTTGTTGCAGGAATATAAAGACTTGTTTCCGGAAGAGGTACCGGATGGATTGCCTCCCATAAGAGGCATTGAACACAGGATTGATTTTATTCCTGGAGCATCTCTTCCTAACCGACCTGCTTATAGGGCAAATCCAGAAGAGACTAAGGAAATTCAGAGACAAGTGGAAGAACTCATGAAAAAGGGGTTTGTGCGAGAGAGCCTTAGTCCATGTGCTGTTCCGGTAATACTTGTGCCCAAGAAGGATGGCAAATGGAGGATGTGTGTGGACTGCCGAGCCATTAACAAAATCACAGTTAAGTATAGATATCCCATTCCTAGACTTGATGACATGCTTGATGAGTTGCATGGTGCTTGCTTGTTTTCAAAAATAGATCTTAGGAGTGGTTATCATCAAATTAGGATGCAAGAGGGTGATGAGTGGAAGACTGCATTTAAGACTAAGTTTGGTTTGTATGAATGGCTTGTTATGCCCTTTGGCTTAACTAATGCTCCTAGTACATTCATGAGCTTAATGAATCATGTGTTTCGCCCTTACATAGGAAAGTTTGTTGTTGTGTATTTTGATGACATTCTTGTATTTTCTAAGAATCTAGAAGAGCATGTTAAGCATTTGCATTATGTGTTTATTATTTTGAGAGAAAATAAACTCTTTGCAAATTTAGAGAAATGCTCTTTCTGCTTGGATTCTGTTGTTTTCCTTGGTTTTGTTGTAGGTAGTGATGGCCTCCGGGTGGATGAAGAGAAGGTGAAGGCAATTCGGGAGTGGCCAACACCTAAGAATGCTAGTGAGGTGAGGAGTTTCCACGGACTTGCAAGTTTCTATCGACGTTTTGTAAAGGACTTCTCAACCCTTGCTACACCTTTAAATGAGCTGGTAAAGAAAAATGTTGTCTTTAAATGGGGTGAGGCACAAGAGGCGGCTTTTAACACTTTGAAAGATAAATTGACCAATGCCCCTCTACTTATTCTTCCTGATTTCTCTAAAGTTTTTGAAGTTGAATGTGATGCCTCTGGAATTGGTATTGGTGCTGTTTTGATGCAAGAGTCTAGGCCTATTGCTTACTTTAGTGAAAAGCTTAGTGGTGCTTGTTTGAATTATTCAACTTATGACAAGGAATTGTATGCTTTAAAAAGAGCTCTGGAACATTGGCAACATTATTTATGGTCTAAGGAATTTGTTTTGCATTCTGATCATAAGAGTCTTCAATACCTAAAGACCCAAGATAAGTTGAATAAGAGGCATGCTGTGTGGCTTGAATTCATTGAGTCATTTCCTTATGTACTTAAACATAAAAAGGGGAAAGAAAATGTTGTGGCTGATGCTTTGTCTAGGAGGTATAGTCTCATTACATCTATGCAAGCTAGGTTAATTGGTTTTGAATCTTTCAAAAGCATGTATGAATGTGATGCTGATTTTGCTGAAACTTGGAAGTTGTGTGAAAAACATGGTGCTCATGATTTCTTTAGATTTGATGGTTTCTTGTTTAAAGGAAATAAATTGTGTGTGCCTGTTTGTTCTATGCGTGAGCTTTTGGTTAAAGAATCTCATGGGGGTGCTTTGATGGGACACTTTGGGATAGAAAAGACTTTATCCATGTTGAAGGAACATTTTTATTGGCCTCATATGCGTAGGGATGTGATTGCTATATGTAAAAGGTGCATTGCATGCAAGCACGCTAAATCTAAAATGCAACCACATGGTTTGTATACTCCTTTACCTGTTCCTTCTCATCCTTGGGTAGATATTTCAATGGATTTTGTGCTTGGATTGCCTAGAACATCTAGTGGAAAGGATAGCATATTTGTTGTTGTTGATCGATTTAGTAAAATGGCTCATTTCATTGCTTGCACAAAAACAAATGATGCTGTCCATATTTCTGATTTGTTTTTTAAGGAGATTGTTAGATTGCATGGTTTGCCCCGATCTATTGTGAGTGACCGTGATGTTAAATTTGTTAGTCACTTTTGGAAAACTTTGTGGGCTAAGTTGGGTACAAAGCTTGTGTTTTCTACAGTTGCACATCCTCAAACAGATGGACAAACCGAAGTGGTGAATCGAACACTTTCTTCCTTATTGCGTGTTGTAATTCAAAAAAATTTAAAGAATTGGGAAAAGTGTTTGCCTCACATTGAGTTTGCATATAATCGTGCCTTGCATTCTACAACTGAGTTTTCTCCTTTTGAGATTGTATATGGTTTTAATCCTTTGACTCCCTTAGATCTACTTCCTTTGCCTTGTAATGAGTTTGCTAACCTTGAAGGTGCAAAGAAAGCTAAGTTTGTGCAGGATCTTCATGCTAAGGTTAAGGCGAATATTGAGCGCAAGAATGAGCAATACGCTCAACATGCTAATAAAGGCCGAAGGAAGGTTATCTTTGAACCAGGAGATTGGGTGTGGGTTCATTTGAGGAAAGAAAGGTTTCCTGAACAAAGGAAGTCCAAATTACACCCAAGAGGCGATGGTCCTTTCCAAGTGTTGGAAAGAATAAATGATAATGCATATAAAATTGATTTACCTAGTTCTTATGGGAATGTAAGCGCAACTTTCAATGTGGCTGACCTTTCTCATTTTGATTTTGCAGATTCGAGGACGAATCCTTTTCAGGAGGGAGGGAATGATGGAGGTGAGATAGGAGACTTGAAGAAGCTTGAACAAAATCAAGAACTTGGAAACAAGAGGGCTGGACGTGACTCTAAAAGATGGCCAACTAAAGATCCATTGCAAGGTATGGGAGGCCCATGCACAAAATCAAGAGCCAAAGCTATGAAGGAGGGCTTGAATGGAGTGATCCAAAAACTAATAGACTTGGAGCCCATAGTCTTAGCTGAATATGAAGCCCAAAAGGAACAAATTGGCATAAAGATTATTTCATTCCTACAAGATGCTAGCCCAAGCCCAAAGGGAGCCTAATTGAAGGAGTCTAGCCATTTTCCACAAAATCAGTCATTCTCCACAAAATTCTCTTAGTTTTATTTTGTTTTAATTTGATTGTTGCTGTTTCAGATTTTTAGGCACCATTCTTGGTGAATTTGTTCAGATTTAAATTTCTTTTATTTTCATTATGTTGTTTAGGGTTTTATTTTCAAATGCCTATATAAGGCCCATTTGTACTCTAAGAATGGCAGATTGAATGAATTATCTTTTCAGAATTATTTCTGATTTGTGAGGTTTCTCTTGTGGCCTTTGTGTGCTGGAGAAAATCTTTGACTTATCAAAGGAGTGGTTTCCTTTGTGGCGTCCCGGATTAGGGTTCTAAGAGACGGGTTCTCTTAGGGTTCAATTCCATTGACCAACATCTCTTCTTCTTCTTCTTCTTTGTTCTTTGTTCTTGTGTTGCTTGCCAAAATTCGATCACTGATCCGAGTTATTTGGGGTTCCTAGAACGGGTTTCTAAGGGGTCTCACATCATAGTAAAGGTTGCCAAAAGGCACTAAACAATTAATAAGAACACATCAAGATTGATAATGTCACCTTAGTGAGAAACTAGGATGAGATCTAAAAAAATAATGTCATATAAGGGATTAAATTATAGACACTTACCATTTATAATACCTGTAGCCAAATGCAAGACCTCTTCCGAGCTCCATGAGAGGCAACAAGAGTGTGGGGACTGGAATGAGACCTCTTTCAGATGCTTTAAATGGTGAGCAGAGGGGGAGGACTCATGCCAGGTACAAGGTGTAATTGGACTAAAATTATAATGTGTAAAATAAAGAATATTGACATACAATCTTATGGAATAAGATGTAGAAAATAGCATACATTTCACACTGCATGTGCCTTATAACCATAATTTGGGAAGTAAGTTGTGAAGTCCCACATCGGCTAGGAATGGTCTGGGGCTAAGGCTTATAAGTGGGGGTGAAGCCTTCCCCCACCAGAGGCGCCTTTTGGGAATAAAATCCCAAGGGGACAAAACCCCTACGAACCGGGAAGGCAGGGTAACCAAGCCCACGAACCGGGAAGGACGGGGACAATACCTCTGGTGGCTCTGTAGGTGTCCAAATGTGACACCTTAACCTCTAGCTCATACCCAACGTGCCCTCTAGCCCATATGGGCGGTGCGGAACTCATAAGGGAGACTCTTTCCTCTACCTTATGCTTTCTCTCTCCATGGCACTATGTGTGGGTAGAGCTCCACTTAGAAGTAATATGGACCGGTTGAGCTCTCTCTATCCTTCCTCATGCTCAATTACTCTTTTGAGACTTATTTCAATCCCTACTATATGCTTTAAACTCATGGAAAGCAAAAAAGGATTAGAGACATGCATTTTCGCTATGGGCAGATTTTGCTTCATCTCTGGGCTAACTTTGGAAATTCATAACTAAATCCAGAAAAATCGTATCTGCATGATTTGGGTCATTCTAGAAAGTTTGAGACGTCTACTTCATGCTAAAAATACTTAGAAGTCTCAATCTCTCACTCATTCTGCGTTTGACATCGAAATAGTTCACTGGTCAGAGGGGACTTCTTTGCTATCACAGTTTACTGATATGGACTTTGAAAATATCTAACTAATTCCACAAAAATCCAATGCTCATAACCTCTATCTCTATGGAAATATGTGGATGTTATCTAGAGGAAAAAAATATCTCCAGATCAGTCCACCAAGCCAATTCCCCGGAAACCGATGAAACAGTACCTCGGGTCTGGTTGGGGGTCTGATTCTGGGCAGGAACTTCGAAATTGCATAACTTCCTCTCTGTCTAAATGAGGTGCTTCCAGTTCCTACAAGTCACTGTGACCATCTAGTTTCTGTGTATAAAATTTCGTAGCCATTGGACTACGTTTGCCCCTCGGAGGACATGATTTCAAAACTGACCAAATGAACAGTGATTTTCTGAAATCTGAATTTCTGATGTCAACTTTGAATGCTCATAGAAAATGCTATAGACCTCTAAATGACATGAACTCTAGCTTCCCAGAAAGCTCTAAACATACTCTAGTTCCATGTCAAATCTCATGGCTAGAAGAGGTCATATGGCTATTCTATGACATCATGTGCAAAATGACCCTTTCTTGGCCAAAAGTGTGGCTAATGGGGTCCCGTCTTAAGTTTTCTACTTCTGTGACTCTTTGAGCACATGAGAAAGCATCTATAGGAGCGATCAATCATGCCTCAAGTATCTAATAACTTAGATTGGGGAAACTCACTACCCCATGCCCACTTATGCACCCTTATATACTAGGCTATCATGGATCATTTCTCATTCAACCATGCTCTTTCATTCATCTTAAAGCTCATTCTCATACATTCATCATTAATACATACATTGTCTTACAAAATTTGTACATGCTACATCATATACATCATTTACATCTTACATCTCATGTACAATGTATTACAAAAACTTTACATTCTTCTTCATCTCTACCCCTAGCCTCATGCTTGTTGGTGGTTGCTCCCATCCCTTATCTCACTTGGGCCACCTGGCATGGTTGGATGGTGGAGAGGGGAGTGAGATTCGGAGAATCTCAGTAGTTCAACTCTCATTCAAACATACATATATCGCATGCAACAAGTCTCATTATGCATGTATGGCATGTTAGCATATAAAACATGATGAAAAACATTTAAAACATGTGAAATGGCCATGGATAACATTCATGAGCTCACTGAGTACTTGGATCGGCCTCACCCCTTCCCTTATGGCTTTTGGATTTGCCTTCCCATACTTTTAGAGGTACTTAGACTCACCCTTACTCTTTGGGAGTCAACCTCATTTTGGGAGACATGGCTCAACCAACTTAGGGCTTTGGCTCATCCTCACCTTGGCTATAGGGTTATTGGCTTTTCCATTTCCTCAAGCAAACCAATCAAGCATTTAAAACATCATCTCAATCATATCACATAATCATGCTAACACACTTCTTATAGCTCATATCATTCACACACACAAGCAAGACAATGTAAACACACAATTATGCATGAGAGAAAGTGGAGAGAACTACCTTTGTTGGCTATCTACTACTTGCTCTGTCAATGGTCTCCTCCCTTGTTGATTTCACAACAACTTCTAGATGGGAGAGTTCCCTCTTGAGCCTAACCACACAAAAGCATGGAATTAATACCTTACTACTCAATTCTTAAGCTAGGGATCACTTCTAATCAGCTCTACTGAGCTTCTCACTCTAGGTTTCTTCCTCACTTTAGGGTCCATTAGCTATCCCTCTCTTTTCTCCACTCTTAAGAAAGGGAAAAAGCAAGAAAGAGAAGACTATCTACTTCTAATCTCTCTCAAGAATGGTTTCCCACTCTCTCTCCTCTGAACCAGACTCAATACCTAACCCTTTCTATCATCTAAACCGTAGGAAAGAGGGGAAAAGGGGAGAAGGGTAACTTACTAAGAGGAAGCCATGAAAATTCATACCTTTCTTGTGCTTTCCTCTTCTCTTCAGCTTCTCACTCTCTCCTCCCCCCTTTTCTCTCTCCTAAGACGAGTTAGAGTCGGTTAGAAGAAGAAAGAAGAGATTTGGAAGCTTTTAAAGAGTCAAATTCTCTTTTTCTCGCTTTTCTGGACCGTTCTCGCTATAGCGAGTTAGTGACCTCGCTACGGCGAGCTCGTGTCTGTTCCAGACTTCTGCCTTCGCTATGGCTTCGCTACGGCGAGATCGTGTCTATTCTCGACCTTCGCTATGGCGCCGTTATGGCGAGATCGTGTCTGTTCCAGACCTCTACCTTCGCTATGGCGTCGCTACAGCGAGCAACTCCTTGGTCTCTATATGGAATGCCATACTCGCTATAGCTAGGAACAATTTCGCTACGGCGAGCAACTTACTGGTTTCTGTATGGAATGCTGCACTCGCTATAGCTAGGAACATACTCGCTACGGCGAAGAGGCATTCTCGCTATGGCGATTCCATATCTCGCTATGGCGAGAAGACTTAGAAAATTCTCAGCTGTTCGAAAATTTTCCAGCTTCTCTTTCCCTTTCCTTTTCTCATTTTCTTTTCTATTTTCTTTTTCTGGGTTGTTACATAAGTGGATAAATCCTTATTTCATTACTGTAAGTCTTAGAAAGGAAAAACAATCCTTTTATTCATGCCCTTATGACTTTGATAATATCATGATGTGATAGGTTAGTCCATGCTCCCTTAGTATGTATCCAAAGGCTATGATAATATGACCTAAAGGAAAAATGTTAGGAAAACAACTGATTCTAAACTTAGTGATATGTGGGCAAGAGGAAGATTGGGTCAGATATATACATACTATGCTTGTGTCTAAGACTAGTCCATTATGAAGCCACTTTGAGGAGCATCATACGTATGAATACAAGGCATATTGGAGATTACAATAATAAGACTTAAGTAGATAAAACTTATGAGGGATTAGAGATGCAGCATGTAATATGTGTGTATACAAATCTAGGACATGTGAAGCACATTCATAATATATCAAATAACTAAAAAGGATGTAGACTCTTATACTAGTCTTGAAAAGGATTACTAGCATTACCAAAAAAAAACGTTTGGCAACAACTTTTAATGTTGATTTAAAATGGTCACCATTAAAATTTACCGCTAAAAGGATATTCTTATTTTAGCCAAAAATTTTAATGGCAATATTAAAAACATCATTGCTAAAAGTCTTTTGTGGTAACCAAAAAGTCATTACTAAATGTCTTTTACGATGACCATATAAATGTCATAGTTAACAAACTTTAAACTTAATTTATAAGAAATAAAAAAATTAATATGGTAAATACTTTTGCTGTCACCACTAAATCTCCCTATTGTGGCAACATGCGTTGTCATAAAAAGTATTTTTTATGGTGACAAGAAAGGTTGCCATTAAAAGGAAATGTTGCCATAAAAAATAGCTTTAGTGGTAATCATTAATAGTCACTACTAAAATCTTTTTGTAGCAACTTTAGTGAGCTCACCATAAAATCTTGTAAAGCTTTCTTCTAAAAAAACATTGATGCTAGGGAAAAACTATTAGTGGTGACTAACAAAAAGTTTCCATTACTAAATGTGTTGCCATAAAAAAATGCATTTTATGGTGACCTTAGTGGTGTCACCTACTACAAAAAAAAGGTTTTAGTTGCCACTGAAAGGTCTTAGCAATAACATTTGATCTTTGCTAAGTTATGACAAACACCCTTGTGACAAAAAGTCTCATTAGAAATGACATTTACTGGCAACTCATGGCCATTAAAGCCTTATTAATTTGTCATCACTAAGAGTACTTTAGCACAAACACCTGAGGTCACCATTAAAAGGAACTTTTTAGTAGGGACAATAGTTGCTATTAAAACTCTATTAATTTAGCTTTTGTAGAAGATCGCTACTAAAAGAAAACTTTTAGCCTTTTAAAAAAATTTTAGTGGCAACTAAAGTCACCACTAAAGAGATATTTAATTTTTTTTAAAATTTATTTCATAATGCTAGTTTGCAAATATAAAATTTATAATCTAATATAAACAATATAATAAATTTTGAGTACCACAACTATAGGTTTCAATGGAAAAACTTTATTTCCAGTAAACTACCATAACCAAAGTTTCTAATACGACACAAAATCAACAATGTTAAGCATTGACTTAAACAAGTGGCAAAATTGATTTTCCTTTAAATGGTAAGAGCTTAACATAAACTAAAACAAGCATGGGAATTGTCTATATGCAATGTAAGATGTGAGTCAAGGTAGTAATGAGTTGAACATATCCAATATTTGGAAGCTTTTATTAATGGAAGCAATTGATTTTATTTGAGATTTAAAAAAAAAAGGGGTCTCACATAGCACAATAGAAATGTGTGAGATAAAGGTGATGTCTTGTGAGAGAAATAAAGGTGAATGGATATGCCTATTATTGTAGGTGTCACTATTAGACAAAGAGTAGGCACTTAATAGCACTTATGATTTAGCTAATAATTTAACCCATAAAAGGCATTCTACATAGGATTAATAGCCCTTCTGATTTAGCCACCATTCCCAATCAATAATTTTGAAACTTGGAGCCAATCAATCATAAGAGGGAGAGTCTTACCAAAAGGCCTAAGTTTCTCCCAATTTTAAAGGCACCCAAAGTACTTTTCAAGCTTTACCAAACCAACACTCCTTTTATGCTTCCCTAGCCTTGGCTAACATAAAAAAAACAAATCTTAAGAGATTCAATCACTAACAAAATTGAAAAGAAAAAGGTGGTAGAAAACTCACCTTCAATTTGTGTTATTCCTTCTTCCTTACTAAAAAGCGCCAAAAGCCCTAATTTTTGAAACCTCCATGTAAAAAAATTTCACCCAAATTACAAGTTTTTTGAGTTAAAATGTAGAGAAAAGTGTAAGAATTAACTTTCATATGACTCACCTTGGTTGATTCTTACTCCATCCCCTGCATACAAGCTTGGAAACCATCAATAGAAGCCTTTGCTCTCTCACAACATCATTTCTCCCTTTTTGATGCATTGGGAGATGAGCCCAAATTAAAGAATCCAGGCATCCCAATCTAGATTGTTCAGGTTTAATATGAACGGTTTAGATTTCATAACAATTTTTTTTAAAAAAATTTTGTGATATAAAACTTTAATTTTTTTTGTAGTTGCGAGTTATAAAACTGTTTTTATTCTATATTTTGCATCATATAAATAAAAAAAATTAAAATTTCAAAAATATATATTTGAAATCTAAGTTGTCTAGATTAAATTTGGATGGCCCAAATCCATGTGCATCCCATGGATTTGCACAAGATCCAAGGGCTAAGGGAGCATGTTAGGCACTTAAGTGATAAATGGAAATCTAGGCATTCCAATCTAGACCATTCAAATTTAATATGGATGGTTCAGATTCATAACAATTTTTTTTTGATACAAAACATCATTTTTTTTGTAGTTGTTAGTTGTAAAATTGTTTTTATTCTATATTTTGCCTCCTATAAAATATATATATATATATATATATGAAATTTAGGCTACTTAGATCAAATTTAGACACCCCAGATGCATGTGCATCTCATGGATTCGTATAGGATCCAAGGGTTAAGGGAGATGGGTTTGGCACTTAGGTGATAAATGGGTTATGGGTAAATGGGTTTGGGTCATAGGTAATTAGGTTAGGTATTTTTGGGCCCAATAAAGTAGGTTTTAACATTATATTTGGGCTTTTACTTTTTTAAAAGCTTGGGTCATCAAAATAAATTAATTGATTTAATTTATTTTTTATTAATGATTAGATAACTCATAAAACTAAACAAAGAATAAATAAAAAGAAACTATTAATACTTCATATATAAATAAAAAATTAGTTTTAGTGATAAATATATTCTTTAAGATTATTTAAATTAAATTAATATTAATTTTATGAGATAATTATTAAAATTTTAATAAATATAGTACAGATTTACTTCATACTTATTCTTTTAATTAGAGATTAAATAATTATAATAAAATTATTTATTTGATTTCTTTTTTACATTTTATTGATGATTAGGTAGCTCACAAAACTAAACAAAGAATAGTTAAAATGATATCAACAATTATTGAAATAAATAAAAATAGTTTATATGATAAATATATTCTGTGAGATTATTTAAATTAAATTAATTTTAATTTTTATAAGATAATAATGAAAATTTTAGTAAATGTTGTATAAATTTATTTTATATATTTGTAATTATCTTTTTAATTAGAAATGGAATAATTATAATGGAATTATCTATTGGGTTTATTACTTATTTTTAATTGATGATTAAATTTTATCGTGATTGAATTAAGGTGGGTTGTTAGAAATTTATACAAAAATATATATTTTTAAATATAATAAATATATTCTTATTAAAAAAATAAAGCAATAATTGTTAATAGCACTATTCTCAAAATTGAATCGAATCAAATTGAATTGATTGGTACAACTAGAAAACTAGTGAACCGGTCCCTAGTTTGATTTTGTCAAGCTACAAAATCATTTAGCTAGAAAACTAGTCCAAAACCAATGGAATCCCTCAAAACCACTAAGAACCAACAAAATTAGGCAAGCGAATGGTTTGATAGTTTCAGCATGGAAGAAGCAAAAACTTACAAAACTAGTGTAGTTAATAAGAAGAGTAGAGGAGAGAGGATTCAACCTTTGCTCTGAAAGAAGATGACTCTATAAGGGTAGTTTTAAGAAGGCAAGATAATCTTGGAATCTTCCACATTCATCACCATGAAAGTGGCAATCATTGTGGCAAGCTCAAACTGTGTGAAGAACTAAAGGAGAGCATGAGATGATGCAACTTTGATATGTTGAAGGGGATCTAATACAGTGAAGAAGTAGATTTGATATGTTATGGTCTTATGGAGATTTGATACAACAAAGGCTAAAGATCTAATATGTTATGGAGAAATGTGCAACATTAATGGTTTTAGTTTTTTATTCAAATAGAGATTTAATTTGATTTGGTTATAATTTTAAATTTTTATTCAAATTTTTTTGCTTAATAAATTATTTTTATTTATTATTTCTAATATATTTCTTATTAAAATTTTGTTTTCTTATTGTTTTTAACTCTTTTATTAGAAAATTCCTTGTACATATAGATAATTCTTTTGTTTATGAGAATAATTTACTAGTACTTCTCAATTTTTTAAAAGAAATATGAAATTAGTAATAAATATTTAAAATTTATTATTATTAAGATATATTTATATTACATTTTATTATTTATATGTTTTCATATATAGTAGTGTATACTAAAATAACAAAGTTGCATCTTTCAAGCAATGGTTTAGCATTCAAACATTTACATACATGGCCCTATGTTTTTTGGTGCAAACTTTTTTGTGTCATACCATCATAAGATGTACATATATTTAATCTCATCTTCCATTAGCAACAACAATTCTCTTATATCAATACTTTTGGCAATGAATCTTACCATTATTAAAACATCAATTCCTCAAATTTTGCATAAATAATTATCCTCATCATAGAAATCCCTAAATTCATACTACACAAGTTTACTAAGCTCAAAAGATCACAAAAATGATCACAAATTTTAGAGGTTATGGCATATGCATCAAAATACCACACTTTGCACATACTAAATGACAACTTTAAAAATTCATATCTTAAACTAAAAAATTCTGATTTATGCAAATTAGGTATCTTTGGAAAGTTTAAGATATAAACTACATGATATAAAAATTTTAGGTGAAATTAAGTTCATTTGGCCCACAAAATTTAATGTAAGTTATGTAACAATACCAGCTATTGAAATGGAATTCATATATTAGGCTATAAATTTCAAAAACACATATCTTTAGCCACACAACTTTGATTTATGCAAACTCAGTGGCTATGAAAAACTTATAATATCAATTATATGCCTATAAGTTTTCATGAGTATCAAAGTTTATTTGCCCCTCAAAGCCAAGAAAAACCATATCTAAACTAAATGAACATTGCACCAGATTTTTTACATTTTTTAGCCAATTTTAAAAATTCATAATAAATTTTATAGAGATTCAAAAATTTTGTTCTTTAGTTCTATGAAAATTTTTAAATGATCTCTAAATGCCTACCAAATTTCATCTAAAAATTCGTCCATTTGCTTAATTTTTGTTTCAGATGCAAAATATGGCTCAATATGATGAAATTTTGTGTCCAAATGGCTCAAAATGAAGGACTCTAGTTTATGTGACCACTTAGGCACGTCTCAAATGTAAAACATAGCATATATGATTAGTTTATTATGTCCCAAACATCATGCAATTCAATTTCATGGTCACCCTCATGTCAATTTGCATAATCTTCCACATTTGCATTAAAAAATAATACAAACATCATAGGTCCATACTTTCAAATTAATCATATACATTCCTTTGTATACAACAAAATACATAAAAAACCTACACTATTGTCAAAGTAATACTTTTCATGCTCTTTAGTCTTTATCTTTACTTCCTTAAAGATTCCCTAGGTATGTTTAGGAATAATATAAAGAAAAATGAGATCTTAGGAATCTCAATAACTCATTCACCCTTCAAACACATTTATATGGCACACTTAATGTCAAAGAAAGAAAATGTGCATATTAACCACTCAAATATCAAACATATTCATATATGAGAAAGCACATGACTTTATCAAGGCAAAGACAAGTTCTAGGGTCTTTTGGTATAGCCTAACCCAACCATTAACCGAACCATTAGGGACTTTTAGTTTGGTCTCTCCTAATTTTAGGGAATTTTCATTTAGCTTTACTAACATTTAAGATGTTTGGCCTTGTCTCACCCATATTTAGAGACTCTTAGTTTCACCTCACCCAAATCAATGGACTTTTAGGATAACCTTACCTATCAAGAGCTATTTTAATTTCAAATGCATTCAAGTGTCACAAATTACATAAAATCATCAAGCTAATAGTAATAACATAATTTCATAATACCTACACACACAAGCAATCAAAGACACACAAGAAACCAAGATAAGCATACAAGAATGGATAAAGACTACCTTTATAAGAGAATTCAATTCAATTCCTTCCTTGCTCTTAGTTAGCTCTCTTGGCCTCACACTTACATTTGAGAGAGACTGTATTTGCTTGGCCTATACACACCAAATGAGATATAAAATCATCAATGGAACCATATTTGGACTCATTTAAGTCTTATACATCTAATTAAGACTTTAGGTTCTCATACGGCTCCATTAAGTGGTGTAATGAAGCAACCTATGTAAATTAATAACTTGGCTCCAAATTCTCACCCAGTATAAGTTATATGACATCATTTAAACTCATTAGGTTCATCATAAACTCAATTCAAAGAACCTAACACCAAATTGCGTCTTTATGCATAATGAAATCCTAAACTTTCACCTTTTAAAATAATGCTTCATAATTCAAACCAATAGTTCTATTGGTGTTTATAATTTATATTTAGACCATTTCTAACTTTAAAATCAAAGAAAACTCTCCCTAGGTGATATTTCCTTTATATGACCGAACCTATGTTAACCATGGGAGTTTTTGCTTCATCCTTTAAGGAATTGGCATTTATGTGAGTTCCTTGGCTTCTTCTTAGCTCAACTATACTCTTACATAGTTTAAAACATCATTCTTAAGCCTCATACTTTCTAGGGTGCAATCAAAACTCTAGGTTCCAATTTTTGCATTCCATAGCTCCTTAATTTGTTCTAATTGAAAAATCTTAATCTCCACACTTCAAAACCCCAATTACCATCATGATTCCATCAAAAACCAACTCCCCTCATATTCACCCTAAGTTGGCCGAACTCATGAAAGCAAGGATAAACAAAGAGAAGCTAATTTCATACCACGTGTCATATACCAAATAAAAAGGATTTCAATAATGATTAACATGGTACGTTTGATTTCCTTGAAAAAACAATTCCCTCCTAAGCCTCAGCCAAGAAGTCCCCCTTTTTGGAAGCCAAAACAATAGAGAAAAAGAGAAAGAATGAAAAATAGGCAATAAAGGCATCATAGGCAAATTCCTTGAATTTTCTTACCTTAGGTGGCTTCAATTTCCCTTCGCTTTTAGTGCTTCTTGAAACCCCTCCTTGGTCTATTTAGAGCTGTAAATTTTCGGCCAAAGTAAGGGGAATATGATAGGGGTGGGCTTTTATAAGGGGTAGGGTTTCTTATAAATACAATTTCTAATTTTTCTCCTATTCTTTAATTCTGCAGTTTGAGCCCATTTTAACTCCTTTCTGGAAACCACCTTTTTTATCATAAAATTGGGATTCTTTAGTTTATTAAAAAGACTTAACTTCACATTTATGGGATTTAGAATAACCCCAGATAATCTAGTCAAAGTTTAGGTCAACCAATGATTTAATTTATATACTGGAAAGGTTTTAACCATTTTGATGATTCCTATGATTTTCAGGACCTCTAAGAACCTAGTGAGTTCAATTTCATCATTTGAAACTTCTTCTTTTAAATTTCTAAAGGCTTGTCCAAAATTACAATTTTGCTATTATGTTTATCCTTTAATTCATTCAATCATTTTGGCTCTGATTCCAAGCAATCCATGGTTTCTAATTCCCAATTTTAGAGACTTTAATTAATATTTTATTCTTTATGGACTTCAATTTGCTTTGCTTTAGAATCCTTTTATATCATCCTATTGATTTTAGTTTAGTTCCTGAAAAATTGGTTATTACATTTTGCTTCCTGAGAATAAATTTGTAAAACTTTGGCAATGTATGGATATCGCCATAAAAGTGATTATGTTTTTTGGCACAAAATTTTTGCCACTTGGGAAACAATTTCCAAACCTATTAGTGGCAACATATGAATGTCACGCACTAAAAGTGATTATTTTTTTGGCACCAAATTTGTTACTTCTTGAGAAAAAATATGCAACACTTTTGGTGGCAACCTTGTTTTGGCAACATCCATATGTTGCCACTAAAAGTGATTATGTTTTTTGGTGCAAAAGTTTTCACATCCTGAGGCAAAATTTGCAAAATTTTGAATGGCAACCTTAGGTCCCTACAAAAAGTGATTATTTTTGTTGGCACAAAATTGTTTGCTTCACAAGAAAAAATTTGCAAAACTTTTAGCAATAGTTTGTGGCATAGAAATTTTTGGTTCCTTAAAAAAATTTGCAAAACTTTTACTAAAAGTTTTGGCATAAAAAATCTGCAAAAATTTTAGTGACGACAAAAAGTTTCCATTAAAAGTTAGTTTGGGCAATGACCTTTTCTTTATTATCACTGAATGATATTTTGCAACAATGCTCTTTTTGCCATAAAAGGCTTTTAGTGGTGATGTTTCCTATGTCACCTCTGAACATTTTTTGCTAAAATGAAGAATAGCATTTAGCAACAACTTTGAACGACGACTTGATTTGGTCACCACCAAAAGTCTTCTTCTTTTTTTTTTGGTAGTGGCATAAAAGCCTATAAAGCTTTTTTCTTTTTTAATTTGCTAGTGTGGAAAAATACTATTAATGGTGGCTAACAAGAAGTTGCCACTCACTTAGTGCCTTAGTGGCAACTAAAGATCACCACTAAAAACTTTTTGTGATGACTTTCATAGTGTTGCCATAAAAGCTTTTAAAACTTTTTCTTTCTTAAGCAAATCTTAAAACTAGGATTGAAAATTTCCTAAGTCTTAACCAAAGCTACTCACTTCAAACTTTGGAATTGGAGGTAACTTTGGCTTAGGTAATAAGGGAAGCTCAGATTTTGGCAAATTTGGAAGCTTAGGAAATGAAGGTAATTTTGGTTTAAGAAGCTCAAGCAAATTTAATTCTATAAGATTTCTTATGGCTTCAACTATAGTATGGCTACTCATAGATGAAAATGTTAGAAATGGAAGTGGTAAAATAAATGATAGGAAATTACAAGAAGCCATATGGAATTAGAGCAATCAAATAACAAGAGATTTTAAATTAATGGGAGTTTCTGCTCTTTGCTTGTAAGCTGTTTCTTGGTGTGCTTATGATTATGGTTTTGAGATATGTATTTGTTTCCTTTTATAGATGAGGAAGGGAGTCTAATGGCCAATGGAGGGTATGATGGATAACTTGGTATATTAATATAATTATTGTTATTAGTTCAAATAATTGTCATGCATAACCCAATTTATTTAAAAAAATTAAGTATGATATACATATATATAATTGTTTTTAATGTTATATAAGACATAAACATCACATAAGTTTTAAAGTTTCAATACATTTTTTACTTAAACATATTAAGAATTTCCAAGTATTTGAGAAACTAAATTTTCTGTGTACCAAACACCTTTCAAAAGAATTAAATTTGCAAACTTTTTAGCTTCAAGCTCCATAACTTCATTTGCTTATGGAATAAAGAAGCTAAAGTGTACTTATGTTATATGCTAGCCATAAATATTATGTTAAAGGCATAGTCATTAAGGTTTAGATCTTTAGGAGAAGAAAACATAATAAATGAAATCTTAGAAATGACATATGAATTAAGAATTTAGAAGTTATGTAGAAAATATTGATAAAAAAAATGTATGACTTATGAATTTGGCAACACCTCTTTTGATCTTTGGTATTAGAACATACCATTCTTCTTCACAAATTCAAAATCAATTGAATTAAAATCTTGTACAAATTGAATAGGAATGCATAAGTTAGCTGTGCTTTTAAGGTCATGCTAGCATTTATTTCAAAAGAGAAATACAATACACCACTCATGAAAACATAAGCAAAAATTTAGGACCAAACCAATCTATCTGTGATTGCTAACCTACCACTTCCTTCCATATGGTTCCTCTATAATCCAATGTCCATTTTTCAAATGTACATTCAATAAGTAAGTAGGTTCAATAAGGAGACATGCTTATAGCCAAATGGTGGGTGGTGTATTATAGTTTAGCCAAGGGCAACCATTTTAATCACTATCTAGGGTGCTCCCCAATCATACAATGCTAATAACACTTTAAACACCTATTTAGGGCTTTATTTTGACCATTAACTTAAGGATGGTAAGCTGAAGAAAAAGCAAGCTTGATCCTATGAAGCCTAAATAGCGCTCTCAAAAATTTGCCATAAAACATCGGGTTTCTATCTATGATAATAGAGTAAAGAAAGCCATGAAATTTGACAACATTATCCATAAAAAAGTTATGCCACCTCTACTATAGAATATAGGTGTTTAAGAACTATAAAATGTGTAACCTTACTTAATCTAACAATTACAACTAAAATTGCATATTTATCGAAGGACCTAGGCAACTAAATAATGAAATCCATGGATAAATTTGTCAAAATTGTTTTAGGAATAGGAAGAAGTTGAATGAATACTACATGTTTAAATTTAAATCTCTAACAAACTATACAAGCCCTTGCAAAATTTCTCACATTTCTATTGATGATAATGCTTGTTGTGATGCTCTATTCCTAGCTGGGGATTTAGGTCAAACTTTGCTAATAATGCTTGTAATAGTTTATTCCTAGCTTCAAATTTAGGTATGAAAACATGTACATAAATTATATTGTTAGCATGCTAAATTCTATCAAACATGTCACATCTTGGATAAAATATAGTAATTTGAGTGTAATTATTGTGTTACTTATCTAAAAGTCTTACAACTATACATTGGTTTAATTGATTGCTTGTATATTATGCAATTATTAGCATTTTTTGTTGGAGCTCTATTGGAAAAGCTTATAGTTGTTGTTTGTCCTCACTTGGTGTGTTTAGTTTTTGCTTTAAGTTAGTAACATTCTGGCAAATTTGAATAACATACCCTCTTAAATTATTATTTTGCTGTCAATATTTATTTGGATTATTAGCCAAACTAATTGAGCTAATTTGATATTAATTAAGTAAAGATGAGTCAAAAAAGAATATGAAATCAATTCTAGCCATGCTTTTTAACTCGATTTTGTACAAGAATGATGAGTTAAAGTTCATGCTATTGTCTATTTATGTTTAAGCATGATTTCTAACTTTGTTTGAGTTTGAATTTTTCTTATATTGGTTGTTGTCCAATTTATGTTTTAGCATAGTTTTTAGTTTAGTTTGCATATTCACTTTGTCTCATAATTATTGCTATGTATTAACACTTTTAAGTATGATTTTAGTTTAGTTATTGGCTTGGAATTGTGGTAAATCTCATCTAATGATGCATGCTACCCTAGAAGCTTTTAAGCATGATTTTAGCTTGGATTTGGGTTCAAATTCTATTTAAAGCTTACTTATTGACATAAGGATTGTGAAGTAAGATTTCAACTTGGTCTTTGGCTTGGAATTGACTATGGATTTTGTTCAAATCTTGTTTACTATACTAACGATAGGTTAGCATGGTTTTAAGTTGGATTAACTATTATTTATGCATTTGTAGATTTATTTATTTCATTCATTCGTGAGTGAAATCATTTCTTCCTGTTTGAAAACATTATAAGCATGAATTATAACAATCAATTACATATCTAAGCAAACCATTAAAGTTATGGCTTTCTATTTTTCTTCCTCTTATTTTTGAAACTTACGATTATATTTCTCTACTAATCTAAATCTCCCCTGCTATGATAATCACTTTGTTTAGGGGTTGTTATTGAATTACGTTTATGAAGGACGTGTGTTTTCTGGATGTTCCTATAGTAACTATAAAACTTGGAAACAAATGAAAAGCTAGTTATTATTTCTACTTGATGGGTCATTAACATGATTATAAGCTAGGTTGTTTGAATTTAAAAATAGAAACCTTTTTTTTTGGGCAAAGAAATGGTCAATTGCCCTCAGAAAAGTAGAGAAAATATGAACCTTATTATGTTGTAATCTTGTTTTCTTTAACTCCATTATGTGTCAAATGACTAGGTAAAATTCTACTTGCTGTCCTAACAGTATATATATTGGTTTGATTTTACTTTAAACACAAGTATGTGCTAAACTGCTAGATGAAAATTATGCTTCCTGTCCTATCAAAACTAAAATGATTTAACCTTGATGTTAAAGTACTCCATTTTATACCAAATAATGAGTTGAATTGTTGCTTGCTAATATATGGCTTTTAGTATGATTTAATCTTCCTTTTAGATTCAAATCATGCTATATTACCCTAAAATGGTGGTTTCTACATTATGGGTTTTAAGATGATTTATTTTTACTTCTAGACTGAATTTTATGCCAAATGGTACATGAAAATGTTACTTGCCAACTTGTTTGTCTTCAGCTCAAGCTTAATTCAATTTGTGGCCTAAATTTGAGTTTAAATTCTATCCAAATTTGCTTGCTATCCTAGTAAGTGTCAACTATGATTTTAATTTGGTTGTTGCTCAAAATGGAGCATAAATGAAGTTGAAAGCATACACATTATCCTAGCAACTTTCAAGTATGATTTTAACTTAATTTTCAATTAAAGTTAAGCATAAATTTTGTCACATGGCCTTTGATATAGTTGGATCTTGTTTTTAGCCTACATTGTAGGGGCATAACTCTATCCAATGTGGGTTGTTGTCATTGCTTGACCTTCACATGAGTTTAAGCATGTTTTTAGCTAGAATTTTAGGCTTTGATTTTGTGCAAAGTGGGCTAAAATCGTAAGTTAAAACAATGGTTGTTGTCCCATAAATCTTGATATGATTCAACCTTAAGTTTGAATTCTACTTTGTGCTAAATGATAAGCTGAATTAATGCCCACTGGATTAATGTAATGCTTGCTATTTTGATAATTTAAAGTATGGTTTAGCTACAATTTAGGCTAAACCATGATATTCTGGGCACTAGTTGCTATATATGTTAGCACAAGTCCTTCCATAACTCAAAATTGTCACTTGACTTATAATGGTCTTGATGGAAATGTAAGACATAGGGATGGCTAAAAGTTTGATAAAGATAAGGAATAGAGTTGATCTAATATATAGATGGGGAGTTAATGATTCTCTCCAATGGGCATTCAATTAGCCAGTGGTGATTGATATGGTTTAGTGCCTATGCAAAGGATGTAGGAATACGACATGGTAGTGTAGAAGTAAAGTTAGGGCATATTTATTTAATAAGGGTTACAGTGAAAGTCATAAAGTGTGGAACTTACATGGAGAAGTTTGACCTAGTGCCTATAGTCCCCTTCATGAGGTAAGTGATAAAGTATAGGAGGATAATGATAAGGTGGATGACATCATTGACATTTGCACAATGCGTATGGCCGTGCAGATTCAGATGAGGAGAGTTATGGCTTAAGACACAATAAACCACTTAGATGAGTTGCGTAATGTACAAGCTAAGCAATTCTTTGAGTTTTTGGAAGATGTTCAAATAGAACTCTATCTAAGTTGTAACAAGGTGTCAAAACATCATTCATAGTCAAGCTTCTTCCTTTGAAGTGTCTCAACTATTGAAATAACAAATCTATAGATGTATTACTAAGTTTATTCATAGATGTTTTTCTCGAGGAGGCACTAGTACCTAACTCTTACAATGAAGCAAAGAAGGTTATTTAGGAGGTCGATTAGATTACACCATGATTAATGCATGCAAGAATGACTACATTATATATCAGCAGAAGCATACTAATACACAACCATGTCCAAGGTGTAAGTTTTCTATATGGAAATTGAATGGTCACTAGGGGAAGAAAGTACTACACAAAGTGTTGTGACATTTTTTGAAAAAGCCTAGGCTTCGAAGGCTATACATGGCTGGCCACAAAGCTAAAAAGATTAGGCACATTAACACAACATGCGAATAATAAAGGTAGTAGACTTTTATACTAGTATTGAAAAAGATTACTAGCATAAAAGCTTCTAAACTTATGCCTAAGTAGTGATGGCAGGGCACTTAGTATGAAATCCAAAAAGAGAGATGTATAAATTTTCTTTCTAACAAAAACTTTGTGTGAAATCATCCTATCCTATGCTATGTTGACCTAATATATGACTCAACTCAACTTGTTAATTCAATTAATTATTTGGGATAATTATCATTTGAAATTGTTGAGATAATTAATAATTATCTTAAAAGATCGAGATAATTAGTTATTATCTAATAATTAATTTAAATATTGAATTTTTTGAATTCAAGATGGACTATCATATCCTATCAATTTGAAGATAGATTATCTATATAGGTCATAAAATATTTTATTTTATTAGTTAGTTATTTGATCGCTTTTTAAGAGAGAGAAAAAAGCATATACACATAGGTAGCAATGCATTTGCAAAAAAAGCAAAACACCCTAAAAAGACACAAAGATAAGGGTACAATTATTTTTCTTTAAGAATTTAGGTACACTTATTATGAAAAAGGAATTGCAATCACTACACAAAAAATTACTTTAGCAGCAATTAACTAATGACTAAAACTTTATTGCTTGTAATAGGTTTTTAAAATTAGAATTTTACTAGTAAATATTCATTAGCCACTAATCAATATAAATATTTTGGCAATTAAATATAATTGCCCATTAAAAAAAGCTATTTTCTTACTATAAAATGCATATTCTTTTTGACCAATTTCTGAAGCCTATGAAAAATACCCTAGGCACTCACTTTGCATTTAATTGTGATAAGGGTTCTGCAAAAAATACATATTTTACTCCTATGTGCCATTGGCATTTCCATCCCACCTAAGTGTTGTTTGCATTTTGCTCTTCAAAATTAACTTTGCTCATGCCATTTGCGTTCTGTATGTGCGTTTTGCTTTTGCAACTCTTTATCTTCTACTAGCACCCTCTTTTTTCTCACTTATTAGTGAATTCCCTCCTCTCTCTTTCTCTCTCTATATGGTTGATTGTTTTGTTTATCTCTAACTACTTTATCAGAATCAATTTGACATTTATGCTTTATTTGACAATTGGCTCATTTTTTCTTTCTTATACTTTCAGTTTGATTTATAAATTGGTCTATTAGTTCTGTTTTGTTTTTCTTTTTTCTTTTTTATATGAATGTTATGCTATTAAGGCCATCTTTGTTTCTGTAGATTTCATTCTTATGTTATAACGATTAGCTGTAATTAGTATTTAATTTACTGGAACAAGATAGTAGGTTCACTTTCCATTATAATTACAAAATTGGGTACTAGAAATGGTACTTGATATTTATTGTGACATTACCCCTATTCAAAATATGTTACTTTCTCTTTGTGCATTGTAGCTATAAACTCTTTTAGGAATTCTTCATCTATCAATCAAAGACTTCATTTTTCAAAACTTTTCCTTAGTGGCTTAAGGCTTAGTCAACCTACCTTCGTTGGGGAACTACAGACTTTAAGAAACTACCATAGGTTGTAGTTTTAAAACTCTCATGTGCTTGGAAATGAACATGCATTTTCAACGTGTGAATATGATTGAAAAAGTTCAATTATATTAATATAGTTGCTCTTATTAGGTATAGATAATGATTATTAATTGTGGACATGCTACTTAGCATTTTGCTATCATTTTATGCTTAATAGTGGATGTAGGGAGGTTTCCTACTATGTTTATTTTATTGCACGACTTCCTTTATGTGCTATAGTAGGCCAACAAGTGGACCACTTTAACATTAAAAAATGCACCATGACCCATGGTCCCATTAGCCTCATCTTTTTTTTTTTGTGTACTCCTCCTATTTCATTCTTTTTTTCCTTAAAAAATAATGGTTAAGATTAACATAAAAAGGCTTAGTAGCTTAAGGTTCAAAAGTTAATTTTAATGCAATTGGGTGAATGTTCTTTTTTATATGTTCTATATTTGCAACTATAAAATTATATATATGTGTGTGTGTGTGTGCGCGCGCGCGTAAGGAAACAACTAAATTTAAATAAAAAAAGTACCTTGAGATATTTATTTTTATATATATGCGGTTTGCTGAAAGTGTAATTTTGTATTATTGTGCTCCTTAATTCCAACTAGATTTGAAAAAATGTGGAAAGAATGTAGGAAGTGACATGCAATATACCTATGGCAGTGACTAACTAAAATAAATAAAATAGAAAAGAAAAAGATAATAGCCAAAAAGAGGATAGTTTTTTCTTTTTAAAGTACACTTATACCTAGCTGTCTATATGTTATTATGTGATTGATTGTATATTTCTTTCTCTCTTATAGTAGAGCACATAATAAGAAAGAATATGGATTCATAAAGCAGTTGTTGTTAAAGAGATTTGTTTAATGTGGTTAGAAGGTTTCTTTATTTGATTTGTATGCATAGACAATACATGTTATGTAACTTTAATTATTTTAAATTAAATTCAAATACTAGGAAGCAACATTGTAACATGATGTTTGTACGCTATGGATAGATTAAATGAGAAATCTTGATACTAATAATCAATTCAAACAATCTAGAGATAGAAATATTTATTACAAAGTAACCTTTAACTTACAGAAATTCTCCATTGTTTAGTTTGAGTAATATGCTAGTAGCACAGCATGTATTAAATTGAATATATTTAGATTTATTGTTATTATTATTATTTTTACAATCCCAACCATCCTTTTTTTTTACTTATGATATATATTTTTTATTTTAAAAAAAGAAAATTTTAAGATTAAACTATTGGAAGTTGAAAGTTTATTTTCATCTTACATTTTGTTTCTCTTAAAATAAAAAATTATCAAAATAAAATAAAATGTAAGATGAAACTATTTTAAATCACCATTTTTGTGTTAGCTAGAAGAGGAAGGAGTTCTTGTCATAGACATTCCTAGTCAAAGAAGATGGATGGACTGTGATAGAGTTAGCAAAGAATATTTGGAGTTAATAAGTTTCTACAGCATGCCTTTAGTGAAAAACAAGATGTAGAAACAATTCTATGTCCTTATAAAGAATGCATATTATGCTATTAAGTAAATCAAGATACAACATATGATCACCTTATGGTTAATGGTATTATATCATCATATGATACTTGGTTCCGTCATTAGGAGTCGATTGATGAATTAAATTGTATTGAAGAAACAATTTACACAGAAGTTGCTAAAGGTGGTGATTGGTTCCGTCATTAGGAGTCGATTGATGAATTAAATTGTATTGAAGAAACAATTTACACAGAAGTTGCTAAAGGTGGTGATAATATGGTAGAAATGATACATGATGCTTTGGGGGCTCTACCAAATTCATGGATAATAATGCTAGTGAAAGGGATGAAGTGAAGCTAAACTTAGAAGAAAATAGTGCCCAACCATTACAAAATCAACCTCATCCAGAAGGGGAGAAGTTTAAACAACTAATGAAAGATGCAAATGAAGAATTATACCTTAGATGCAAGAAATTTAGTAAACCTTCATTTTTTTTTTTTTTACATTTTTACCATATAAAATGGTTGTTCAAATGGACAAATAAACTTTTTTAATGCTTTGCTTGAACTATTGAAGGATGCATTGCCTGAGGGGGAAAAGTTACCTCCTTCTCACTATGATACCAAGAAGTTAGTTGAGGGATTGGGCTTAAGTATAAAAAGATCTATTCTTGTCCTAATGATTACATGTATTTTAGAAGATAAGGGGTGAATGATGATAAATGCTCAATTTATGGGGCTCCTAGATGGAAAACTAATAAGAAAGATTTACAAACTACAAATTCAAGTATAGATAAGAGAAAGCAGAAAAAAAAATTCCAGCCAAAGTGTTAAGGTATTTTCCTTTGAAACCAAGGCTGCAAAGATTATTTATGTCATAAAAAACTTCCATACTCATGAGGTAGCATCATAAAAAAGGCAATAAAGATGGAGTTTTATGACATCCTTTTAATTTTGAGGCATGGAGAAGTTTTGACACTTATCATCCAGAATTTGCTAAAGATCCTTGTAATGTTCACCTATTCTTACAACATAATGCAAAGTGTTTATTGTATATGGTTAGTGATTTTAATGCCATATAATCTTCTACCATAGTTGTGCATGAAGCAAGACTTTTTCATTCTATCTTTACTTATTCTTGGACCAAAAGGCCTTATAAATAACATTAATGTTTTCCTAGAACCTTTAATAGAAGAGTTGAAGGAATTATGGGATATAGGGTTGGAAACTTATGATACCTCTACTAAGGAGACATTTCAGATGCAAATAGCTCTTATGTGGACTATAAATGATTTTCCAACATATGGTGCTTTATCCAAATTATGCACTTGTGGTCAATTTGCATGCCCTTCTTACAACATAAGCACTAGGTCTAAAAGGCTTAAACATGGTAAAAAATTTTGCTGTACGGGTCATCGATGTTTCTTAAAGTCAGGGCATAAATACCAAAATGATGCAAAGTCATTTAATGGGCAAAGGAATTTAGTTCTGCACCTTGTCCAATATTTGGTTTATTGGTTCTAAATTAAGTTAAAAACATAAAGTTTACTTTTAGTAAGTTTAGTAAGGAGGTTAGTGGGGCGATGAAAAACACATGGAACAAAAGGAGAATTTTCTTTTTAATCTACCTTATTGGGAGTATAACTTGGTGCGCCATAACCTTAATATGATGCATATGGAAAAAATGTATGTGATAACTTGATTTACACATTGTTAGGTCTTGGTAAAAAAGCAAAAGACAACCTAGAAGCTTGGTTAGATTTGACAGAGATGAACATAAGACAAGGTTTATGGCCTTAGCAACAAGGAAAGGGGAGGACATATCTCCCTCCTACTTATTTCACAATGTCTTCAAAGGAAAAAGAAATGCTAAGTTTCCACATGGCAGTGCATCTAATATCTCACATTACATTTGTACACCAAAAATATTTGGATTGAAAACTCATGATCACTATGTTATAATGTAAGAACTTCCTCCTCCTACATTGTGAGGAACAATAGACCTACAGGTGAATATTGTTTTAATTAAGCATGCACATTCTTTCAAGTGCTCTATAGTAAAGCTCTTAAAGTGGAGAAGTTGGAGTTACTTAAAGAAAAAATATTACTAACCTTGTGTCATATGTAATACCATAATTATAGAGGACTCAATTCATAGTATAAATAGCTTATGGCATTTATTTGCATAAAAATCACATTTTTAGCAGTAGAAATAACAAACATCGAATGCTCAATTAATTCATTCTAGACTTTATGGACCATGTGAGTTTGCCAAATTCATTTTACATCCATAACACATTTGTTCAACCAGAATTATCACAATTTGAAGCTTAAAATTCGGGTTTGAGCCATAGAACACAAAATCACATCTCACCTGGCATTTTGTCATACATTTCATATTCTAATATAAACTTTGAAAAATTATAATTAATTCTAGAAAAATTGAAATGGTGCAAATTATACCATTTTGTAAAGCTAAGGATGTCACATAGCTGTTATAAATATTTCAAATCAAAACAATTAACTTTGCTTTACAAAAACAGATGGAATAGTAACACTAGTCACTAATGCATCTTACAGCTGAACTCAAATTTCAAAAATTCATTTCTCCCTCTACAGAGCCCAAAATGAGGTGCTCTTGGTGGCTTTAAAAACCTTATAGTGTCTAATATAGTCCTATAAAATTTCATAAGTATTGAACTTCATTGGCCCTTAAGTGACATAGAAAAACAAACTGACCACACGAACAGTAATAATGATAGTTTTTGTATAATTTAGTTAATTTTGAAAATTCATAATCAATTCTCTAGAGCTCCAAAAATAGTGATATTTATCTCTATGAAAAGATCTTGATGAGAACTATTTGCTATCCAAAATTCATACAAAAAATCATCCATTTGGTTAGACTTTGGTTCAACTCAAGAAAATAGTCAATTTGGAGTCCATAAAGGGGTCAAGATGCACCAAGTGGCTTTCTCATCATTCCACAACCACTTGTGCACGTCCAAAAGCATAATTAGAATATATAGAAGCATTCCAAATGGTTTAAATCACTATGGAACTCATTCTCACTATGGACGACAAAAACTCACATATGCATACCTTTGGTTCTGAATTCCATTCATACATGATATTTACATGCTTTGATACATGCTTAATAATTTACATCTTATAAACATCATATACATATATACTTTGACATTACATTATACAAAATCCTATCCTATTGTTCAAGTCTCATGATTCAAGCTCCTTGGCTTCCAATCCTTACTCCTTGAAGTTCACCTAGACATGTAGACATATGCAGAGAAAGAGTGAGATTTAAAAAATTCCAATAGCTCTTTTACAATTTCAAGTATACATACATGGCACATTTTCAAGTCAAAGAATGCAAGCTTATACTAAAAGCATCTTGTAAGCATACATAAACACTTTTTCATGTCATATAAACTTACATATTGTCTAGCATAGGTTCTAAGGATTTTTGGTCTAGCCTTATCCAATTCTTTGAAACTTTTGGATTTGTCTCATCTACTTTTTAGAACTTTTCACTTAGTCTCATTCATTCTTGAGACTTTTGGTTTTGTCTCACCCATTTTTAGGGACTTTTGGCATCTCCTCACCCATTCTAAGAGACTTTTGACACAACCTCACCCATTTAAGCCATCTTGCATTTAAAAACATGTTTCAAGAAGTATAATAGTACCATAGCATTTCATCAAAAGCTATGAACATATCTCATGGTTCAAACATACACACAAACTCCAATGACAATCAAATATCCAGGACATGCATGTAAGAAAGGTTAAAGAGTTACCTTGAATTAAGAATCACAAGCTTCGTTCCTTAAACTTTCCTTTCCCTTATTGGCCTCACACACACAACTAGGTAGGGCTTGATCATTTAGTCTAGACGCATCAAATAAGATACAATTATGTCATTGGAATAAGTTCTAGCCTTACATAAACTCTATACAAGCTCACTTTCTCTTATGACACCATTATGGTTTCATATAAGGCATAATGAAGCAACCCTTATAATTCATGATCTTAGCTCCAATTTCTCATTCAATCTAGGTCATATGACTCTATTTAAACTCATTAGAGTCATCTCTAAATCAATTTAAGGAGCCCAAATTCAAGTTACTTCTTTATATCTTAAAATGGAATCTAAACTTCCATCTCATAAACCATGACTTCTAAATTCAATCCCATGATTTTCTTAGGGTTTACTAATCATATCTAGGGTATTCCTATCCTTAGAATTAATTAAAACTCTCTCTAGATGCTTGAAGCATGCCTTGGCTAAGACATATAAAAGGAAATGGACCCATGGAGTTTTGTTATTTTTTCTTAGGGGATTGGCACTTGTGAAGCTTCCTAGATGTCTTATGAACTCATACATACTCTTGCATAGGTTAGACTATCCTTAGAAAGCTTTAAGAAGGGGTAGGTGCACTAAGAACTCTAAGTCACATAACTTGATTTCTAATGCTTTTCTTTTAAACTTAATTGTATATTCTTGTTTCTCAAACTCTAATACCCTTGTCTCTACCTTACTAGGACCTGAATTCCTTCCCTCCTTAATGGGCCTAGGTCTGGCCAAATAGTACCCATGGAGAACAAGCAAGAAGAAGTGAGACAAGCCATAAAGATTTGCCTTGTTTCTTAGCTTTTCTAAGGAGCTTTCAATTGCTTCCACTCCCTCCTTCAATTTCTCTCTTCCTCCTACTAAACCAGTCATGAGAAATCTTTAAATAAGTCATCAAAATCATAGGAAAAGAGAGGAGAAAGAGGAGAAAAGGTTTAGTAAAGAAAGAAGCATGAAAAAGTGGCCAAATTTTACCTTTTCAAGCTTGCTTTTTTCCTCCCTTGCCCTCCCTTCTTGTGCACCTCCTTGAGCAGAGTTTGGATTTGTTTTAGACCAGAAAAAGTCAATTATGAAGAAGGGGCAGAGGTGGGACATGTTTTAAGAAGGCTAAGGGTCATTTACATAACTTTTTAAAATTACAATTTAGTCCCTTATCTTTGTTTTTTTCTATTTAGGCTCATTTCAACTCCTTTTTTAGAACTATCTTTTTCATCATGAAATTTAAGTCGTCTAATTTATAAAATGCTTTTAGTTTTATCCAAATTAGATTTAAAACTTTTTTGAACGAATTGGTAAAAATTTTAGTCAACTAATATTCTAAAATGAAAACCAGAGAGGTTTTGACCATTCTAGGGGTTCCTATGGTTTTAGGGCCTTTGAGAACCCTAAAAAACTTGATTTTTCTATTTTAAAATTCATCTTTTAAGTTTTCTAAAAGTTGCCTAAATTTACAAGAATGCCACTACATCTTTTCATAATTTTTTATAGCTCTTTTGGCTTAAGTTTCCAGGCATCTCAAGCTTCACATCCTCATTTTTAAAAGCTTAGTTTATCTCTCTAATTTCATTTGGCTGCTATTCATATGATTTATAGGACTTCCTACAAAAATCCCTAGTTTATAAGCTTAGTTTATCTCTCTAATTTCATTTGGCTGCTATTCATATGATTTATAGGACTTCCTACAAAAATCCCTAGTTTATAGCCTTTTATGGAAAATCGGATGTTACATCATATGGAGAAACTCTTCCTTCCATCATTTTTTACTATCATGATATATTTGGTTATATACTTGGCAACTAAGGCCAAAATTGTAGGGCTTGTACATTATCATTAGATGTACCTAATTGAGAGATGAGAATAAAAAAGTAAGTTCATTATATATCATAAGTTGTACTTAATTACAAAAATATTGTATTACTAACATTTACATATACCGTAAATTCTTATCTACTTTAAATCATGTCTTCATAACCATGCATGCTGAGAAGGTTCAATAGTAGAAGCATAGAGCAAATGAATGTTTAACATTTTGCTTAAGATATATGGAGGGTGGAGATTCAAGGTCTTATTGATCAAGAAAACATGAAAATGAGCTTAAGCATGAGATAGATAAAGAAGAGCATCTTTTCCCAACTATTGGGCAACCATATGGCAAAATAAAAGCATTCACGATGGATGAGGAAACATACTTACAAGCGCATCAATATGTGTTGTTCAATTGTGAATATGATATAATTGAAAATTACAAATAGTGAAGGGTTTGTCTCTATATTATTGATTGTATTTGACTATATGTGATAACTATATTCATATAGGTAAGTTATGTATGTAGTGAACATATCACTGAGATTAAAAGATCTCATCGTAAGCATCGCCTTACCCAACATCAGCTTGATTGCTTTCATTTTCATATATTCCATGAATGGCTAAAGGAGCAAATAAGTATTATGATGTAGTCATTATTTACTTTAAGTTGGTAACTTGATACTTATATTGCGAATTGGTTAGGTTAAGGAGTTAAACCCCACATCTAATATCCAAAATTATCTAAAAGCTCTTACACAAGGGCCAAGTTACATTACAAGATGATTTAAAGTTTTCGATATTAATAATGGGTATCAATTTTGAACCAAACAATATGAAGAGTTCATGGAGGCGCAAAATAGTGGTTTTATGGTTGTTTCAAAGACAAAGAGCTATGGAAGTACAAGTGACAATATTCCTAAGTTAGCAAATATCATCTATTATGGTAGATTGAATGATATTATAAAGATAAATTGTTTTGAAGAATCTAAAGTTGTCTTATTTAAATGTAATTGGGTTAATGTAACCTAAGGTAAAAAAAGTTAAGGAAGATGAATTAGGTTTCACACTTATGAACTTCACACACTTAATACACTTTAGTGATCAAGAAAGTCATGAAACTTTTATGTTCATAGACCAAGCACAACAAGTGATATTTGTGCAAGATCCTTAAGATCATGCATGGTTTGTCTCGAGGCCAATTAAACCTTGCAAAATTTTTGATATAGGAGCAGAAAAGTCATCGACGCAGTATGAGCGTACTAACTTGAGGTGCTTAGAAAATATTTGTGATCTAAAACATGACAATAATGATTGGGTAAGAAGTGGTGTTAATGGAATAGTCATATTTGACTTCCAACCCTCCTCCAAATGATGGAGGAAATGATAATAAGTATAATAGTGATTTTGAATAAGATAGGTGATATCTAAAAATATTTTACTCTTTTGTCAAGTTTTATATTTCTTGTAATTGCATTTCTTTCATTAATCATGAAAATATGTTAATTTCCTTATTTAATTGTATAACAATTTTGTTTTACAATTTTGCAAGAAGAAAATTCACATATTATCATCACTAGAAAAAATAGCCTTAGGTTTGTGACTGAACACCATAACGAAGAAATGTGATCTTGTGTAAAGCAATTAATGCAAGCCCAAACACTTAAGACTCATGATGAAGGGAACTATAGTGCTGGAACTGATGATGAGCAAAATGATGACTTAGGTGACATTGTTAAAACAAATAATTGCTTTATATTTTTTAAATCTATCAAACTTTGAATCATGACATTTAAATATTTTCATATTATGCTCACTGGTGGAAAGGAAGGCTCGTCGCCTTATGTAACACCATATACTTCTAGCTTGCTTCTTATCATTTTTAAGTTTCCCATGATTAATTGCACAAAAGGGAATGGAAGATGGCATTAAAATAATGCCTTATTTCGCGTTGCGTAGCGTATGAAAATTCCATTCGGTGTCACGCGAACCATATGAGTTCATACATCACATTCTCATATTTACTTACATACATACAACTCATTTGCATCACCAAATTTGGCCCACAACTTATGGAATTCAAAGGGGAGCATCAAACTCACACTATTATTTTCGGCCAAATTCTCAATTTTTCTATCACAACTTCAGAAATTCATAACTAAATCCACAAAAATTGAAACTTAACAAAATTTACCATTTCAGAAAGCTCTAGATGTCTACGCCATGGTAAAAATAATTTCATCTCATGAATAATTAAGAGAAGAACATTTGACATCCGAAAAGCTACTAAGGTCGCTGCTGTCTGGGATACTAGTTCAGTTTACTGATATGAAGTTTCAGAATTCAGAACTAATTTTATAAAATTTGGAATCATATATTCATGGTCACTATAGAAAACTACACATGTCTAATTTATCCTAAAAATATATCCAAGCCATGAAACATAACACAGGAAGCGTTTGACACGCGAAAAGGGGCAAAGGTTTGGACAGCTACTGGTATCGATGCAAGTGTCTACTATAAAATTCGAAAATGTCCAATTAATTCCAAAAAAATCTAATCCATCCAAATGATACCAATTTGGAAATTTATGAATGTTAAATTTATGGTAAAAATAGACTTAGACCAGATCAAGTACGTTTAACTACTAAAATTCAATAGAACAGTGATTCAGGTCGTGCTACACTATTGTTGCTATTCCAGAAATTCAAAAATTCATATCTCTTAGCTCAGACCTCCAAATGAGGTGATTCCAATTGCTACAAGTCTCTGTGAATGTCTAGTTTCTTCCTATAAAATTTAGTAGTCATTGGACCACATTTTCCCCTTAGATGACATAATTTCACAACTGACTAAATGAACAGTATTGGTGCAAATCCGAAATTCTGATACCAACTTTGAAAAATCATAGAAAATTCCACAGACCTCTAAATGACATGATATTTAGCTTTCCAAAAATCTCTAGGCAAGATCTAGTTGCATGAAAAATTTCAATTCAAGAAGAGGTCATGTGGTCAGACTTTGCCATAGCTCAAGAATATGGCAATTTTAGTCCCAACAAGAGGCAAATTTGGTTCACATGAGTCATCCATTGTTCCACACACATTTGAATAACTTAAAAAGCATAAATATAGCATAAATAAGTCCCTCATAAGGTCTAAACCCTCATGTAACTCAAATTCACCATGTCACTTCCACAAACATACATGCACAAGTGGGCTCCCAAGTGGTCAATTCTATTCATTAAACTCTATTCTTGATACATACACTAACTTTTCATACTTTTACACTTTTTCAAAGTGTCATAGTTCAAAAATAAAATTTATATATCTAATTTGACATTCTATACATCATAGTACATCAAAAATGGAAAGATTTGCTAAGAGATGGAGATTTAAGCTCCTTAGCTTCTATCCCTTGGATCTTGAACTTCACCTAGATCATATGAGATGAGAGAAAGGAGGGGGTGAGATTCATTGAATCTCAATAGCTCATACACCTATTCAAGCACATCTTCAAGGCATAAAACATGTCAAAGGTACAAGTATGCAATCAATCAATCTATGAAGCATTCATCTTTCACATTTTTTGTGTCACAAACTCATGTCAAGCACAAGAATGAGTTCTAAGGACTTTTGGTTTGGCCTCACCCCATTTTTAGGACTTTTGGATTGCTTCACTCTTGGTTCTTGAGACTTTTGACTTAGCCTCACCTATGCCATGAGACTTTTGGCATCTCTTCACCCACATTAAGGGACTTTTGGCACTACCTCACCCTTATGAGCCATTTCCACCATTCAAAGACATTCAAGAAAACATATTGGTACCAAAACAGCAACATAACTTTAAGTGGCATATCTCAAACATATAAACATACACACAAGCACACAATGACACCATATGCAATAAGAAAATGTAACAAGAAAAGGTAGAGAGCTACTTTGGTGCAAATTTAAGCTTTACTTTGTTTGTTTCTTCTCCTTTTCGGTCCCACAAACACAAGGAGGTGGGGTTGGATTTCCTTGGCCTATTTACAATAAAAAATACTTAATTATACTCTTGGAATAAGTTATGACATCCAACTCACTTTTAAGACTACACTTTGTTCTATTTGTCACAATATGGTTCCATTAAGGACCTAATGAAGCAACTACCATAATTAACATTCTTGGGTCCATTCTCTTGCCATATTTAGACCTCTTAACCTCATTTAAGGTCTTTGAAGCCATCACACACTCACTTTCACAAACCTAGGTCCATGTTGCTTTATAAGGTTATATTATGGAAGCCATTGCCTCATCTCCCAACCTAAGGCTTCTAAATTTTTTCCAATGGTTTCTCCCATCTTCTAACATAATATAAAGTCCCAAACCAAGGTTAGAACAAATTAAAACATCCCCTAACCTAATGAACCTAGCTTGGCTGAAATATACACCATAATGGTGGTTCATGGACTTTGTGATTTTTCCTTGATGGGAGAGCCACTTGGGAGGCTTTCTAAAGGTCTTAGGAGCTCAAGGAAACATTCAAAAAGCCAAGAAAACATTCACAAAAAATCAGATTTTGCAAAACCCTAGAAAACACTACACTTTTCTAACTTGTTTTTTATTGGTTTTTCTTAGAATTTCTTGCCATATTCCATCTCCCCATGGCCTAAAACCCTTGTTCCCTTCTTGTATTTGGATAGAACATCCTCCCCTCCTTTGGTTCTATTCTTGGTTGAAATACACACAAAGGGAGGGGGAAGAGAAGATGCAACAAAAAGCAAAGATTACCTAGGGTTCAAGTGAGCTTTTAAGTGTCTTTCTCCTTCATTCTCTTCTCCTTAGCAAATTCGAAATTCTCCCCTTAGGTCTGGGTCAAAAACAGAACCAAATCATTCAAAAAATCCATGGAAAGAAAGGAGGAAGAGAGGAGAACAAGATTGGAGGAAGATGGAGCAAGAAATTTCATGAAATTACCTAGTTTCTCCTTGGGTTTCTTCCTCTTTTTCTCCTCCCTTTGGTGTGCCTAAGAGAGCTGAAGATTTTCTGTATTTTGGGCAGAATGGGTCGTGCTCATTAAAGAGGAGAAGAAGGGAGAAAAGTGTGGAACTCTTTAGAACATTTAAGAAACTATAAATTTTAATTTTGTCCTTCCGTAATGATAATGTTGTTTCAGCTTCGTTTTAGCTCCTTTTTGAGAATCGTCTTTTCTATCATAAAAATCAGGTTCCTAATTTAATAAAATGCCTTTGGAATCACTCAAATCAGAACTAAAACCTTCTCGAATGAATCTGTCAAAGTTCATGTCAACCGACGTTGGAAAGAGTACACCGAAGAGGCTTTACCGGTCCTGGGGCTTTCCATGGTTTTTGGGACCTCTGAGAACCTTGGGCAACTCAAAATTTCCATTTAAAAAGCCCTTCTAGGTGTTTTTCCAAAATTACATTTATTTACGAAAATGTCACTAGCCTTTTGGAAAATTTTTCGAATCGCTCTAACCCTAATTTTTGGGCAACTCAAGGCTCAAATCCTCATTTTTTATTATTTAAAATTTTATTCAAATTTTATTTAGCTTTGAATCACTTATCTCAGGGGACTTACTTTTCAAATTGGCTCGTTCCAGTGATTGTACAACGTACTGGGCATTACAGCTTGTGCTATTAAAAGATATATGGAGTTTGCCTCTAAGAAAGATAGTTGCTATGCAAGTCAATTTTCATAACTAAGCTATAAGAAAAGAGGGTCGAAAGCTTGTTAGCTTTATTGGCATTGTAGCTAGAACTCCAAAACTAACACCTTTAAGCATAAATGATTGGAGAGCATTTCCTAAAGATGAGAACAAGAAATTGATGGAGTTTGTGAAGGTATAATAACTATTAATATAGTTGTCTTATTTTTGTCATACATGATTTAAGCTTGTAATTTTTGCTTATATTTTTGTAGAAGTTCTCAATTCCAAACATGGTAATGAATTTGTCAAAAAATCACTAGGGAAGAAATGGAAAGATGAAAAATATGGTTTGGAGAATATGTATTTGGTAAAGTATATGACCAAAGATGCCTTACAAAAAAGTAGACCTGATTGCATACCAAGGGACCAGTAGACTAGCCTTATTTCTTACTAGATTTTTGATAAAGCCAAGGTATCAATGTTGGACACCTTAACAAAATTAAACATACATACATATTTAGTAATTACATTTTTTTTATATTTTATAGAAGGCTTACAATGTTTTTCTTTAGTTTTTATAAATAAATTATCTAAATGTTGTATTTCTTTTGCAATGACAGAAGTGTCGCCAAGCAAATATAATGAATAGGGCAAAGTAAAAGATGCCTCACACAAGGGGATTCAAAAGCAATGCATGTTTAATAGATGAAAATGTATTCACATATAAATTAATTACTACATATAGCATTTATAAATAACATTTGGCTTAAGAATTTGTCTACTATCAATTTAATTGCATTAGGCTAAATTTGGGATAGAGCCTATGAAAGCTAAAATATTTATAGAAACTTATAAGAAGTGTAAAGATGGAAGACCATTGGATGAGGAGTCTACAAAAACAATTACAAGATTTCTATTTATGAACTTGTTTTTCTTTTTTAGCTTTATTAGTATAGTCTTTTTATGTAGTTTCTAGAGTTTTAATAGTAGGCTTGTTGAAGTGTTGTTTATGTAGTTGCTCATTTATGTTAATGTTAAGCATTATTTGGACATCATTAATTGTACTCAGGATATGATGAAAGAAAAGTTAAGCAATGTTAAAACATCTAATGAACAAACTACTAAAAGTGTTGCTTACGAAGGATATGTGTATTCCCAAGTGTTGAGAAGTGAAAAAAGTGGTCATGTCTATGGTTTAGGACTTAGTCCTACTCCTTTTTTATTTTATCATTTCAGGTCATACACTATAATTTTTATTCTGCTGCAAAATAGCTCTTTGTGATCAAGCTCAAGATTTGAAAAATGATCATATCTATTGTCTTGTATTGTAACTTTATGTGATGATACTATTTAGTTAGTAGACTTATGGTATACTTTTATATATTTTGTTATTAACATATATAAAATTAATGACAAGTAGTTGTTCTTTCAATTATAGAGTTAATGAAATTTGTTTTTACCGAATGAGTTATAATATTGTTTTCTATTAGAATTATTAAATTATTTTTTAGGACAAATACAAATAGTCAATTGTAAAATTAGTTTTAGTAATCATAACAATTGTTAGCATATAATTGCAACTATAAATCTTTTTTACTGACAATAAAAAATATGGTTAAATGTCGATTAATCATATATGAAATCAATTTTAGTAACCATAATGTTTGCTTGCATATAATTGCCACTATAAATCTATTTTTATGGACAATAAAAAGGCTATTAAATATTGATATTAGTTAATTATGGAATTAGTTATAATAGCGATAACAATTGTTAGAAAAAGATTGCAGCTATAATCCACTCTTTTTACTGGCAGTGAAAAAAGTCATTAAAGGTTAACATTAGTCAATTATAGAAAACTTTTTAATAGGCCATAACATTTGCAACTACATGATTGTCGCTAAAAGCCCTTTACTTTTAACAGTAATTGATTAGGTCTTTACCAACAATTGTCATTAAAGCTTTTACCAACCCTAAATACACTGGCAAATAATTAATTATTGGTAAAAGTTCTTGCAGCAATTATAAAGTATTGGCTGCTAAAAATCTATTTTGCTGTACTAAATTACTAGTAATCATGATCTAAATCGCATGAAATACTAAAAATTAAACATCCACTTCCAGCTAAGTACTTGAAACCTTCATAGGACTTGGTGTTAAAGTTCATCTCGAAATCGCATTGTGTTGACATAACATTTGTTTGTCCTCTTCTCAGAGAAATTGACTAAAAAAAGCAGGCAAGAAAATATGTTTTATCCAGTATTGTACGAGTATATGTTCGTATAATATCTTCTATTTATTATTTCTTTTCGTTGTTCGCATTGTGTGCTACGTTGTCGAATATGGCTCTCTCTAAGTTGGTAATAATTTGATTAAATTATATATATATATATATATATATTAATTAAAAAAAATGATGGTCCTCGGCCTTTATTTGGACCCAAGTTGTCCTCGGTCTTCAACAACCATGTGACTGATTCTTCGGCTGCTTCCTGTGGTGCAGCTTGCTTAATCCGAGACTCCTAGTGGTACTTTTTTTGCGTTCTGGCGACATCTTACAGCCTGGGTTATGCATGTGAACACCAAGATCGAAAAGGAATCTGCTATAACGAATTCCAGGGACGGATCCATGAAGTAGAAGAAAGAATATGGTGGAGAGCTGCCAAACAAATGCTACCGACACGCATACGCTACGCTACCCTATGCCCTACAAACTCTTTCGTTATTATTATACTTTAAAATACATATTTTCCTTGCACACGGAGTTGTTGAACAACTAAAATATGTAGACCGTCGGCTCAACCTTCAGTATTAGTTATCCTTTTTCCATTAATTATTATTATTAAAGTTAGTTGAAGCGCTTTTCATGGAGAACTTGCACACTTTGTCCACTTAATTAATATGTATGTATACAACTTTTGGCTTTTCCACGAAAACGTGACGGTGAGAGGAATCTTAACAAACAATGAAATGTATACATCTCTGTTAATTAATATTAATTTGTTGTCCGTCATTCATATAATTTCGAGGGGGAGTCACGTGCGTTGCTCAATTTCGATCGAAAAGCAAGGTCACGTGAAATTTCGGGGTCAAGCTCTGTTACGTATACTTGTAAGGCTACGATTGACCAAAAGCGATTCCTGAAAGTCTACCAATTAACTCGTAACAAGTAACTATCAAAAAGTGCCACATCAGTGACAGAGCTTGACCCAGGGATCGATATCTTTGGTATCCTATATGGGTGTTGCATATTTAGTTTTTCAAAGTTCAAAACACCATAATGGTCGATTGAATCAATGAATTAACCATTACGTGTTTTGAATTTTTTATTTAATGCTATTTTACTATATTACAAATAAAGAATTGTATAAATTATTTGAATAGGAACTTATTTTTTTCTTTATTAAATTCTGTTGAAATTGCACAATTTTTTTTCTTTTAAAATATACATTTTATCTAATTTTAAATTTTTTTACTAAAATATTTATGATTTTTTTGTCATGACTAAAATATCCTCTATCAATACAAATATAAATTAATTTTTTTTTGGGTGAGATAGAGCCCATGCTATTTAATAACCTATATAATTTTACTTTTATTATTTTTTTCGTTAAATTATATCTACATATATATAAATAAAAATAAGCAAATTAAATTTTTATTTTTATTAAATTTAGCAAATCCTAAACTGATTGTTATATATTTTTTAAACTAACAGTTAATGTGGCGCAAGTCTTCCATACGAAAATATGATAGTTTTAAAGGTTTTCTCTTTTTTATTTTATGCAAATTGACTAATAAATTAGAACTTTTAATTCTAAATAACTTTTTGTTGTACTTATTCAGACATTATCTATTAATGACCTAGTTTCTTAAAATTGTTTTAAAAATAATTTTGGTTCCAAATAGTAAGTAGCTTTTTGTATTAACAAATATATTCTCTTTAGTTGCTATATTTAAAGAAGGGTATTTTAGTTTTAAAAATATATATATTTAAGCTGATCTAGGGTATTTTGGTCAACAAAAATTAAAAATTAAACTAAAGTATTGTGAAGAATATATTTTGTCCAAACTTCATTTTAAATTTCAAAATAAACAATTTGGAACAGCAAATTTGGACCTTCTATATAAATTTGTATAGTTTAGATTTCTGTTTTTTTTTATATATATTCTTTTCAATTCTAACCATTAAATTTTTTATTTTAAAAGAAGCAAAATGTAAGATAATAATGAACAAACTATTGATAAAACTTCAAAGGCTATTTTCATCCTACATTTTGTTTCTTTCAAAATAAAAAAAATGTAAAATGAAAAATAGATGATTAAAAAAATATAAGATACAAATTTTGATATATAAACGATCTAATCCATATTTGTTGAAAAAAAGAGCATATTATTGCCACATAAATGACATTAACCTAAAGGGGCGATGATTAACATACTTACCCTTAACTAATTTGACAATATCTAGAAGAAAATAAGGGATTTTTTTAAAAAATAAAACATAAAGTTGTAGAACCGAACTAGCAATTTCGCCATACATAAATTACCAGTGTATTGCACAGCTAATTTAGCCATGTTAGTTATTTTAATTTTTTTTTTTAAATAAACAATCTCTTCCCATCTTAAAGGTAGGAGGAAAAATAGTATAATAAAGTATCCTTTAGATCAATTAGCTCTAGCATATATATATATACACACACACAAGCACATACATAGAGTATCTTTTCAACCAATCAACTCTAACTTACCAATTTATTGATGCTAGACTCGTTTTCAAAATTAAAAGAATATTAATTTAAATTTTATTTTTGGAACCAAATTTTAAAAAAAATAAAAGAAAAAAATACTCATATAGATATAATAAATTCAGGATGGACAAAATTCATTAAACCTTTAAAGAGAATGATAAAGTTGTACCAAAAGATTCAGTCTATGTTTGGTTAGAATATAATGTAATGAATAATGTAATGAGTTTGTAGTCTATATTATATTTGTAAAATTATTATTTAATAGTATTTATATTTTTTATTATTTTTTTAAAAATAGGGATATAATAATTATATTTTATTAATTTTATTTACTTTTTTTAAAATTTTTTTCTTTTATATATTTAATATTATATCTTACCAAACATAACCTCAAAAAAGGATGCTTAATCAAATTTAAAAATAATAAAAAGGGCCGAGCTTTGAAAATTTAGAATATTTAATTATGAACTCGTCCTTATTTATTTTTTATTTTCTTATGTTTCCCTTAAATAAATAGTTTGAGTAAAGTGGGTTTTTGTTCTGTTTTTAATAATAGTCATTATTTGGGGTCCATTCTCATTTTCTCGCGATCTAAATCAATTAAGCCCCAATTTCGAAGTCCCTGGCCACAGTCCCAGGAGTTTGTGATTGAACCCATGTCAATATTAAACTTTCAAATATATTGAAAAATTTTAAATCTTAAAATTATTTTTTAAAAATTTAAATTATGTAACAAAATTATAATTCATCATTTTAAATTAAAATTTTAAATTCTTAAATCTTTCAAAGTAATTTTAAATTTTAAAATTTTTAATATAAATATCTTAAAATTAATATCTCAATTTTAATTTTTCCCTTGAACTTACTTCATCGATTTCCATTTTCAATTTGTTATAATTAGCGGTTCTCTCTGGTGCCTTTTAAGCGCGGCTCATTCATATTTTTACCAACACGGATCCTTTATGGTCGCTGAGGTGCAGTCAAAGTCTTTTGACCTTTTTTATTTTTATTTTTGTAAAGATACAAGTTTTAAGAATAAAGATAAAAATTATAATTATAATGTCAAAATTTTCAATTATAAGAAAAAAAATTATACTTTAAAATTTTAATTGTATAAGATATTTAAAATTTTTTAAATATAATTTTTTTCTTATATTTAAAACTTTTGACTCCATAAACATAGATTTTATCTTCATTCTTAAAAATTGAAACTCAAAAAGAAAAAGCGCCAAAAGGACTGTGACTAGCGAATCTATCCTCCTCTTATTACTGCTCTTGGCCTATATTCCACATATATATATATATATATATTCTTAAAGGTTTTAATATATGATTAACCTATACCCCTGAATTAATGCAAACTCTCTTTATTATTTGGAAAATCTGGTCATGATTGGCTGCTATAGAGTGATGAACGTCCGTTCCTGGATGTTTTTCCTAGCACTCATTACTGAATGGGAAATTGAAAGGCATTTATGGCCTTGAAAACCATCTTAACTGGGAAGTTTGTGTTGGATCCATTCAAATCTCTCAAGTGAGAGTTACTCTACATCTAGCTAACACATGGCAGACAGTGCCGTTAGTTTCCTGGTGGCAAATTTGCCTCGGCTACTCTTACAGGAGTATAATTTGCCTGGAGCTGCAGCGGAGAAAATCAAACTGCTTCACGATCAGATGGGAATACTGACTGCCATTCTCAAGGTCTCAGAGCAGAAGCGAAACAAGCATGAACTAATCACACAGGTGGTTGGCCAAATAAGGGATGTTGTTCATGAAGCTGAGGATGTCATTGACACTTACATCTGCGACCTTAACCGGCAAAGAATCAAACCTTGGTTGAACCTAGTCAATTATGTAAATCACTCAAAGCTACTTCACAATCTTGCAAACAAGATAGAGAAAATCAGGCTCAGGATTGAAGCAATACAAAGCAATCAGCAATTTGCCATGGAATTCCCTCATGAATACCATGGAGAAGCAGAGTCAGCGACAGATTTGAAGAAACGCAGGAGAGAAGTTGAGAAAGATGATGTGGTAGGCTTTGACGACAACTCAGATGAGGTGATCAATCGACTCACGGGTGGGCATGGAGAGCGTGAGGTCATCTCCATCATTGGTATGGGTGGCCAGGGCAAAACCACTCTTGCTCGGAAGATCTACAACAATGATCAGGTGAAGAGATACTTTGATAGCTTCGCATGGACTGATGTTTCTGAAGATTGGGAAGCTACCACACTATTGCTCAACCTTTTGGCTTAAGTGGGATCAAGTAGTTATCAACAAAAGAGTATAGAAAATCTAAAACAGGAGATCCAAAAAGAATTGGATTTAAGTAGTTCTAAAGAAATGAGTATGGAGGATCTAATAAAGCAGAAAATCCATGAAAGCTTGAAGGGAAAATGATATCTCGTTGTCCTTGATGACATATGGAGGCCTGAAGTATGGGATGCCATACAAAATGCTTTTCCTGATGACAAAAATGGGAGCAGAATATTGATCACTAGTCGCTTTGATCAAGTTGCTCGTGTTGCAAATGCATCTCCTACGTCTATGTATAAGCTTCCATGTCTCAGCAAAGCACAAAGCTGGGAACTCTTATCTAAGAGGGTGTTGAGGGGAGAAAATTGCCCTCCTGAACTAGAAGATCTTGGCAAACAAATGGCTGAAAGTTGTGATGGTTTACCATTATCCATTGTGGTATTAGCAGGCATTTTAGCAAAACTGGAGAGGTCTAAAGCAGCTTGGTCCATCGTCCATGGAAATGAAATTTGGCATCTTCTTCAACAAAAAGACAAATGCATGAGCATATTGGCATTGAGCTTTAACTACTTACCACAGCATCTGAAACCATGTTTTCTTTATGTTGGTCTTTACCCTGAAGACTACAAAATTCCAGCTAGGGAATTGACCCGTCTATGGGTAGCAGAGGGGTTAATACAAGGAGATACCGGCAACAAGCAACCAGAAGATGTTGCTGAATACTACTTTGTGGAGCTCATTGACCGAAGCTTGATCCAAGTTGAACACAAGAGGACTGATGGGGGTGTGAAAACATGTCGTATTCATGATCTTTTGCGAGCACTCTGCATAGAAGAAAGCAGGAAGGAGAAGTTCTAAGACATCATTGCTAACAATAGCAGTTCAAATCTGGCCAACCCTCGAAGACTATTCCTGTATCAGAAAGGTTCAACCTACCTATCGTCCAGCCTTGGTGCTAATCATTCATCTGTGCGTTTTTTGATTTTCTTCGCCAATGATAAACCTTTTGAGAAGAGCTATATTTGTCTATGGAAAAACAAAACAAATTCAATATATTGGAAATCAATTTTGGAGGACTTTAAATTGGTTCGTGTCCTTGATATCTCTAGGGTTTCGATTGAAAGAATTCCTAATCGGATAATGCAACTAATGCATCTGAGGTACCTAAGGATAGAGATAAAGATTTCATTCATTCCAGATGAAATATGTAACCTATGGAATTTAGAAACTCTACATGTGGGGGGTTCATATTCAGTGCAATTGCCTAGGAAAATAAGGAAACTTAATTGTTTAAGGCATCTTTTGCTCCCTGGAAGTCCGAAGACGCCCCCTCTTTATGGTCCTTTAGACAATCTTCAAACCCTTTCTGTCGTTGCACTTGAAGATGATCTGGGTTCCTTCTTTGCCAATATGCGAAAGCTGAGAAAATTGGGATTGTACTACAGAGATGAATACCGTTGGAATCCGGGTAAGTTCTGGCAAACCCTTCCAACCTTATCCGATCTAAAAACACTCAAGATTTTTGAGACTGCTATCCTTCCAGAACACGTAGGTTTGTTTCCTTCGAATCTGACCAAGATAACATTGACGTCTTCGCAAGAACTAGATTTCATGTCTTGGAACTTTTCGGAGGCATTCCCAATCTCCAGATTTTGAAATTATCTTTTTTAAGAAATGTCGACATTGACTGCAAAAGTGGACTTTTTCAAAAGCTCGAAGTCTTTCAAATGGCATATATAGGATGCAAAAATTGGCATTTGACCAGAGGTGCAATGCCTCGCCTTCAAAGCCTGTCCATTTTTTCCTGCTACCGCTCGATGAAGCTCCCTGATGAACTATAGTCATTGTCTGATTTGCGAAATGTGGTAGTGTCTAACCCATGGGGAGAAATGGCAGATTATCTCGCAAAACTAAAGATGAAGGATGGATGCAAGCTTACAATCCTTTAATGCCGCAGAAGATTGATAGATTGGCCAGAATAACTAGTACATCATCTATCTTCCACTCTTCTCTTATAATTTACATAATTGTTAGTTGTCGTCACTTGTGCTCTGTATTGTTGTTGTTGCTCTGCCATTTATTGTTCATGTTTTTGTTGCCTTTGGCATGATCAGGAGGGGACATAATGCAAATGTAATTAAATAATAATTGGGATGGATAACCTGAATGTGAATTTAGAAAGAGTTACAAAAACTAGATTTAGACTTCACCACAAGACTTCAGTTGAGATGAAAAATGGCAAGTTTATCTTAATCGTAAAATTCCAATTTAGATGAACTAAGGTGATAAAGTGAAAGTATCAATTCAATTCTTATCATTTTATGTTCCAAACAATAGAATAAAAGGATTACTGAATTTTGGAGGGTTAACTTAGTAATTGTATTTTACATATGGCATTTATTTCATGAATAAAGCATTCATTTTGAAATGAACTTTATTATTGAAATTATATTTTATAATGAAAATAAAATATTGATTGCATATTTTATATTAAAAAAATTGATCGAATGTGACTTGACAGACATTCGATCACCTTAGGGATAATAAAAATGAAGAGTAATTTATCTAGTATACAAATATTAAAGCCCTCATTAGTTCTTCTAACTACAACCATAAAATTAATGGTTAATTAAGTTACTTTATTGGTTCCTATAGTATCATTAAATGTTTAATTTGGTTTTTATAGTTTAAAATTTTTTTATTAGATCCTTATAATTTTAAACAAAATTTAATTTAGCCTCTATCAATAGACTTTCGTCAATTTAACATTAAATTTAACTTACATAACCAATTATGTGTCATCTTAACATTCATAATATATATGATTCAAGCCAATTTACCCAAATTATTTTACATAGATTGCATTATATTTGATACATGTGAGTTCATTTTATTTTATTATCTATATCTATACTTTTTGTTGGCATAAATCATATATATACATAATGTTAAAATGGTGCATAATTATTTACATCAACAAAAATTTATAGTAGGGAAGAACTTTAAAAAATTTTAAATTATAAGAATCTAATTACAAAATTTTAAACTATACACGACTAAATTAAAAATTAAATGAAATTATAGGAAGTAAAATAATGATTATTTCACCAAAATTAATGATATGTACCGTGTGAAATCTCCTAAATCATCTTGATTTCTTATTTTTAATCAACAAATAGTTAGTTTTCATATGATCGATCTTTTTTTATAAGAAAAATTGAGCAAAAGATATTAATTCTTCTTTCTCTGTTTGTTTTTAATTTCAGGAGCTAATGTTAAAGCTCGAACTCTAAATCACAGTGTGCTGATTTTTGCTCGTTATCAACATCAATATATGTGTATGTGTGTGTGTGTGTTTTATTCGGTATTGTATGCATATTTGTTTGTGTAATAATTTTTATTTTTGCTTTTTTCGTTGTTGAAATTGGACCCTATGTTGTTGAATATGTCAAACTTGGCACGCTTTTATATAGTTTGTTAAGCAAGACAAGTCTCTGGATTTTATATTTTTGTATGTCCTTTTGCAAGATTCGATTTATTGAAATAATTTTTGTTTTCTTTTTCTATCAACGCCATTTTTTATGTGGTCTTGTTTTTTAAATTTTTGTGAAAAGTTAAATTATATACTTAACCTTTATATTTTCTCTAAGTCTTTAATTGAGTCTTTATATTTTTCTTTTTCTTTCAAAGACGAATCCTTACACTTTTCCATTATTTTCAAACAAGTCCAAGACAATAGTTTTTGTTAAAACATCGTTAAACTTATGCTTGTGAGCTAACAGATTGCTAATGTATCACAAGTCCAAGTTAATTTTAGTTTGGTCCCCAAACATTCAATTTTCTTTTATTTTTGATGCCAATGTTTCCACTTTGTTTTTAATTTGGTCCTTCATATTTTATTATTATTTTTCCCAGATTAGTACTTCCCATTAACATCTAAGTATTCTATTGGCCAGGTTAACAATTTTGAGAGTGTTACAACAAGCATTTAAAGTTAGGATGACGTACTGTTACCATCTCTTAAGACATGCACCATAGTATTACCAAATTTAGGTCTACTTGAAATTGCACCTTGTTGGGCCAACACACTCATACCATGTGCCTCACTAGTTATTGGTTTTTGACTCTTATTGAGAAAAATTACTCTTTGCAAAAAAAAAAAAAAAATCAGTTAGAGACAAATTTTTTCTCCCTCTAATTCACTTGAAATCCATTTCAGAGATGGAAAGGTAGGGCCAGAAATTAAAAGTAGAATTTGAGACAAAATTTGTCCCTAATCTTAATATGCGATATTTCGAGAATTTTTTCTTTTAGCATTTATTTGTAATTAAATATTTATTGTTAGTGAATGAATCTATCCCAAAAAAAAAATATTTACTTCTAAAATCCTATCTCCCTTGTTTTTCCTCACATTCACTCACACTAATATTGTTGGACACAATCACTTGAATTCTCTCATTCAAACATCCAGTCATTGCCTTCATCTTTTGGCTCGATGAGTCTCAAGACAATATTATTAGTCCCAAAATAATAATAAAATATAAAATCAATAAATATTAAAATTGCTTGATAAATTTCATAAAATAATAAATAAATAAGTTATATATATATATATATAATTAGGGCCTGTTAGTCTATTAAGCAACTAAATTCTACTTTTTTAAATTTCATGAAAATATTCTCGAGCCAAGTGAGAAAAGTATAACCATTTATTCTCTTCATATCATCAACAATAATAATGTCACGACTCAAAATTCATAGTCATGATTTGCATATAGACTAAGCTAACTTCAAGCTAGCTTATCCTCTCATGCATATTGAATAATGCCATACTTTGACAATTTAATTTATAATACTTAATCCATTCACATAAAATCATTAGGGATTGTTGAAAATCTAACGAAATCTCCCCTGACACCATAAAAAAAATATAAAACAGTCATAATAGATATGACTATAAGATCCACAAACACTAGTTTTCCTTCAAAGAGACCAAGCTAGACAACCATCATAGCCACAACATCATGGAGTCTATGGACATGAAGCCATTTGCAAGAAAATGAGGCATACCCAAGGACTTCTAAGAGTTAATCAAACTCCAAAGTGTGTGACTCGAGTACCTATATTACTCTCAAAGGGTAAATATAAAAAAAAAAAAAGTTATATAGACTTTGAAGTGCGTAATTAACAAAGAGAGTGAAAGGAAAAACAAGTATATGGATGAGTTCTTTGCAATGCACAAGAACCGGTCACCATAAAATAAATTATTTAACTTAATGAATCCAAATGAGTCAAACATAAGAAGACTAATTAAGTAAAAGTAAGCATTTACAAAATTGATATTAAGAATAAAAATGAGCACTTACAAGGTAAATATTAGGAATAAAATTGCTGTTCACTAAGTTAAATTAAGAAAAAAAACAGTTTTCAGAAAGTAATTATCAATAACAAAAAGTAGCATTTACTAAGTAAATATTAAGAGTAAAAATTAGTGTTTACAAAATAAATATTAATAAAATAAAAGTAAGCAAGTTTTATATGAGAGAACGGCATAATACTAGTCATTATTGATAAAGATAGTTACACCACTTTAGCAGCTTCTTGCCCTCTTATGGGCAGTTACACCTAATGAGTTTTTCACAATGCACAAGAACCAATCACCATGAAATAAATCATTCACCTTAATAAATATAGATGAGTCAAACATAAGAAGACTAATTAAAGTAGACGTGAGTGTTTACAAAATAAATATCAAGAATAAAAATTAGCACTTACAAGGTAAATATTAAGAATAAAATTAGTGTTAACAAAGTAAAATTAAGAAAAAAATTAGTTTTTACAAAGTGATTATTAAGAATAAAAATTAGTGTATACCAAGTAAATATTAAAAGTAAAAATTAGTGTTTATAAAGTAAATATTAAGAAAATAAAAATAAGAAAATTTATATGAGAGAACCACATAATCCTATTAATTTTCATTAGACCACATTGGCAACTTTTGTCCTTTTGGAGACAACTACACTTAATGGATAGCTCCTTCTCTATTTTATCATACCATTACAATCTATTTTATAGGTGCACATAGATTGTTACCATCACTAATGGTTACAAGGTTTTAACATAGATTCCTAACCAATAATTTTAGGCAAAAATAAATCATCACAATAATTAAGTAATGAAAGACAAGAAAAGGGGATAAATAGAAAGAAAAAAATTTAAAGAGAATAGATCAAATAGGATTAACTAAAAATATAAGTTAAAGAGAATTAAATTTAGGAAAATAAAATTAGAATTTCCAACAACCACTACTATACAATATTTCATCATATCAATGCAAATAGTATAATACTATCAAGAGCATAGGCTTAACTATACCAATTGTCTACTCAATAATTAGATCTAAATGTTTTCAAGAATAATATTCAAGATATAATCTACAAATAGGTCATCACCTCTTAAGATTTAACCACATACTAATCATAAAAATGTTACATAATTAGAGCTCTAAGCAAAGGTTCTATTTCTCCATAAACAATTTAGAGTAAAAATCAATTTTGGAGTTCATTTATATAATAGTTTTGGAAGGAATAATTCTTATTGATTCTATCAAATAAAATTCAAACATATTGAGATTACTTGTTCAAATCAAGTGAAACCTTAAGTTAATATAAATAGGGATTAATAACATAATAAGAATATTGTTGAAGTAAATAGAAAATGCCTCTTCATCTATTATGCCATCATTAAGAAGGATCAATGTTGAAAAGATATCCTCAAAATTACCTATAATCACAATCAATATGCAATTAACATTTTAACCATTCAATTGACATATAATATTATTAATTTAGCTAAATGCATTCTCTGATACTAAAAGCCTCAGTTATAACTCAAGTTCTATATTCCTATCACAACACCAATATTCTCATTCTTATGCTAAAAGTGGTCAAATTAATGATTGAGCTTAGAAATCATCCTAAAATACCAAAATTATGGCAAAGTACAATGGGCATCATGCTACACAAACACAAGTCAAAACTCTTTTTTCTTGGAGTGACCTGTAGCCACCAATCTAAGAAAAAAACATAGCTTCCATGATAGCCACCATATGAGGAAGAACAAGGTGGAAAATGGGAGGGGGAGAAAAGAGAAATGAAAAGAGAATGAAGGAGAGGTGAAGAGCTTACTTGCATGTGCATCTTGACACAATTTAGCAAATAAGAGAGGAGAGAAATGGTGGTTGACCTCAATGTCAAGGGGGGAAATAACATGTTGTGATGGCAATGGCATAGTGATTGGCAATGATAGCTAGCATGGGAAGAGGACGAGCGTAATAACCTAAGGGGAAAAAAAAAGAGAATTAGGGGAAATTTAAAATATATATATATATATACACATATATAATAAATAATTAAAATGGAAAAAAAGAATTAAGTTGTAATGCCCATTAATAATTACGTATTTAAATAATTAGAATTAATAATAATAGTAATTGCAATACTAATTGATTCAAATAAATTAAGTGAAGCCCAAAAAAAGAAAAAGGGATTTAAAGAACCAATTTCCCTGCCTACCTTTTTTCTTATTATTGCAAGCTTTTATGTATCACCCACATTGCCATTTTTTCTTATTTTCTTCTTGCCCATATATTTTTATAATTGCCAATTGGTCTCTCAAGATTTCCCCACCTCAGATCACGTGATTCTCCTGCAACAAGTGTCTAGAGACATCTCTTCAATATTTACTTTCTTTGTTTCATCATTTAACTTTTTTGTTCCACCTTTTTCCTTCTCTGTCACATGAAGTTGTGACTTCCTCCCCCTCATCATGCTCCCATTTGATTGTTGCTTCCTCCAGCAGCTCATGTCTACTGACAACTGAAGAAACTTCTTGATTGTGTCCACTTATTATTGGTTCATTCTTGTGTAGCTACAACTGTCATCCATCCTTGTTCTTGGGTTGAGGCTATATTGTTGCAACATCAAGGTATCTACTTCTCTCACACCTTCAACATTATCTTCCTTCAATTGACCCCTCATCTATGTTCTTAAAAAAAATTCATTATAGCTTTCTTTTAAATATTCTTCCTCTAACTAAGTGATGTTTTGTGATTTACGATTTGGTGTGGGTGTGTGAATGTGTAGATGCTATTCACACCATCTTTGAACTTTTGTTGCTTGCTAGCTATTACCCATATTTCAGTTTCAATTCTCTTTTTAACATGCAAAGTAATTGTTTTACCTTATCCTTTTCTAGTTGCCTTCATATTTTGGCTAAACAGGTAGGTGAAGGATAAGGCCTTTTCTTGATTCACTCATCCCTCAATTCCCTCACAAATGACCTTTTTCTAATATCTTCTCATTCATATACAGTTCCTTGAACTTGTTACCATTTTCTCGAATTGGGTTAGCTATGAACCCATTCCCTATTGCTTTAGTGACTCATTAGTAGGCTTGAGAAAAATTTCAATATCTAATTTTCTGAAAATGAGAGAAAACGCGAGAAATGTAATGTACAGTTTCTCTGTAAATGTGTGAAACCCACCAGATATAACAGGAAGTCCCCTAGAGTGAATGATTTGAGGCCAAATAAAATTAGAATAAAATTTTAAATAATGAAAAATGAGGATTTGAGCATTGAGTTACCCAGAAACTGGGGTTGGAGTTATTTAAAAAATTTGCCCAAAGGCCAGTGGCATTTTCGTAAATATAGACACTTTTTGGAAAACTCACAGGATGTCTTTTTAAATGAAAAATTTGAGCTCTTTGAGGTTCTCAGAGGGCCTAAAAACCATGGGAAGCTTTGGGACAGTTAAAGCCCCTCTGGCATACGTTTTCCAATAGCGGTGTACTGAACTTTGACCAGATTGTTCAGGAAGGTTTTAGCTCCAAATTGAGTGATCCCAAAGACATTTTATAAGATTGAGGACCTAAATTTTATAATGAGAAAGATAGTTCTAAAAAAAGAGCTAAAACGAAGCTAAAACAAAAATACCAATTATAATAGACATAAATGGAATTTTTCAAAACAATTCTCCTCCTTTTAGCTTTATATTAGGCATCCCATCTTGTGGCTTCTTCTCACTGACTTTGCATCATCCACAACAGAGGGAGAGGCTGCCAAGAGAGAGACGCACCAAGAGAAGTCAAAGAAGAAGGGAAAAATCAAGGAAAAAGGGTAAGAGAATTCAAGAATCCATAGTCTTTCTTCTTGTAATTTTATTCTCTCCTCTTTGTTTCATCTTTCCATGCTTTTGGTGAGTGAAATGATTCTGTTTTGGCCTTGAACTAGAGGATAAAAGTTAGAAATTCAAAGAGGAAGCTAAAGCAAGAAGAAACACTCTTGAAAAAGGCTTGAATCCAAGGTAGCTTCCATTTCTTCTTGCTTTTCCTTTTTCTTCCTTTGATGCTATGGTTCGGCCATCTTCAGAGCTAAGGGGAGGAGGAAGTTTCTGACTTAGATCAAGCATGAAATCCATGAATAAGGTTATAGGAACTTAGAATATGCAAAGAAATTGCAAGAAAAATTAATGAAATCTAAGTTGAAAAAGTGTAGTGTATTTAAAGGAATTGTAAAAACTGATTTAATATATGAATTTCCTTGGCTATTTAAATGTTCCATTGAGCTCCTAAGACCTCTAAAAAGTCTCCCAAGTAGCTCTACCATCAAGGAAAAATTGGAAGCCCCTTGAATCCCAAATGCTTTCATAATGTCGGCCTAGGACAGATAGAGGGGTTATGAAGTGTTTTAATTTATTCTAACCTTGGTTTGGGACTTCATATGATGCTAGAAGGTGGGAGGAACCCTTGGAAAAAATTTAGAAGCCATGGATTGGGAGATGAGGTAATGGCTTCCAAAATGTGACCTTATGAAGTAACTTGTGTCTAAGCTTTTGTAAATGAATGTGTAATGGCTCCAAAGACCTTAAATAAGGTCAAGAGGACTAGATATGAGAAAAGAATGGATCCAAGAACTTGAATCATAGTGGTTGCTTCATTTGGCCATTAATGAAGCCATTATGTGACCATTAAGCAAAGGGTGTGTTCTTAAGTGCAAATTTAATGTCCTAACTTATTTCAAGAGTGTAATTAGCTTCTATATGATATGTCTAAGCCAAGAGAAATAATCTCTACCTTCTTAGGTGTATGAGGGAGAGGACTCAAGGCTTAAGGAAAAAGTGCGTGGTTGCATCTAAGGTAGCTCACTTCTCCTTCTCTCATGCATGAATGTATGCTTGATTTGTTTTTGAATGTGTGTATGTGTGTTTTAAGCTATGAAAAGTATTCTAGTATAAGCTTTATTCTATGGTGCCATGATATTACATTATGCTTTCATATGATGTTTATTATGTGTACTTGGGTTTGCTTGAGTGTGGTAAAGCCAAGAACCCTTAGCCATGGTGAGGATGAGCCAAGAATCCTTAGAATTAGTTGAGACAAAGTAAAAAGTCTCCCAAAAGTGAGATTGACTCTCAAGAGTAAAGTTAAGTCAAAAATCTCTTAAAGAATGGGTAAGGCAAGTCCAAAATCTACAAGTAAATGGGTGAGACTAATCTACTTACTTGGCAAGCCTATGTATGTCATGTATGACTTGTTCAAATGCCAAGAATGCCTCTTGAATGATTGGACACTTTATAATGCTTTTGCATGTATTTTCAAGACTTATTTTGCATCTTTTATGTGTGATTGAAAGGGAGATGAGCTATTGGAATTCTTTGAATCTCACTCCCTCCTTTCCAATATTCTAACATGCTAGGTGAACCAAGAGAATAAGGAAATGGGAGCCAACCACTTGAGAGATGAGAGCATGACATTAAAGTACATAGATTTTATTTCCTTAAGGCCATAAGAATGGCAAATGTTGTAATCTATGGTTATATATGTCTTATGTTATTATGAACATGTATAATTATACTAATGTATTATGTATAAATGAGATTTGAGGTTATATGTATGGAAATGTACATTTTGGACATGTAATGGTAAAACTAGTATTATGGAAATGCATGTATAAATGAAAGTAGAATGACCAAATTGAGATGCATGAGATTTGGAGCTACTTGGGCAGTTCATATAAGTCATATTCATGCTTTTAAACTTACCCGAGAGGTGCCAAACATCAAAGGATGCCATTTAGACACATTTGGTATCTTATATGGAGCAAAAATGACCATATTGAAAATCTATATCACTTTTTGTCCAAATGAGCTCGTCTTGGTTTGACATTTGGCATGCATTTAGAGCTTGTTAAGAACTTTTTGGGAAGTTAAAGTGTAGAATTTTTAGAGGTCTTTGAAATATTTGATGAATTTTTAAAGTTGGAGAATTTTCTGAAATTGGTGTAGTGTACTATTCATTTTGGTCCGAATTTAAATTTCGTCACCCATGGGGTAAATGATGTCCAATTGTCACAAAATTTTATAGGAAGAAACTAGACTCTTCCAGTGACTTGTGCCAACTAGAAGCATCTCATTTGGATATTTAGATAGGGAGATATAAATTTTTTAAATTTCTATCCAATATCAAGCGTCCAGACAGACCTAAGTTACTGTTTGATTAGCTTTCGAGTCCTAGACATGACTAAATTGGCCTGAAGTTATTTTTTTCCTCTAGCTATTATTTGTATCTTTCTAGATTAGTATTATTTGCATGGATTAGATTTTTAAAAAATTAATTGGACATTTTTTAAGTTCATAGCAAAAATCTATATTAGTACTAGTAGCCAGTTGGACCTCTGCACATTTTTTAATTTCAAACTTCATTTGTGTTATATTTCATTGCCTGGACATATTTGTAGCATAAAGTATACAACTATAGCTTTCTAGAGTGGTAAAGAATGCATGATTTTGATTTTTCTAGAATTAGTTATAATTTTTTAAAGTTGGTGATAGAAAAGAAAAAATTCTGGCCGAGGCTACAACTATGAATATCATGTATTTTCTTGCCTTGCCTAAGTTCTAAGCCACTTTTGGTGATGAAAATGAGTTGTACTCATGTAATTAAATATGGGAATGTGATATATAAGCTCACATAGTCCACAGGACACCAAACAAGAAATTTATATACTACGCAACGCTAAAATATTCATTATTTTAATTCCTTTTTCTTGCCTCCTATGTGAGATGCATTCTTTGAGGCATGGAAATAGTATAAGATAAGTTAAGAAATTATGGTGTTACAAAAATATACTGTGAAATGAACATTTCAGGTAAATTTCTTGCCTTCTCTTAATTCTTTATGGTAAAGATGTAACAAATTTAATTGGCTAAATTCTTGCCTCTTTTTGCAGAATAATGGGGTCATCTTAGTGAGTTCCCTTAGAGGAGGACTCTTATAGACTTATGTCATGTAGTTACGTTATTGAAGAGTTACATGATAGTCCTCAATTTTAAGCCTATAAGGCAAAAATTCAATAATTGCGCTTTATAGTAGTAGTATGGATCATTTAATTAAATGGTCTAGATCAATACTAATGTTGGTATTGAGACAAAACTTCAATAGGCAGTGATTAAATTTAGTTAAATAGCGAGTAACTAGATAACAAGATCAATTAAACAAGTGGATAAAATTCAACTAGGATAAGTAAATTGATTAAATAGATTGGATGCAAAAGAAATATATATTAAGTTCTTAAGAGTTGAGTAAAATGTTATAAATTGGGTTTTAGGAAATATTGTGGGTATTTTTGTGGGAAGGATTTGATGATGGTTTAGTGTCGAAGGACTACAACTACTTGGCATTCACTATGAGTTTATTATAAAGCATAATACATTTTTTTAACCTTTGTTTCCATTTATATTCTCTAATTTTGTTTAAATTCTGTGTATTTGTTGGGATAGGCATCTTAGATAATGCCTCATGTGTGTGTATTGTTAATAATATTATATCATCCAAATATTGATATGCCATTTTGCTTATGTTACTAAATGGATATGAATTGGTAAGATGACTTAAGGTGTTAAATTTGGAAATTCAAAAAATGATAAGATACCTCAGTAAGTCTCTATGGTGACACTCAAGTGTTTTACAGTTATGAAATGTCATATTATTAATTGTGAAGTTGTATTGAGATCAATTTATCTAAAAGATTTTGGTAGATGAAAAATACTTATTATATTATATTTTGTGTGTGTGTGTGTGTGTGTGTGTGTGTGTGAGAGAGAGAGAGAGAGAGAGAGAGATAGAATTGTGTATAACATTAGTCGCTAACAACATTTCTATTAATCTTTGGTGTACCTTGGATATTATCACGTGATTTCTGTGACTAAGTACCTAAAGGGTACTGAGATAGATACTTTCTGAATGTATAGGGGCTATAGAGATGGTGGTAAGTAGGGATGGTGGTAATAATTCTACTTGTGATTCCCGCCTATAGTACCTTGAGACTAAATTTGTGGTTATTACTCTCGTGAGTTGTGTGCTCGTATTAGTAGATGTTGAAGTTCTACATGGACCTTCTTCTATTTTAATTCATTAATATTGTAATAAATTGATTTTCCATTAACTCAAAATTCTTTAACTAAATCTATATTACTTATTTCATATTTCTTTCTATTTAAGGATTTACAAATTTGAATTTTTATTTTTGTATATCTTTCTGTATTTAAAAATTATTATTATTTATTATCTTATCAAAATATGTTTTTATTTGAAAAAATTTTGTGCCTGCTCATTCTTTTAATTATCATACTCTATTATCTACTCATTGAATACTGTAGCTCATTCTATTATTTACTTTTGTAGATAGTTGAATTGTGTCTCAATGGCCTTCTAGCTTAGTTTATGAGTGGTTTTAGTATAGAGCCAGTGGTCAAATTGCCAGGTATTGATATCAATTGTCCTTTGTGTTTGCACATGTTTGTAATCTAGAGTTAGCTCCACAGATTACAAGCAAGATCCATACCCTATTTTATGTTCCATGGTTATTAATAATAGTAGGTTCTTTGTTATTCTTTGATGGGTTGATTGGCTATAGATAATTAAGAATGTCCTAAATTTTAAGGGGAACTCTATTGAAATTTTTGTGCAATATGCTAACTTTGACCTTAATTTGAACTATGACAAAAAGGTGGAACATGCACTTGATATAAATAAAGAGGATTAATAGAATTATGCCTAAAATTGAAGTTGTTAACTATGTATGTGGAATTAAATATGTGTATGTGTTGTTAGGCTTACGAATATGGAATTTCCTCATATTTTGTGCCAGTCACATTTTCATTTGGGGTGTGACAAACAATAAGACATGATGAAGGGTGAGGAAAGGACATTGCATTAGAGAGGGTGAAGAAGACATTCTCGAGGAGGAAGAAGACGAAGAGAAAGAGAAAAATGAAAAGGGGAGAGAAAAAGAAGGAGAAAAAGAAAAGAAAAATACAAAAAAGAGGAATGCCTTGTATACTCCTATTGGATTCAAATGAAGTGCAAAAACAATTATTTTGATGTGTGATGAGTGAAGAAAAAATCCCTTAAAATGTTAAGTTCATTCAAGATAGCTTACCTTAAGACTTTAAGAAACAAAATAATCTTATTGGATATATAAGGAAGATACTAAAGTGGCTTCTTAAGATAATTTTTAAACTTAATAATTTTTCTAAACATTAGTTAAGCAATACTTTTTCGACCGTGGAAATTTTCTTGTGTATTATTAAATGCTATTTTTATTTTCATAATAAGCTTTTGATTATTAAGTATTTATTTGAAATAAGAAAATTTAAATTATCACAAATAAGCTATGTGATAGCTATAATAACTACAACAATGTGGTTTCAATCAACATATAATGTATATCCTCACATATCCTAAATATCTCTAATTTACATTCATCATTACTTTTAAAAATTTTCCAAGGCAACTTTTTTCAAAGTAACCAATTGACTTAATTATATAATGACAAAAAAAGAAACAAATATAATATCTATAATAAATAAATCCAACAAAAATTCTTTGTAACAAACTCTTATATTAATAATCAATCTAGTCATTGGCTTTTACAAATGCTAAACCATTTTAGAGGACAGGGGGAGTGTTAGGTAAAGTTGCTTTGGTCAATTTCCAAATAGTAGACCTAGAATTTGAGCCACTTGCCTTCATTTCTAATATCAAGGGATGGTGACTACCATGGATGCATTCTTCAATATCAAGGGCCATGTGTTTGTTAATTTGGTATTGGGAGTGAACAAGAAAACCATTGTATTTGTTCTCTTAAAAAATTGAAGGTGGATGGATAGTAATGTTGCTAGTGTTAAGTACTATTAGTGGAAGAAGGAGCCCACATGGTTTGGTTTAAGAAGCTTTATAAATTATTTTATTGTTACATTGGTAGTAGTGTCTATTTATTTGACCGTTTCTATATTGTGGAGTGGATAAGGGAAAGTTGTTCCAACAATAAAATATTAAAATATTGCTTACTTGAATTAGGATTCTTTTTTGTCCATCAAGGGATCTTATGAGACAGAGATAATATATAGGGTGCGTTCCAATGAAACCCACCCATATAAGTCCCACGCCTCATATCTTTTTCTCTCTCTAATAGGCTTCCTTCTTAGATAGGAGGGGATCTTGTCGCTTGCCTACTTAAGCTTAGTATTCTTGTTATGTGATATTTACACCACATCACCAGCACTACTACCTCCAATAACTCTATGTCTTTGTTTCTATAGCTTGGAAGCACTCTAGCTTCTTAGTGAAGAATATGGTACACCAAGGTAACTAAGATTTCATATATAGGAAAAAAGTTTTGTCTTTGATCTATATAGTCTCATGTTGTAAAATTATTAAAAGAACTATTTCTTTTAACTTTCATCCCTCCACTAGTTTAATCTTAGATCCGTCCCTGGTGATTATGATAAGAAAATTTGAGCAAAGAAGGTGAGAGGAGCACGATGAAATAGTTTATAAAATTTCAAGTTCTTGTTATAATGATGGATTTTATTATCACATTTTTATTAAGATAAGATTGTTAACACTTCTAATTTTAACTTTCCAATGTCTCAATTATATGAATATCTTAAGTTAAATTTATTTGATTTTTCATGTCAAGGAATTATTAAAGAATCATTCGAGTGACTTGCTTTTCGTTTCTAGAATTTCAAGATGTTGCTACAATAATAGATTTTAGAGTAAATAATACAGATTTCTTGAATTTTATTGAAATTATACTAACCTCTCATTTATTTTTAAAATATATACAAATTTCCCTTGAGATAAAAATAAAAGAACACACCATACCACAAGTCACTCGGTTTAGGTATCTTTGATCCATCATACAACAAGATAGGGAAATAGAAAAAGATGTAAATCATAGGATTCAAGCGAGGTAGATGAAATGGAAAAATACTTTGAGTGTTATAACAGATAGAAGAGTATCGGTCAAATTTAAGGGTAAATTTTACTGTACAATTATAAGATCGATAATATTGTATAGGACTGAGTGTTGGGCATTAAAAAGCTAATAGGAGAATAAGGTCAATGTAGTAGAGATGAGAATGTTGCATTGGATGAGTGGATATAATACACAAGATTGAATGAGAAATAAATACATTAGAGAAAAAGTTGAGGTCGCGTCTATTGTGAAAAAGATGGTAGAATTGCGTCTTAAATAGTATGGCTATGTGTGGAGAAGACCTATAAAAGCTCTAGTAAGAAGAGTAAATTAGATGGAGAGTAGCCAAATAATTAAAGGTAAAGAGAAACCATGAAAAATTTATAAGCGAAATTATTAAGAAAAATTTAGATTTAAATGGTTTAACTAAAGACATTATTTATGATAGAATTTTATGGCATCGTTTGATTTATGTGATCGACCCTACCTAATGAGAAAAAGCTTATTGTTGTTGTTGTTGTTATTGTTATTGTTGAAGATAACCTTTCTTCTTAAACTTACAAATCTGCTCTATTTCTCATCATTCATCTATCTACTTTTGGCTTGAGAGTATGGACCTATATTCAATCTATCTGGAACTTTATATGCTAAACTATGTATATGTATAACTAACATGAAGCCGATCCCACCAATCCTGTGTCCATTCACTGATTCTGGTATTTATTTCCTTCATATAATTTTTGAAGTTCTTTATCATAGCAGAATGCAAGGTAAGTATTTTTTATTATAATTAGGAGCAATATTTCAGGGGCTTATGTGGAAAACATGAAGGCTGTTCCTGCACAACCACAAACTATTTTCTTGGTTAGCTGGGCATATCCTCTTTTCCTGTATGGATTTTATTATGGTTTAGAGTTCAGATGAAGACTCTTATCACAAACTATTTTCTTCTTTTTTCCAGATGCAGCATTATGTCAAAGACACCTGCCACCATGCTAAATCGTGTGAAATTTGTTATACATAGCAAGGATGAGATTGAGTTGGACTAATTTATTTGAAAGTGCATTGGGTTCACTTTCTCCTACAGTTGGAAATTGCATGGGGATAATTTCCCTTCTTCATTTTCTCTTAGCACTGGCAAATTTTTTGAGCCCTTTTATTCAACTCGTAAGGCTTTTTCTTTGATGAAGAATTATGATCATAATCTATACTAAAAATGTGGATAGAATCCAAGCTCTGATGGAAGGAATGATGGAGATCAATTAGCATGCTGGACAGGAAGTTGGCTTGTAGAATGAACGAACTGTTTTTCATTTTCACTTGCCTTTGCCATTAGTTTTTCTCGTCGCTGTCTCTTCCTAATTTTATGACGCTCAAGATTCTTACTTTATGGATTGGATAAGGCCTCCTAATGTGGATTGGTTACCGTTACAAAGGTATAACAAGTTCAATATAGCACATGCCCAGGCCATTGGTATTAACAAAATGTGTTGTGCTCCTATGGTTGTATTTATAGTTCTTGTCATGGAGTTTCGGTTCCCATAACGGTGTTTATCGCAGCAACAGTCGGAATGTGAGAGTCAGCCTGTATTGTGATAAAGAAGACTCGTCCTATCATATGTTAGGTCTGTTCCAGAAATGGGAACGAATATGGTAATTATGAGCCCAAAGACAAAATGCATGAGTAGTGGCCCATGAACTTTAATGTTGTAGTTGAAACCATATGATCATTGACACTTCTTGACTTGTTCCTGTGTTGATCTGATACAGGATTTTAATTTTAAGACAATTTTATATTAATTTATTGACTTTCTTTTTCCTGTATTTTTTTATAATTATTATTTTAGTTTTTTTATTTTTTATTTTACTTGCTGCTAGTTATTACCGGTGTATAATATTAACATTTTAATTATTCTTAATCTTGGGCTCAGAACTAAGGAGTTAGGAGAAATCTGACACTGAATTTTGCTTCTCAACATGGACCAGAGGAATGTAGAACTGGAGTCAATAAGTTCTTTACAAATCACTACGAAAGTAAACAACAATGAAGAGGTAAGGTACCTAAAATCTTTTCCTGCTGCTACTCTTCTTCCTTTTACCGGTGAATTACTCTGAACCATTGAGTTTTACTGACATCTATTTTGTAATGCAACGCTTTAAAAAAGATGCCTTCTAGAACTGCCCGAATTCGTCTTAGGAGTTCATATCAGGAGGTTTATGAACCATGCGATGATTCTTTTGCATTGGTTGATGCTCTTCCAGCTGACCGCACTAACCTGTTGAAGCATTGTCCTACATTGTGTATGGAGAGAGGTTGTGGTAGTGGATATGTTATTACTTCCCTCCCCCTAGCTCTTACGCTTGGGCAGGAATGTCTAGCCGTCAACTATATTGCGACCGAAATCAACCCACAAGCAGTGAGGGTGAACCGGGAGACACTGGATGCACACGGGGTTGATGCTGAGTTGATAATCACCGATATTCCATGTGCTAGACTTCTTTTGATACTGTTTTGATGAGATACTTTATAATGGATGGGTATTTAAATATAGTATATTTTTTTCAACTAAATTTTTATCTCAAAATTTTTTCTAATAAAATTTTATTAGATACATTTTTGGTTAATAAAAGCGTTTTAAATGTAATAATTATGTAAATGATTCATAATCCTCAAAAGATAATTTTTTAGAAACTAAAATTTCTTTTTATATTTAATAACTTTATACCCTATAAATTACTATAATGATTACGGATTCATTTATAGAACTATTTTTATGTTTAATAGCATTAACACCACTAAAAGGATTTATATTATACAATTATATAAATTAATTTTTTATTTATATTATTGCGGTTCGTAGTTAAAAATTTATAAATAAAAATTATATACTAAATATAAAAGTTTTAAGTAAATAAAAAAAAATTCTTATTTTTTATATTTCAATTAATTTTAAAATAATTCTAAAATTCTCGCAGGCAAAGAGGATGGTACAGGTTGTAGTATCAGGGTGGATGAGTTGGCAAGTGTTGGGACGCGGGGTGCCCAGCAGCTTAGGGTTGGGTAGGGAAATTGGGACACAAAACTATCAAAACGAAGACCAATCAAATCCACTAGCGTCTAGCGGGAGTGGTTGATGTTTCGGTGGATTCAGTTTTTTTTCGGTTCAAGTTGCCTCTTGTTTGTTTTGTTTCAACCACTGAAGTCTCTTTGTATTTTTTTATTTAAAAAATAAAATAAAAAATAAATAAATATACCACTTACTGAAATTATACTAAAAATATACGATTGGATAGAAATCGTAGACAAAAAAAAAAATCACAAGCTGATTTGGTTGAGAACCCTTCACATGTGCCTACCCCCGAAGATGAAGTGGGCGCTAGGGGTATTACTGCTTCTTGAGCCGGTGGGGAGAATGGCCGGAGTGTTATTGATAGGACATTGCCTGCCGCAGATCACCTTTTGTCAGAAAAGGGTTGACTGTACTTGGCTTCGAATGAGGAAAAAGGGGTATGCATCAATAGCATCTTTTGGTACATAAAAAGTAACTTTTATCTTCCTAATTTAAAAAAATAATAAAAAGAAGAGAATTATAATAAAGAATTTATTTTTAAAAATTTGCGATCACTTATTTTAATATAATTATTTTTAAATTTAACAACAAACAGTTAAATTTAACAATAAATGTCTTTAAAAATAATTTTTTTTAATTTTTAAACATAATTTTTTTATAAAAAAAACAGTTAAATAATAATAAAGATATAATAAATATTATAAAAAATATAAAAAATTCCTTTTTCTTTGCACACCCAAACGGCACCTAAGACTGTCACTCAGATCTGACGGAGGATGAAAGTCTCCATATCATCCATTCTGGCGGGATTTTGATACTAAACAATCCCCGTGGCTTACAATGCCCTCGACTTTGTGGGGCCACGCAAGAATCTTGGGGATATTCAACTTTGCCTCCTATAAGCTGTCACGCTTCAAGAGGAATAATCCTCTACTCTGTTTGCTTAGCCTAGGAGCACATTGAATTAATCTCAGCTTAGAAAGAATATAAATTAGCTCACAATTTCTCTAATAATGCTGAATCTTCAAGGGTTCACAAAACAGAGCACTTTTAGTGTAGAAAATCGTGATTGAAACTTTCTGAAAGTTCTAAACATATCCAAAACGTTAAACATCTAAAGGGAAATAGAAAAACAACTATTTGAGGTGATTTCTGATAGGCAACAAATGCAAGAGACATAAATGTCGCAACAACAATTTTTGGAAAGATTTGGGAATAGGATGTGCCCAAACTCTCCTGATCAATTCTATGATTAGACAAACAATGTCAGTTCCATTTTTATTTTATATATATTTCTATGATTAATTTGTTTTATTTTAGGAAGAATTGAACATATAGAGGTTAATTATGCCAGCCAACAAAATTAAGCCACCATAATGAAATCCACATGTAATCTAACAAATTGCACATGGCAGGAGTAAAAATCAATGAGAAATGGAAAATAGTCAAATACTTTATAGCGTGTTTGGATGAGCGGTGAGAAACCTCAAAATCCCGTTTGCCAGTTATGGTTATGTAGAAGTAACAAATTGTTGCTTTGTTCGAAACGTGGTTTGGAGGGTGGAAACGGTTATCCAAACATGCACTTAGTCGTTTTCTTAGAAGGTGGGGAGAATTTTATCAGTTTTTGCCTTTTTAACTTAGAATATACAAAAGATATTGTTGATGAGAAATTATCTGAAAATCTAATACTCTTCTTTATATGAATTGACTGACATACAAGTGAGTATGTATCAAAACTAGATTTTTTCTTTGAAAAAAAAAAGCACACGCACACATACATCCTTAATTTCATTTGTTATATCCTATCATATTAAGTTCATTTATAATATCCAAAACAAACAGGACAAAGCGATTTCCAATGCTAACAACAAACATTTAGTAACACTCACCATTTAGAGATATCCAAATTATATCTTCTTTTCTAAAAAAATTAAACTCATTTTCCTGACCTTTTTGCAAGCTAAAATATAATTACACATATTTTGATTAAGATATTCATATATTAATTATTTATATAATATGATAAGATTAATTATATACTTGACTAATATAAAATACTCATTTGTTAAAATTTAAAATGAATTAATATTTACATTTTTAACATAAAATAAATAACATTGATATAAAAGTTTAAAGAATTTATTTTTTTAATATATTATACTTTAATAAAAGAAATAAATATTATCCTTGAGGGTATTTTTAAAACAGAAATTTTTTATATAATTAATTTTATGATGACACTATTGTCCTTCTTAATTAAACTCCTTAGTTATTTGTCTTTCATGTTTTATCCGTTCATCCTTCTTGATCTAGGATCAGTGGCGGAATCATGTTTGTTTAAAGGGGTGCATGTGCACCCTCTCACTTTAAAGAAAATTATAAGTAGAAGATATAAGTTTTAATATTTGGTATCTCTACTTTTAATATTTTACACTTTTTACTCTTTATATCTTTATATTTTGAATCTACTTGATTCTTAACCTAGATCAAATCTAAATACAATTGAGTCCAAAACTTTTTTAAATATGTGATAACTTAATTCAAAACTAATAAATTCTAACAAAATTTTTTAAACCCATTTAATAATAAATAAATAAATATCATTATTTATAGTTCATTTTCATAATGAAATCCACTCTTTTTGAAATAAAAAATAAAAAAATTTCTTATTTTTAATTATTATTTTTAAAACTAAATTGCACCCCCTGCATCACGGTCCTAGCTCCGCGATTGTCTAGGATTGTATAGATTTTGTGGCTGTCGAAGGCTTAAATCTATAAAGCAGGTGCTTCTTCATCACTTTCATTTTATATCACAATTAATTAATATTGACTTTCAAAACCTTGCTTCATGTGGTAAGACTAAGAATTATCATCACAGTTAATTTTGTGTGTGTAGTACCTATTAATATTTATTTCTTTGAGTCGAATAAAGTGCATGCCAACGTCGGTTCTAACTTGTAAATGACGTTGTTTTGTTACGGCTTTATTCTGCAGATTTGAGGGGAATTAATAGTTTTAGTGGTAGTGCTTCGCTGCTAGCTTCTTCATCTTCTTCTATTTTTTTTGGGGGGGGGGGGTGTTATGGCCGTAGTTGAGTCCTCGTTTTGGTGAATAGAATTGTTTCAATACGATTTCTGAAGTTTTAATTATTCATGTGCCTTTTTAATTTGAAACTGCAGGGATTTGATCCGTTAATATCTTATTATATGAACTTTTTTCGGAAGTTATCAAAAAGATTGTACATACTTCGGCACCTTCTTGAATTGTTTGCGATTTGCATTTTCTTGCGAAATAATTGGACGGTGATTCCTTCAGACAAATTCTTTCATGAACCCGGATCATTTGCAGTAATTAATATTATTATAGATTGTCCAATAGCTTGTTTCAGGCTTTTTTTTTAATGGGCTAAAACAGTATCTATAAATTATAATTAGGAAGACAAAAATTTTGACTGAGTATGATTTTTTTTTCATAGTTAAAATTTTTATCTTTACAATTATAATTTTCAGATACTCTATATTATTATTTTTAGTTCCTAAAAAAAAAACCTTGAAACAGACTACTGCATGTAATAATTTTGTTTACTCCAGACGAACTGTGCTGTTATTTCATATATATGCTGAAGAAACTTGGTTCTTACCTATGTTGCATTGATACAGGTGCGGCTGGCATAGAAACAAAATACGGTAAATTTTTAAAAATGAGTGATGAGTACGGCATAACATATTCATATAAAATAATACCTATAATATATAATACTTTTATTATTAGTAAAAATAAAAATAAAATATTTTATAATTCATTAACCTACAAAATAACTGACTTTCACTGAACTAAATTTTATATTAATATCTATTAAAAATACAAGTTAAAATAGTAAAATAAGAAATATCAAAGTACAGTTTAGAAAAGTTAAAATAAGAAATGAAAAAATTTATATACAATTTTTTTATTTTTATTATTATATATATTTTTTATTAAAACATAATAAATATGTAATTTTTTTTAATAATAATATGATAAGTATATAATTTTTACAAACAAGTATATAGTTTTTCAATTAAATTATACACTTATCATAATTTTATTTAAAAATTTTAATTAAAAAATATAAAAAAAATTACACATAAGTCTAATTCATAAAAAAAATATTTTACACATAAGAAGAAATTATATGTTTTAATTAGTTAAGAAACTACACCTAGCCAAAAAAAGTCTTTCCTTGAACTAAATTAACCCTATTGATGCGGTAACCTAAAAAAACTGAATAAACTAAAAAAAAAGGGAATTATATGTTACCAATAAAAATAAAGTATGCGTGATACTGAATTGAGACACGAAAATCTTGCTTCTTGATGGGTATATCATAAAAAATTGATTAACCAATTAAGTAAGCTTGAGACATGGCCAACAATTCCACTTAATAGCTGAAACGTGTGTCTTAAAAATGACTACTATTTGCATAAATGGCCTTTATACTTAAAGCTCTTAATACTCTTGGCCCTACAACTACGCAACATGCGTGCTAAAAAACAAAATAAAACAAGGGGTACGACATCGTAGAAGATGGGGGTTCAAACAATTTTAAGGCAACATGTCATGTATATAATTGCCAAACACGTCACAACATCACCCATATTGCATTTAAACATGTCATATATATAGCAATCATTATATACCATATGCACCGCTTATATCAGCAATACTAAGCTAATAGATATTTTTTAGGTATGACATAATTATCTATTCAATATTATTATATATAAAAAAAATATTTTATTTATTTTAATAAATTTATTATTATAATCATACTCATTGATTATATAGAAATCAAATTAATTCTCTTAAAAATTAGTAATTATTAAATAAGTTATTATTTTAAGTATTTATTTAACAAAATATTATTATATATTTAATAATTAATTATGTTATAATTAGATAACATGCATTTCTAAAAATATAAGATCCTCACTCATAAATGCTAGTGAATTATTCAAAAAGATACAATCTTTTTATTACTAACCAGTAATCTAGTTAGCACAAACCAAATAGTGTAATATCTACTAAAATTGAGAATTTAAATAATAAGCATTTAAATGAATAATAATGACAATAATGATTTAAGTAAAACTAAAATTCCGAGCACAAGTTGAAAATTAAAAAGGATGAACCTAAACAGAAGCCTGCTAAAGCTTGATTGACTGTCCCCCTACATGGGTACTTGTTTATTCTTTCATTTTCGCAGCCTTGTTCCTCTTGTAACAATCCCATTCATCAACACATCCTCAACTCGTGGGGTGTCCATTTGCATCGCGAAAGGAGGAAAAAAACAGAGTGGCTATGTGCTGTACATCTTGGGTCTATTGTGCTTGATTTGAGTGAGGATTGGCTGAGAACCCACTTTCTTTTGCCTATCTATGTAGGGTAAATTGGGCTGAGGAAATGGGCTAATGGTTTGAACGATATAGATGAGTTGCTTAATCCTTCCGATTTCTGTAACCGAAGTTCAATATTTGTAAGGGGCTGAAACCTTGTTTCTCCTTATTTGCTATGGACTCTGGGGAGTGGGCTTCCAAGGAGGGGAATCATTGACACTGGAGTGTGCAAATAGTTAATTGAGGGACCATACTAATTTTCATCCTTCAATTTAGACCCCATAAGATAAGCTTTAATGTTCCCTTGTATCGATGAAAGTTAATTTATTATACAAATGAGGTGAATGTTAGTATCAAGGATGGAAAATTATTAGATGATAAATAAACTAAAGTAAGTCCATTATTAAGTTAGGGCTAGTAATAAAGTAAGAATTATTTGGGTAAAATTTAGCTAAGTGGACTAGTGAATCAATTAACATATAAAGGATGAATTAATACTAGAACTAGAAATTACAATAGGTGGTAGAATTATTAAAGCAAATTAGGACAACTATAAAATTAGAATTAATTTGGTAGAATTTAATTAGACTAGGTAGGATTTAACTTATATTTAGCTAAGTGAAATTATGAATTAAGTTATAATTAGTGTAGGTTAAGAACATAAAGTAGGACAAGTTAATTTGATTCAGTGAAATGGATAATGGAAGTCTAAATGTAGTTCTTAGGAACTAAACGGATTGTTATGACTAAATTTTAAGAAACACCTTGAATATTCTTGTCAAAGGATGTCACATTGGTATGGTGATAAAGGGACCACTATCGTTTGACAATTAGTATGAATAAATAACATCCTACTATATGCTTTCTTAGTTTATATTTTTCCATTTTATATTTTTATTATTTTGAGAATTATCATGTTTTCTCAAATTTTAATCTCTAATCACATTGACACTCGATCAAGAAATATTCAAACGATATTAAAATTCTCAAATTTTAAGTTATTGACCATGTATGAAATCAATGGGAGTAATCACCAGAAATTTTTATAAATCCTTTTGTTTGTTATGAATAAGAAGTGTTTAAGTACAAAATTGAATTAAGGTGATTCTGTTCATGATGGTAACATTTTATGGAGGAATTGGTTACAAAGAACTAGTTGTTAACACAGTTTTACCATGCTAGTCTTTTTTATAGTTATACCTAAGGATTTCTATTAAACTATAGAATAATGCAATGGAATTAATTTTTCATTATTATTATTATTATTATTACTATTATTGTTGTCTAAATTAAGCCTTATATTTTTATTTTTTTGGCACTACAATCAAATATTATGAAACCCTAAATCTATCTGAGAACTTTGTCAACAAGGTTTGAATCTTGTCGACAAGGTATTAGATCAAGTATTAAAGTGTAATCAAAGACTAGTCATAGTAATCTATATGGTCTAAGGTCCTATAGACTATTAGAAAATCTTGCCAATAGGATTGTAGACTTTGTAAGTTAATGTTAATAGTATGATTTAAAATCTTGTAGACTATTAGAAGATCTTGTCAACAATATTTTAAATCTTGTAGTCTGATGCTACTAACTTGATTTAAGATCTTGTGGTTATATGGATTGATTTTTTTTTTTGCAACATCATATTCTTGATAGACATAATAATACAATCAGACAAAAACTCACCTTCATATCATTGCAACATAAAATTCATACACATGCACACATAGTTAACATCACAATCCCCAAATTAAGCTAGTACATTAGTATTTACATTTTTAAAAGGATCACAAAGGCTAATTACACAGATAATACATAAGTTAAACATTTTGTTTATTTGTTCCCTATGGATTTGGTTTTATAAGCTTCAGAATTAACTTCTAGAAAGAAAAGTTATTTTTGTAATGAGATAATAATCCCAGTAGTTAACATCATATCAAAGAATATATATAAATGGTACTAAAACATAATTTAGATCATATTTTATGCACAATTTCAATATAAAAATCATTCAGTTGTTAGATAGTAGTTCTTATTTGTTCGTTACGCTATCATACTTAGGTCATTGGCCAATAATATAGGGACTAACACCCAGGTCATCTGCCTTAGTCAAGAAGCAAATATAAATGCAACCAAACATTCAGCATAGCATAGTTACATTTATACATTTGGTTCTGTGTAGAAATATATATAAAATAAATATGTTGTTAACTACTTGTTCAGTAAATCCCAAGGTTTTGTCAATTTAGTCTCTACCTTTTGTTATCAAAGTTCTTTTCCTACAATTACAATCACACAATACCCTATCTAAGGATAAGCCATGGCCAAAGCTCAAAAACACAATGAAATTACTAATTTCAAGTGCCATATATTATGGCTTGATTCTAATAAATAGGAAATCAGAATTTCCAATCTACGATCATTCGAATTTTCATCTCTTCCAAATTTAATCTCATTAGAATTCATCAAAATAAATTCAAAATCCTAAAGTCTAGCTCTAAACATCATTTGAATGGTAATTAGGCTCACCTACAATTTCCTTCTTTGCCTTAATGTTTTTCTCTTAATTAAGGTAATAAGGTGCATGTGCATTTTACTATTGATAAATATATGTCTCCATGTTACATCAAGGTAACCCACATATGTTCTACCTCTTATCTCTTTATTTCAAAACCCCATTTAATGAATCTATATTATGCAAATTCTTACAACTAAGAATAGCAACAAAACTTCAATCTTTCTCCATTCTAGCTTTCAGCTAGAACATCATTCAAGAGAAAAGTTCAATTCGTTACCTTTAAGAAAACTTGTTGCTTCTTCCTACACCTCCCTAATAGCCTCACTTCAATATTCCATGGTTGACCAAACAACAAACTGCCATAATTTAGGGTTCCAATTTATTAGAGTAAAGGCTACCAAGGAGTAGAGAAATTTTTCCTATACTTACCTTTGATAGAACCTTTAGAATCCTTCTCTTACATCCACGGCTCACACTTCCTCTCTCAAAACTCCATGGCTAAAGCTTGAAGCATCTCCTCTCTTTCTCTTAAGGTTGCTCTCGGCCTAGTTGCAACCAAAGTGAAAAAACAATTGCAAATGGCCATCTCATGCACTTAACCAACAAGGCAATAATTGAATTGGATTAAGAATAATTTATTCCTATTTGCTATTCAGTGGCCATGCTACATATCTCTTCCTCTGATTCTCATCAAAGCCATATATTGAGATAAGGTTCTGTCACTTGCATAGCTAAAGGATTTTGGATGCCATTTAACTAAACACACATGCATACATATGGTGGAATGATTAAAATAGCGTTGGTTTAAGATTTGTTTATTTTCCCTTTACAAGGTTCCCCCACCACCGGTTATGCTAGGTGTCAAATGCTCCATGATACATTAAAACAATCCATTTAAATATAGCTTCATAGTTTTGCATGACTATAGGATTTTGGATGCCACATGACCTACACACATATTTATATATATACAAATAGGTGGTGGAATGGTCAAAGTGCTATGGATTTAGGATTTGTTTATTCCCTTTTTCTAAGTCTCAAGCCATCGGCCATCCATGTGTCATGTGTTCCCATATCCATCAAAACATTCATTTAATATTGCTTTATAATTTGCACGACCAAGGAACCTAATATCATAATTGAAAGCATATATATATAAACATAGATAGTGGAATGTCAATGTGGCATTAGTTTGTAAGCTTGTCTTTTGTTAATTGGCTAAATCATTTAAGCCACCGGCCATGCTAATTCCTAATTGATCTTAAAATTTTGCTAAATGTTATTCCTCCTCCAACAAGCACAACTACATGTTATCTAAGTAAGATTTAGTATGTTTCCTCCATTTCCTTTTTATTTAGCCCACAAAATTCCATTAACCCTAGATTAGTCAATGAACTCCCAATTAATCATGATTAATTCCTTAAGATTGGCTCTTTTAATCTCCTTTACTGATTTAGGTGATTACTTTTGATGCCACCTCTTTTGTATTCTCCTTTTAGTGTACATTACAATTCAGAGAAAATTCAGGATGTGACAAGTTCTATTAGCCCTTGGTGCATTATAACTAATACACTAGCTAGTAAAGGAGATGCAAGAGATGCTAGCTTGTTATGATGATCATCATTGTGGAATAGAGGGGTATTATTTTGCATGAGTTGAGAATTCACAATAAACTAGTTATTTTTACCCGTGTGGGCTATATACCTATGATTGCAAGTGCATGGTTTAGAGACTCTTCAATACATTTCTCAAAAGGCACAATTTATTTATTTATTATCATTGTTGTCATGTTCACACTAGTTCATGATTATGGTGACAGTTTGGGACGGATCCAAGTTGTTCACTTTAAAGGTAGTTGCCCTTCTAAAACAAATTTTTATACAATTTATGTAATGTATATAATATTATGTTTTCTTTAAAATTTTTAAATATACCCCCTAAAATTTTTTATATGCCCTCTTTAATATTTTAAAGTTTTAAACATATTTTTAAAGATATAATTGCTTTTACATTAATCATAAAAATAAATTTTATAAAACAAATAAAATAAAAATATATTAAAGCTTCTTCAATAAGCTTTTTATCTTTTTATCTCTATTCTACAAAAATAAATAATAATATACTTTCCACTCTTTGATTCTTACTCTTTCATAAAATTCCTTTTTTTTTTTTTTACCCATAGTCTTTACTCATTTTAAAAATAGTGTTTCATAATAAAATTGAAGATGACTTTCTTATAAATAATTTGGTTGTTTGTATTGAAAAGAAGATAGCGAAGAATTTCACAATAGATGAGATTATAGATTAATTTTATTCAATAAAGAATCAAAGAATATAATCGTAATAACTAATACATATTACATCGCTTTTAGTATATCTTTTCTTTATATTATAATAGCTATATTTATTTTAATCTATCATATGTCTCTTTTATTATTATTATTATTATTATTTGTCTCCATCTTTTAATTTTTAGTAAATTTTATTATTATGTTAATTTAATAGGTACTTAAAATTGTATTTTTAATAATTATTAGTGCTCATATTAAGTATACATTTTCTCTCCCCCTACAATTTGTTTTGGTCTATTCCTAATGATAGTCAAATCTCAGCATATCTTTTCATGCTTGAATTAGAGCTTGTTCATTTTGTTGAGAAGTATGAATTTCTATTTAAAAGTCATTCAAAGTGTAATATCCTATGATTTGGTAAGGCAAAGTAGTTCCGAAAGAGTGGAATAAATTATTTAAGTGGAGCGACGGACTTAGAGAAGAGCAATGTGAATTAAGACTTCATTTAGTGCGCAGATTGGTGATTGAAATGGAAATAGAAAGATGAATGGAATGTAATGGAAAAAATTGTTCGATGAGTGAAAAAGGAAAGGGCATATGTTTGTATTAGATTGTTTGGTAGGACGAAAGTAGAATAAAATGGAAATTGAAGAGAATAAAATGACAAAAATACCCTTACTTTGTGAAAAAATAAATTATTTGAAAATTTTTTCATATATATAACTATTTATTTTAATATTTTACATATATTAATTTATTAATATATTTAAATATATATAATAAAATAATAAATTATTTTGGAAAAAAATAATAATATAATTAATTAATTAATTCGGTCAAAAAAATTTTCAACTAAAATTTTGTTGGACAATTTCCAATTGAATTTTAGTTGGAAATTTCAAATTTAGTCATAACATTGATTTTTTACTTAAATTTAGTCAAAAATTTCAAATTCATTGTTTTTCAACTAAATTTCAGTCAAAATTTTGACTAATGTTGTTTAAGATTCAGTCAATTCTTTTTTTAAAAAAAAATTATATAATTTATTATTTTTAATATTAAATATTATTAACTTTTTTATAATTAATTACAGAAATTATGAAAATAATTTTTTAACTTTGTAATTAGTTAAAAATAATAAATATATTTCCATTTGAAAAATTGTATGATAGCGTAAAAAAGTAAATATATCTCTATTTGAAAATGAGCGCAAAAAAAAAATGAGCACAAAAAAGATAGAGAAAATGCACAGTATTCCATATTGGATTCCATTTCTTATGATTCATGTATGTGAAACATATTTTTTCAATGGATTCTCTTTCCTTTTCATTTTCCATTGTCATACCAAGCTGGTTAATGGAAGTGGATCTCAGAGTAAAATGAATTGAGGCAACTTAATGCTAAAATATTAAATAGAGTATTTAGAAATGAGGTTAGGAAACCATGGATGGCTCGAAATTGGAGCGGAAATGGCTAAACAAAAGGAACTAAAACCCAGTGGTAAATTTGTAATTTCGAGAAAATTTTTAGAATCTTAAAGGAGGAAATTTTAAATGGTAAAATTGAGCTCACTAGAGTTTTCAGAAATTTAGAAAATCATAGAAACTATCAGAATGGTTAGAACTCTTTTGGTTTATAATTTAGGTCATCGATTGGCCAAAATTTTGATTAGACAATTCGGTAAGGTTTTAAATCTCAAAAATTTTCAAATAAATGATTTTAATAAACTAGAGGATTTGAATTTTATGATAGAAATTGTAACATTCGATCACTCCGTAAACGTGAGAAATGTGACATTCAGGTTTTTCCGTGAACATGCAAAACGTATTAGATATAAAAGAAAGTTTCCTAAAGTGAATGATTTGAGGTCAAATAAAATTAGGATAAAATTTTAAATATTGAAAAATGAGGATTTGAGTCTTGAGCTACCTAGAAATCGGGGCTGGAGTGGTTCAAAAAATTTGTAGAAAATTCAGTGGTATTTTTGTAAATATAGGTACTTTTTGGAAAACTCACAGGAGGATTTTTTTTTAAATGAAAATTTTGAGTTCTTCGAGATCCTCAGAGGCCTTGAAAACCATGGGAAACCTTAGGACAATTAAATCTCCTCCGATATACGTTTTTCAATAGTGGTGAGCTCGAACTTTGACTGACTTGTTTGAGAAGGTTTAGCCTCCAATTTGAATGATTACAAAAGCATTTTATAAAATTGAGAACCTAAATTTCATGATAGAAAATATAGTTCTAAAAAAAGTGCTAAAATGAGCTAAAACCAAAATGCCAATTTCAAAGGACATAATTGAAAATTTTGGAATAATTAATTCAAGAACTTTCTTCTGTTTATGCGTCCCACCTTCCCTTATCTCCCTAACCCACTCTCATCTGCCTTAGACCAGGGGAGAACTCATTCAAGAAGGGTGCACAAGAAAAGCCAAAAAGGGAGGAAGAATGCAAGGCAAAAGGTGAGAAAGTGTTAGGAATTTCATGCTTCTTTTTCTTGAATCCTTATTCCCCTTCTCTTAAGCTCTTTTCCCATGGTTTTGGGGAATAATATGATTCTATTTTGATCTTGAATTAGAGGGAGAAGAGTGGTGTGTCAAGGAGAAGGCTAAAGGAAGCAAAAGGACTCTTGAAAACAAGCTTGAATCTAAGGTAACATCTTCCTCTTATTGCTTCTTCTTCTTTTTCTTCTTCTTCTCCTCCTCCTCCATGGTATCCCATGGCCCAAAACAAAACCATCATTGGGGGGGGGGAATTTCTATCCAAGAACAAGAGAGAATCATAGGTTTTAGACTATGGGAAGTTAGGAAATCCAAAGGAATTGGAAGAAAACTAAGTGAAATTCAAGTTGGAAAAGTGTGAAGCTCTTGAATACCTTACAAAAACTGATTTGATATATAAGTTTCCTTGCATGTGTGAGTATTTAATTGAGCTCCTAAGACCTCTAGGAGGCCTCCCAAGTGGCTCTCCCATCAAAGAAATATCAAAAGCTCCATGGGCTCATTCCTTCTCTTATGGTTTGGGCAAGACTAGATGGATAAGTTAGGGAGTATTTTAATTTATTCTAACCTTAGTTTGGGACTTCATATAATGGTAGAAGGTAGGACCATTGGAAAAAATTTAAGAGCCATGATTTGGGAGATGAGACAATGGTGTCCATAATATAGCTTTGTTAAACAACACATGTCTAGGCTTTTATAAGTGAGTAGATGATGGCTTCAAGGACCTTGAATGAGGTCAAGAGGCCTAGAAATGAGAAGAGAATGGAGCCTAGAGTTTGAATTATAAGGGCTACTTCAATAGACCATTTATGGAACTATTATGTGAACCATGGAACCATTTATGTTTCTTAAAAAAAGTCTAGTGTTTTGGCTTGCTTCAAGAGTGTAATTGTATGCTATTTATGATGTTTAGGTCAAGAGAATCCTAACCCACTTAGGTGTGCTTGTGGACTCGAAAAAGAGAAGAAAAAAGACTAAGTAAAGCTTACATAATTGCCAAGGTAGCTCTCCACCTCATTCTCTTTGCATTCTTGATTGTATATATGTCATTGTATACTTGTGTGTGCTCTTGTAATTTGAGAACATACCACTTGATGTCTTGAGATTGCATTGGTACCAATGTGTTATCTTAAATGTTATTGATTGTGGAAAATGGCTTATAAGGGAGAGGTGATGCCAAAAGTCCCTTAATGAAGGTAAGGAGATGCCAAAAGTCTCAAGGTATAGGTGAGACAAGGCCAAAAGTCTTTTGGATGGGTGAGACCAAGTCAAAAGTCCTTAAATCAAGGGTGAGGCAAATCCAAAAGTCCTAAAAATGGGATGAGGCAAAACTAAAAGTCCCTAGAGCATGTTTGAATTTGATGTAAATTGATGGCATGGAATTATGACTTTGCATATTTTATGGTTGTGCTATTTTCCATACTTGTGCCTTTGATGTGTATATACTATGAATGAGTGTGAATGAGTGTGTGAGCTATTGAGATTTTAGGAATCTCACTCCCCTTCCCTCATTTATCTTAATATGTCTAGGTGGTGTTCAAGAACTAAGAGATGCAAGCCAAGGGACTAAGAGACCATGCTTTGATCATTATGTAGCTTTCTTAGTATCCAAATGCCAAAGTAAACATGTACATGAAATTTTTGGTTTGTGAACACTTGAGAAAATGTAATATTATATATAAATGTTGTATGAACCATAGTTAGCACAAAATCAATGCAAACGAGGAATTTTGACACTTGATGGCATGTATGTATTAATGTATTTTTTGATGTGGAATGACTAAAATGAGATGTATGAGGTTTGGGACCATTTGGGTAGTTCATATAAGTCATATTCATGTTTTTAAACATGCCCAGGATGAGCCAAACACAAGAGGAAGCCATTTGGACTAAGTTGGTGTCTTATAAGAAGCTAAATTGACCATAATGGTGAGCTATAACATAAATGGTCCAAGTAAGCTCTTCTTGCTCTAAAATTTGGCATGCATCTGGAGCTTGTTGAAAGACCTTTGCAAAGCTAAATGGGTAATATTTGGAGGCCTAGAGAATTTTTGGCAAATTTTTGAAATTGACTAAATTTTTAGAATTTGCTACTGGTATTATTCATATAGTCTGAATTTTGATCTTTATCATTCATAGAGCAAATGATGTCCAATTATTATGAAATTTTATAGAATGAAACTAGACCTTCCCAGTAACGTGTACCAATTGGAAGCATCCCATTTGCATATTTAGAGAGGGAGATATAAATTTTTGAAATTTCCATTCAGTTCTAAGCATCCAGTCAGACTTTCATCATTGTTCCATCGATTTTTAAGGTTTGAATGCTCTTGGATTGATCTAAAACTATTTTTTCCCTATAGTTAACATCCAAACCTTTCCAAATTGGTACATTTTGACAAATTGGATTTTTGTAAAATTAATTATGAATTTTCAAAATTTATATTAGTAAGTTGTATCAGTAATTCTATGCAGATCGACCCTTGTGTTTTTTCTATCATTAGACGTGATCTAGATGAGATTTTCATAACTGGAAATTTTTTTTTGTGTAAATGTAACATCTATAGGTTTCTATCAAGCTAAAGTTTGCTTGATTTTGATTTTTTTAGATTTAGTTATGATTTTTCAAAATTGCCTCAGAAATCTGCCACTATGGAACCTAAGGCAAAACATGAGAATTTGTGATTTTTAGCTCTTGGTCGGTGGTTCATGTGAAGTTTTGAGAATTTCATGAATTGTATGAATGAAAAATAATTAGAGAATATCATTGGAAAGTTTTTGGGGTTCACGAATTTAAATTTAAATTTTTAATCCCAACGTAACACAATTAAATTAAATATTTTAATGTATTTTCTTGAATTTCCTTTGATAATATGTGTAATCCAAATTTTATGAGTAAGATAATATTAGAAATGATATGGTGTGATAGAAATGACGGCTTTCGAAAAAGATATGAAATGAGCTCAAATGAAGAGGTTAAAGTGCAGGGACGTAAATGGAATTTTGAAATTGTTTAAAAATATCCTCCCACTTTTATTATATAGCCATGCCACCTAGTTTTCTTCTTCTAACTAACCTCAAAGCTCTAAAATGTGCAGCCATGGCGTGATGAAGAGGGGAAAGAGAGAGAAGAGAAAGAAAAGCTTATAAGGTAAAGAAAAAGGCTAAATTTCAGGCTATGGTAGTTAGCAAATTTTTTCTACTCTTCAAGCCCTTTCTATTGGTGGTTTCAACTTCCTGAAAGGATGACTTCGGTGATTGATCTATTTAGAAAATGTGGAGGTTTGAAGGAAACAACTATGTCGCAAGCCATTTAATAAGCTTTTAAGTGAGGTATGGTATAAACCATGATATTGCTATTTCCTTAGTCTTTTTTTTCTTCCATAATTTGGCCTAGAGAGAGAGAATGAGAAGGAAGCTTTTGTTTGATGAAAACTTGAAAGAAACAAGGGTTTTAAAGGGTATAAAATAAGATTATGGAAGCAAGTAAGAAACTTTAAAATGCAAAGCAGGCTACCTAGGGTTTTGATTGCACCTTGAAAGTTTTGGAACCTTAGGAAGCTATTTCATACCATGTAAGATTATGTCTAGAATAGAAAAGAGGCAAGGATATGCTATATGTGCCAAATCCCATAAGAGTGGAACAAAAACTTCATGGAACTCCTTTGTGAGCATAATTCGGCCATGAGAGGGATCTAGCACCTAGGAAGTTGTTTTTTACGTTATAAGGTTATAAATGGTTTAGATATAAATTATAGATACTAATCAAACCATTGGTTTGAATTTAGAAACCTGACTTTGAAAGTTGAAAATTTAAGGTTCAACTAGGCCTAAACGAGCAACTTAGTGCTAGGCTTCATAAATCAAGGTTATGAAGGCTTTAATGAGTTCTAATATAGTCATATAACTTATATTGAGTGAGGTTTTGAAGCCAAAAAGTTGATTTGTAATGGTTGCTTCATAAGGTGTAACACCTTCATTTCTAACTCATACCCATCATGCCTTACATGCTCATATACATAGGGAAGGCATAAAAGGGAGATCATTTTCTTGGGGTTCATATTCATTCTCATATGGCATCACACATGGGTAAACATTCACTTTAGTGTCACATGGACCAGGTGAGCTCTTTCTATGCATCCTCATGTTTAATTGCACTAGTAAGACTCATTTCAATCCCGAAAATATGCTTGGAACTCATGGAACGCAAAAAGGGATATGAGATATGCAAATTCGTTTTCGGCAGATTTGGCCTCATTTCTGGGCAAAGTTTGGAAATTCATAACTAAATACAGAAAAATAAAAAACATTCTCTCTTGGTCAATCTGGAAATCTGAGACTGTCTAATTCATGGGAAAAATATATGTAAGTCATAACATCCCACACACAGGGCATTTGACACGCAAAATCATCTGGAGTTCAGAGGGGCCCTGCTACTATCACAGTTTACTGATATCAACTTCAAAAATGTCTAACTAATTCCAAAAAAATCCAATGCCTTTAAATGATATCACTATGGAAATATGTGGATGTTAGCTAGAGAGAAAAAATATTTCCAGATCAATTCATCAAGCCAAACTCCCGGAAACCGATGAAACAGTACCTCGGGTCTGGTAGGATGACTGATTCTGGGCTGGAACTTCGAAATTGCATATCTTCCTCTCTAGACCTCCAAATGAGGTGCTTCCAGTTCCTACAAGTCACTGTGACCATCTAGTTTCTTTCTATAAAATTTCATAGTCATTGGACTACGTTCGCCCCTCGGATGACACAATTTCATAACTGACCAAATGAACAGTGTTTCTGAAAATCCGAAATTCTGATACCAACTTTGAAAAATCATAGGAAATTCTACAGACCTCCAAATGACTTTATCTTTAGCTTCCCAAAAAGCTCTAGACAAGAGCTAGTCACATGCCAAATTTCAAGGCAAAAGGATGTCATTTGGTTAGACTTTGACATTATGTGCAAAAGGGGCCACTTTCTTGTTTTAAAAGGGGCTAATGGGGTCCAATTTGGGTTCCTCTACCTCTAAGGCGCTATAAGCACATGAGAAAGCATCCATATGGGCTATCAAACATGGCTCAAGTGTCTACTAACTCAGATTGGAGAAACTTACTATCCCACACCCACTTATACACCCATGTGGCCAATGTTAAAATCATGCTTTTCATAACAAAACTTGCTTCTTCATTCAAAATAGTCTCATTCTCATACATACATGATAAATACATTGATTTACATCCATTTACAAGTATTCATAGATGCTACATCATATACATCATTAGATTATATCTCTTTACTTAAGTACAAAATAGAAACAAAAGGCTCTTTTACAACTCCTTGGCCAATCCTTTAGCTTCAAGCTCGGTGGCTCCCATCTCTTGCCTCACTTCGTCCACCTAGCATGGTTGGATGGTGGAGAGGGGGAGTGAGATTCAAAGAATCTCAATAGCTCATCTCTCATTCAATCATACACACAAAGCATGCAAACAAGTCTCACAATGTATGCATGGGCATGTTAGCATATAAAATCATAAGAAAAGCATTTGCAACATCTGAGTTGGCCATACATAAAAAGGAACATTTTCAACATGTGAGTAGGCCATACATAACATATAAAAGCTTTCCAAGTAAATGGATTAGCCTCACCCACTCACTTGTGGATTTTGGACTTGCCTCACCCATTCTTAAGAGGTTCTTAGACTCAACCCTTACTCTTTGGGAGTCAACCTCACTTTTGGGAGACTCTTTACTTTGTCTCAACCAATTTAAGGGTTTTTGGCTCATCCTCATCATGGCTAAAGGGATTTCAGCTTTTCCATACTCAAGCAAACCCAAACAATCACATAAAACATCATTGAAATACATGGGGCATCATCATGCTAGCATACTTTTCATGGTTCAAAATATACATACACACAAGCAAGACAATGTAAGCATACATCTTATGTATGAAAGAAGGTGGAGAGAGCTACCTTTTTAGCTAATCACAACTTTTCCTTTCAACTTGTCTCCTCCCTTGTGGTTTTCACAATCAACTCTATATAGGAGTGCTTCTCTTGAGCCTAGCCACACAAGAAGTATAGAATTATTTTCTGAATACTTATTCATAAGCTAGGGATTTCTTTCTAGCAACCCTACTAAGCATATGAAGCTAAGGGTTTCTTTCTCTCTCTAGAATCCCATCCACTCTCTTTCCTCTCTCAAGCTCTCAAACTCTTAAGAAGGGAAAGCAAGGAAGAAAGGGCTACATGACTTCTAACCTCCCTCAAGAGTGGTTTTCCACTCTCCCTCTTCTGAACCAAGCTCAAAATCTAACTACTTCCATATTCAGAACCATAGGAAGAAAGGGCAGGGGGAGAGGAACAAGATTCTAAGAGGAAAGCCATGTAAATCTTACCTTTCTCTTGCTCTTCCTTCCTTCTCTCTTGGTTTCTCCTTGTTTCTCTCTCTCTCAAGCTTTCTTTTCTGTGCTGGGACGAGCTTAAGTCGGTTACAGAGTGAAAGAAGGAGTTGGGACGTTTTAAAAAGTCAAATTCTCTTTTTTCACGCTTTTCCGGACTACCCCTCGCTATAGCGAGCTATAACCCTTGTTACGGCGAGCTCGAATTAGTCCCAGACCCCTGCCTTCACTACAGCGTACGCTACGGCGAGCAACGCCCTAGTTTTTGTATGGAGGTGCCCGAACTCGCTATAGCTAGAAGCATTCTTGCTATAGCGAGAAGGCATTCTCGCTATAGCTAGACCAATTCTCGCTATAGCGAACAGGTACATTCGCTATAGTCGGGCTGTAGCTAGCAAACTTAGAAAATTTTCAGCCCTTTGAAAATTTTCAGCTTTTCTTTTTCTTTCCTTTTTCTTTTCTTTTTCTTTTCTTTTCTTCTTTTCTTTTCTTTTCTTGGTTGTTACATAAGGCATTCAATTAAACCATATGCATACATAAAGTTCTAGGTGACTTGTATAAGGCTAATATGGATGTGAATATGGTTCCATTAATTGTTTTATGCCCTATTTGATGTGTCTAGGGCACACAATTGAGAGCATATCCAAGAATGGCTATGGGGCCATGGAACCAAGAGAAGGAACCAAGGGGAACCAAGGGAAATTTATATGACAAGGTAGCTCTTCATCCATTCTTTTATATTTATGTTGGTTGTTTGAGTGCCTTGGATTACTTGTATTGCTTGATAAGTGCTTGATAGTTATATGTAATTACAAAACATTTCATTACATTTAGAATTGGTTTGGCTCTTAATAGGTAAGGTTATTCCAAAAGTCTTTTAGAATGAGTGAGGTAAGGCCAAAAGCCCCTAAAAGAGGATGAGGCTAAACCAAAAGTCTTTAAATAATAGGTGAAGATAGACCAAAAATCCCTAGAACATGACATTTCTCTTGGTGGAGCCATGAGATCCCTTATGCAAGAATATGAATGATTTATGATCATACAACATGCATACTTACTTTCTTTGACCTTGAGTGTACCATTTATGTATGCTTGAATGATGAATGAACTATTGAGATTCTTTGAATCTCATTCTTTCCCCCATTTCCCCTAACCCTATCTAGGTAGCACTCATGGAAGCGAGAATGATGACCAAAAGGCATGAGGAGGGCTACTTTGATAATAGAATGTGTGTTAAGGCATATTCTTGTGTATGTATATTTTGGTATATGAACATTGTAATGAACTTAAAAGTATGGGATTATGATGTATAAATCATTTCTAAATGTAAACATATGGAATTATGATATTTGACCCCATGAGTTATGGTTTATAGGTGTGTAAAATGGCAAGTGCTAGAGTCATTTTGAGATATATGATATGTGAGACATGTTGGACCAGCCAAATATGATGCACTTGTCATTTAAAATGTGCCTAAGCATAGCCATAGCATAGTATGGCTCATTTGGAACCAAAAATCCCATTTTTTGAGCTATAAAATATCCATGAACCAAAAGTAGACCAAATCAACAAATTTTGGGCTAAAATTTGGCAAGCATTTAGGACATATTGAGAGCTTTCCATAGAGTTAAAGATCAAAATTTTTGGAACTTTGTAGAATATTTTATAAATTTATAAATTTGGTTTCAAGATGTAGAATGTAGCAGTCATGGTTTATATGGTTCTATTTTTATTTTCATGGGTTCTAGGGGATGAAATGAACTTGTTTCAACCTAAAATTTTTATAGTAGATAGTTCTCATCATAAGCTTTCCGTGGCCATGGAGTTTGCATAAATCAAAGTCGAGTAGCTCAAGTTATAATTTTTCAAAATTTGACCCCTGTTATATGTCAAAGTTGTGAAAATGAGCATATAATGTAATCCACGAAATTTATGCATCGGTTTGTGATATTCCAAGCCTAACAAACTTATTTGTCATGAATTTGAAAAATAATATGATGAAAATATTTATTTGTACACAATTAAATTATTATATGCTTTCAATGACAGTTAATTCTGTTGCCAAAGGCACCAACTTTACTAATTTATGTTATATGAGAAATATGGCTTGGAATTCCTCTGTAAATTATAATGGTATAAGACAAGGTACTCTTTTATGGTATTTAATTTAATCACTTCTGTACATAGTCACATATTTGTTTATTGAGTAAATTACATGGACTTTTTCTAAATTTTGTTAAAATTATACAGTCTACTCTTCTATTTTCAAAATATACACTTTAGTCTAATTTTAAATTTTTTGACTAAAATGCCCTCCATTATCCTAAATTACCAATATATATCATATTCAAATATGTATACATAAAAATAAAAAGAGTGGATTTTGTTCAAACACCCACAAGTGAAAAATAAAAAGTAGATTTTTTTTCATTAAATTTAACAAAAATTATATATATTTAGCTTGGTTAATGGAAGGTATATATTTTAGTGTAATGCAACTTTTTGTTTTAAGAGAGATTTTCATATATTTTGAAAATAGATGAGATGCTCGTGCAATTTTGCAAAATTCTATGGCGGTCCATGTAATCTAGTTTTGTGATATGCTATTTATTCAATAAATATTTAGTCTTTCATATATTAGAGTTGAACAGAGTCTTTTCTAACATATTCTTAGGGGCGAGCTTTTCTTTTAGGGTAAGCTCTGCATAGCCCTTACATGGTCAATATGTTTCTATTGATTTTATATAAATTAATTTTTGTGTCATAAGTATAGCTCCATTAAGCCATAGGTAAGATCTCTCACCTTAATATAGTTGGTTTAGTCAATAAAGTTAGAGAGCAAAGCTCTTTGTTTTAAAAATTTTTTAGTTAGCTTGTTATAGAAATTTTGGGAGGTGCAATTTTTAAAGGAGACTACTAAAAATTCTACAAGAGTTGGGCTTGTAGGGAAATTGATTATTTAATATGAAATATGGTAGTTTTTAGAGGCACAACATTTTTATATCTAAGAGATGGAATATAGTATTAGGAATGGCAAAAGTGGGCTTTTGGTTGTTAAGTTTGGCTTGCATATATGAGGTAGGCCTTGTATTCCTTACAAGCCACATCTTTAATTTTAGGGTGTGATGAAAAGCTTCTTACATATATATACCTTTTAGATCATGAGCAAATTCTCCTATTAGGAACATCTCAATACAATTCCAAAGATTATTTGAAAAATAATCTAGCTGATGTAACATACCTTTGTATCTAATGATCGTGGGAATATCTTTATAAATAACTCTCAAAGTGAGCAAAAACCAAATAAAGTTATACATGTCCAAAATTAAACATAAAAATCCCATAAGCATATAAGTTAAGACAATATATATTTGAGTCATTCTACTTAACAAGAGCTCAAATATTTATCATTATCATTCTTATTTTTCATTTTTTTACATTTTCGAGATTAAATTGAAATTACCTTTAAATTGTTGGTATTGGGACAAGGTCATTGGCAGAGCCACGTTGATCAAATTTTTAAAGATTGCATGCATATGGTATTGAATTTTGATATTATAACCCCATATTTCTTAAAAATTTAAACCCACTAGATCTACTAATGTATTATGTAATTTTTTTTATTATTATTTGACATTTTTACTTGACCCCATTGAACCTACGCTTATATTATATATGTAACTTTGATAAAAAAGTTATTATTATTATTACTATTATTTTCTCTTTTCCATCTCTTATCTTCTTTTCTTTCCCTTTAGAAGTGAGCTTCTAAAATGTGATATCCACATTTCCATTTTTAAATTTTTAGCTTCTTGAGGTAATTTCTAGGCTCAATTTGAAATTTAGAAACTCAATTAGGTCATTTTAATTTTGAATACTAAGTTTCTAAATTATGAGTATCAGTTGTGCTACAATTTTATTACTACTAATATAGAGGTAAAGAAGTAAATTTGTAATTTTGGTTTCTAGCATTTTATTTAAACAATATACTACCAAAGTATAATTTTTTTAATAGGATATAAAATTGTTATAGAAAAAATTAACATCAAAGCAACAATCTTCATATAGACCTTATGAATCTAATTTTTAGCAACAACAAACTAAGATTAATTTTAAAAAAATTATCATTAAACAAAAAAATGAATTAAAATTTTAGCATAGCATCCTAATGACCAAAATAAAACACGAAAAGTATATTTACAAAAAGGATTATGCAAACTTCACCCTTCTAAACTTAAGGTCTTTGGCATTGGACAGGGAATAAGATTATCTATCTCGTTAAGGTAATTTTATGCCTTTCACAAGTTGATTTTATGATATCATTAAGTGCAGTGCAATGGATGCCTAGAGATGTTGTCTCTAGAATAAAACAACTCAGGTACTTGCTTGTTTAGTTTTACAACCTTTACAAAAACATGTAGATAATACTTAGATACCGCCACCTTTCTCTACTTAAATATCACACACATGATATAATTTTTGGGCAATATTTTTCATACCATTTTCTTGTATCAACCTTTGCGAGAAGAACTCATATAGTTAATTCCATAATCAATATCTTGTAATTAGTTAACGCAAGACTTAACGACTCCAACTATTTCAAACCCAAAACTAACACTAAGCCTTCCATTCCAAAATATGCAAATCAATCAGGAATTTCTAGCCTTATATACTCACTCTTACTTACTTATGCAGCTTATCACAAACCAAGCAAACTCCCCATAACCATATTATATTCATTATGGATTTAGCTTGAGTTTCTTTGCACTATTATGCTAGATAAAATTGTGAGTAATGTCAATATCCATAAGTATATGAACATTTTTGTTTTGTTAAATTCTAGCCAATCTCAAAATTTTGGGACTGTATTGTTTAAACAAAGCATTGAAGCTAATCTTGGGTTTTACTTTAGGCTTATGATTAGATCTAAATCTCCCTTCCTTTGACTTCCAATAGCAATTTGTATTAACCCTTGTTAATTTCAAATTTTAAATTACTTAGGATCTAAATTAATTAATGATGGGAAGTAATAAATTAATTGAATAAATTAGCATTCAATTAAAATAAATTAGCTTACACTTGCTTAGCTAGTGACTTGTGTTTGCAAAGAGAATATAAAATAAATTACATTGGAAGGGAGAGTTTTCATAAGTTTACCATAACTTTAGTGGTAACATCCTCACACTTGCTTAGCTAGTGACTTGTGTTTGGACCTTGGTGGAAACCACCTTTTTATGTTTTAATTCCTTCCTTCCTTCTTGTAACATCTGGTTTCTCCATACATGTACGAAACTCACCAGATATAAAAAGGGAGTTCCCCAAATAGAATGATTTGATGTCAAATAATATTAGAGGAATAATCTAGACCTCAAATAATGAGAATCTAAGGCTAAAGGTGCCATAAAAAGGAGTCAGAATAACTAGATGAAATTTAATGAAATGTAGTGGCATTTTTGTAATTTCAGGCACTTTTTAGAAAACTCATAAGAGGGATTTTTAAATGGGAAAACTCATTTATTTGGTTAAACTGTGGTTCAGCATACATAATGGTCACTTTTAAAGTCCAAATTGGTATCTTAAGGCACTAAAAAGCTTTGCTCATTCCATAGCCACTTGCACATATCCAAAAGCATAATCACAATATATAAAAGCATGCTAGATGATCTAAATCACCATGAAGCTAAATCTCACCATGCTACTCACATCTATACACATGCATACCATGGTGATAGGATGTCAATCTCTAATATATGCAATCATCTAGCTTTAAGATTGATATACACATCATAAATACATACATTTGAACTTGTTCAAATGATTACATCTCATATACATCATATGGATACAATTTTTGACATCATTATGCTATTAAAATGTTTATTTCTCTTCTTCTTTGTCAAAGTACCATGCTTCAAGACCTTTGGCCTCCATTCTTTTATCCACTTGGCTTACCTAGACATAATTAGGCATATGGAAGGGAAGAGAGAGATTCAAAGAATCTCAATAACTCTTTACCCTTTCAAACATACATAATGGATGCATATATATGTAAAAAAATACATGCATGTCATACAAACTTCTCATGAACATACATAAAATATTTTTTTGATAATGTAAACTCATACATATCAAACTAGGCTTCAAGGGCATTGGTCTAGCATCACCCAACTTTCTAGGGACTTTTAGATTTGCCTCTCCCATTTTTAAGGGACTTTTGACTAAGCTTCATTGTTCTTGAGACTTTTAGCTTTGCCTTACCCAATCTTAAGGACTTTTGGCTCATCATCACCCATGCTAAGGGACTTTTAGCATTACCATATCCATTTAAGCTAAAATACATTCATAAACTCATTTCAAAATGCATAATGGTACCATAGCAAGTAAGCAATAGCTAGAAACATATTTTATAATTCAAATATACACATAAGTACTTAAAGATAAACAAACATCTAATCCATGTATGTGAGAAAGGTTAGAGAGCTACCTTAAAGCAATGTCACACACTTGGTTCAAGCTCATGAAATTAGGTGGCACTTGGTTCTCTTGGCCTAAACACATCAAATGAGACATGAATTACTCATGGAAACAAGCTTTAGTCTTATGCAAGCTCTATGCAAAACTCCTTTCTCATATGGCTCAATTATGCTTCCATACAAGATATAATGAAGCAACTAATGGAATTCAAGATATTGGCTCTATTTTCTCCTTCAATCTAGGTCTTTTGACTCTATTTAGACTCCTTGGAGTCATCACAAATTCATTTTAAGGAGCCTAGCTATAAGTAGCTTTTTTATGTCTTATCTAGAGCTTTTCACAGAGCCAAAGAGTACCTAATTTAGAGTTCTAGAGAATTTATTATGATTTTTTAAAGTTGGCTAAATTATGCAGAATTGGTATGATTACTATTCATTTGGTCAGTTTGTTTCTCTATGTCACACGTGGGTCAAATGAAGTTCAATGCTTATGACATTTTAAAAACATAAACTAGACATCATACGCTTTATAACCATTAAGATCACCTCATTTGGAGCTCTGTAGAGGGAGAACCAAATTTTAAAAGTTGCATGATAGTACCAATAATACAGCTCGATCTAAGTTTCTATTCCATGGATTTCTTTAGGATAAATGCCATTGTCTTGGTTTGAAATTATTTTTAGTATGTAACATCTAGAGCTTTCTAGAAAGCTATCATATACATGATTTCAATTTTTGTAAAATTAGTTATAAATTTTTAAAGCGTATATCACAAATTTGGACATGCCTGCCTGAGAGCAACTTTCAATTTTTCTGGTGTATGGTTCCAAATTTGTGGTATATGAGATGAATTGTGATGTTTATGATGTGTATAGATATGTTATGGATAGAAAATGATGTGGATGAGTTCATATGGTCTCTAAAGCTATGAATCATGTATATGGCCCCCCAATTACACAACTCTCCATGTATAAAAATATATATTTTCTCATAAATCTCTTCCAAAATGCATGGAATATGTTGAGATAGCTTATGGGACAATTGAGTGAGAGCTAAGAGATTAAAGTATTACACTTATTCTCTCTCTCACTGTCAGACCACTTTTATTATCCTTTTACCTTTAATTATTAGATTAGTCTTTATTATTCACTTTTGGATCAGGTTTAAGTGAGTAAAATAATTACAATTGCCAGTTCAAGCATTAAAACATGGAAAAAAATGTAGAATCATTAAAACTTTTTCTTCTATAAACTCTTTATCAATAACTAGTCATATATGTATAACTCTACCTCTTTTATATACCCTGATGGTACACTAGACTAGAGTCAACACCAAGGTAGATCTCAACAATCTATAACTACTTTTAGGTCTCTAAACCTCTATTCTTATTTGTTATGCAATCAATTATTACATTTCAACCTCATATCTATACTTAATTCATATGACTAGGTGCTTTGATTTACCAAAAATTTGATAGCATAATGGCTAGAAATAGAATGAACTTGGGCACTTTAACCCTATCTTCCACTAAAATACCTTGTATGCATATAACTTGAGTATAGTGTACTAAATTCTAAAGGCTTTAGGGCACAATTATCAACTAGCCTATTAACCTAGGCTAGTCAAACAACTAAGAATATTGAATGCTTATTAATACATCAAAATGACATTTACATTACTAGAAATAGTCATACACTTTCTATTCCATCTCTAAACTATCATCTCTAGGCTCATAATATATACATCATCATCATTAAATACATATCGGTCTCAAATCATAGTTTGGTAAGATATATAAAGAAATACAACATCAAATACATATGTCTTCATAGAGCTATAGACTTTCCTCGGTCTACTTACCTACTTTCACTTAGCAAGGGGATTATTGGATAAAAGAATGAGATTCTGGAGAGAATCTCAATAGCATAATCCAAACCTAACATGCATTTACTACATAAGCACATAGGTATGCATGTATGCAATTTTTCTAACATTCGAGCTTTTTAACATGTGAAAATATGCATGCATGCAGCTAAAATCTAGCCAAGCTTACTAGACTCTTTCCATAGTGGCTTTTATATTTAACATATTTAAGAACTACTGTGCTCAATTTCCTAGCTCTTTTCTCTTTGTCAACTCAAGTAAAGCTTCGCTTATTAAGCCAAAACTCATAGAAATCTCATAAAACTCATTCAAACATCAAGCAAATATGACATACAAACAACCAAGCATTCAAATAGTTAAAAGTATTAAGGAGAGGAGAAAAATGCTGCTTGTTATAAGTCTATCCCTGATGTCTTAGGTACTAGTCTTCTCTTCCTTTTGATCTTTCTCTTTCCTGGCTAGGCACTGACATTGAGGCTTCTTACTATTTTAATACCCTACAATATCACATTATATCCAAATTGGTGCCAAGGCTCCAACATACTGACTATATGCTTTGCTATGCATGATTTATGCATTTCCAATCCTTTGGAGGCACTTTAAGACTTTCTTCCTTAACTTATTGATCATATTTCTAAAGCTCAACTAGCTCACCATTTTATTTTAAATGGAGTTTGATGCTTTTCTTATTTACTTGCCTAGCTAACCTTTTCTGCTTGCCCTTTATCTACACTTTGATTTAGGGTTTCTCACGAGCAAGTTTTCCTAGGCAATTCAAGCACCTTAAATTCTTATTTTGAGCCTAAAACTAGCATTTTACTATTCATTTGGTCATGTCTTAACTTGACATATTTGTTCCTCTATAGCCATTTTCGAAAACCATATCTCCATCCATCTAAATCTTATTCTAACTTCTTAGATAGCTTTTTAAACTTCATTTGAGCTAATTAGGGGCCTCAAACACAATACCACACACATAGATGCTCTTCACCTTAGGCTAGGGTTTTATAGATACCTAGAAAATTTAACTTTCACATATGGCTTCCATAATTCAAACAAATACTTCCCCTAACCTTTATAATTCTCTAGATGATGTCTAATTATCTTAGAACCCAAAAACAAGCTCAATTGACCTACTTTTGGAAGGGGTCACTAAAAGTATGCATCAAGGGACCTAAGGGAGTTTTTCTTGCTTCCTACAACAATTTCTCCTCATTTCCTCAACCTAGTGAATTCTACATGCTCTATATGATTAATTTCATGCAAGGGAATGTAGAAAGGGAGATTTTCTCTCCCTAAGCATGATCATTAGGGAGGGGAACTCATGAAATCATGGCTTAGAATATATCATGCTATACCTTGTTTTAAAGCTCATTTAGTATTCTACATTTTCCACCAATTGATTTCCTAAAAAAAGAACTTTCTTCCCCTTTAATAGTAGCTAAAATACCTAGCTTTTGTCTATCGGAGTTAATGTCAGCCTAGCAGAATGATTTTGTTGTTGATGTTTTTTCAGATCTCTACGCATTTCATTGCTCCACCAAAAATTCCCTCTGCCACTATCGTACTCCAACTTGATAGTTTCTACTACTTATCCTTTAAAACTATCAAATTAAAACTCTTAAGGAGAGGAATCACTTTCATAGCTAGAGCTACATGAAAAGCGCACAGAAATCAACCCATTTAGCTTGGCTTTTTCCTTTCTCTCTTCTCTCTCTACCATGGATGCCATTAACAAAGCTCAAGGCTACTATAAATAAGTTTGAGGCGATGGAAGAGTTGAATGGTGATGAAGGGCCATTAGAAAATATAAAAAATAGCTTTATAATAATTTAAAAATTCCCATTTTTCCATTTTGCATTCTAGCTCAATTTTTCTGCAAATTCAGACTCCATATTCTTATTCAAAAGGTCTTAAAACTCTCAGGCCATTCATCTTAAACTATAAAGGCTTAAAATTGCATAAAACTACTCAAAACAATGCTGTGATACTGGCTTTCTCATTTTTTGTGTCATCAGTGTTTTTACTTGTTGTATACTTTTTGGATAGTCTTTACTGCTTATTTAACTATATATAATAGGAAATACCATTAACTTTCTCTAATCAACTTTTTATTAAAATCCCTATATTTCTTACTTTTTTGGCATACTTGTGTTCTTGCACCCCTGTTTCTCATTCCTTTCTTACTTTTCTTTATATTTTTTCTTTTTAATTGGTTTTCTACTCCCTTTCTCATGTCCTTTTAACTTATTAGGAGATCTAAATCCAATTAGAAAATATTGGATGTTATACTCACCATTATGGCTATTCTTAAAACTTAGTGAACTAGTTGCAGCAGCAACAATAATCGAAACCTCATTTTCTTTTGTTATATTTTGGTTAGTTTCACTCTTACTCATCATCTTTTCTAACTCCTTTTAGTGTAAAACTTGATTTGTTTTCTTAATGTGTTGTCTAACTTTGAGGCTCTTCAAATGGCTCTCTAGTACTTGGCTAACCTCACTTGTTTGGCCTTTAGAGAGTGACCCAAGCTTCCTTTCTTTTGGCTCAACCACAAATGTGATTTTGTCCTCGATTGGAAGCTTCTTCTCTTATAAGTTGTGCTAGCTCAATGTATTATTCTAGGTCTATAACTTCTATAATTACTTCTCAAATAAGTGAACTTTTTCATTTTTCTTGTATCCAAATGGTTTAATGTAATATCTAGTTCTTCAAAAACACGAGAGAACGTGAGAAACATAACATTTGATTTCTCCGTAAATATATAAAACTCACCAGGTACAAAAAAAAGTTCCCCAAATAGAATGATTTGAGGTCTAAGAAAATTAAGGCAATGTTTGAGGCCTCAAATAATGATAATCTAAGGCCAGAGGTGTCCTGAAACTAGAGCTAGGATAACCAAATGGAATTTAACGAAATAGTTATGAAACTGAATGATATTTTCGTAATTTTGGATAATTTTTAGAATACTCACAGAAGGGATTTTCAAATGGAAAATTTGACCTTTTCGAGGTTCTTAGCGGCCCTAAAAACTATGGGAAGCCTCGGGGTAGTTAAAACCCCTTCGGTGTACATTTTCTTATAACGGTTGACCCAAACTTTGACTCTTTCATTCGAGAAGGTTTTAGGTCCAAATTGAGTGATTTCAAAGGCATTTTATAAGATTAAGAACCTAAATTTTATGATGGAAAAGAAAATTCTCAAAAAGGAACTAAAATGGACTAGAAACAAAAATACCAAGAAATAGGATGTAAATAGAATTTTGTTATAACAATTTTATTATTTGCTCTCTTAAGTGGTGCATCCCCTCTCCTCCCTTCATATGACTGACCTTATTTCTGCCTAAGAACAGAAGTGAGACCAAGGGAGAGAGGAGCACAAGAGAAGGGAAGAAGAAGAGGAAAACCAAGGCAAGGAAGTTATGAATTTCATAGATTTTCTTAGTCTTCCCTTTAGTAAACTTAATCTCCTCCTTCTCCTCTTTCTTCTTATAGTTTTATTGATTGATGCTATTTTGAGCTCATACTATGGGGTGAAGTTTGAATTTGGAGAGGAAAATCAAAGCAAAAGAAAGAGCATTCAAGAAAAGCTTGAATTAAGGTAGAAACCACTTCCTTCCATGCTTGCTTCTTCTTGTTCTTATGCATGTGTGATTCAGCCATTATATGGACAACCAAGAGGAAGCTATTTTTCAACCAAACCAAGGATGAATCTTAGGAATTAGAGTATGGGAAATAAGAAAATGCAAAGAAAACAAAGAAAGAACCATGATTTTTTAAGATGCATAACCTAGGGTTTTAGTTGCACCTTGGTTTGTAGGAAGGTTTCTAGCCATAAATTAAGATGTCTAAGAGTTTGCATAAGTCCCTAAGGCATCAAGGATGTCTCCCACATACATCTCCCATCAAGAAAACAAAACAACGTCCTTGGTGTCAAGAAGATGCATTGCCTCAGCCTAGCCTAGAAGGAGCACCAAGGGAGTGTTTTAATTTCTTCCAAGCTTAGTTTTGCATCATATATTGATGGGAGAGTATAAGAGAAAGTCTTAGAAAAAATTTAGAAAACTTAGAAAGTGTGATGGAGGTATAGGTTCCATATTGTAGTATAATAAAGTAACACAGAGTTAGGCTCCTTGAAATAAATGTGTGATAGCTCCAAGGAGTCTAAATGGAGTCAAGAGTCATAGATTAAGGGAGAGAATGAAGCCAAGATCATTAATTCTCAAGGTTTCTTTATTAGGTGCTTTATGGAACCATAATTTGACCATATGAGTGCCAAAGTTTTTCTAGAATGTGTATGGCATTAGAGATTGTTTCAAGAGTATAATTAGATCTCATTTGATGTGTTTAGGCTAAAAAAATCAATCTCCACCTCCTTGTGGGTGTTTGGCCAAGGGAGAGGAAGAAATTTAAAGAGTTAAAGTGTGTTGAATACAAGGTAGCTTTCTCTCCTTTCTCTCATACATGGTTAGGTGTTTTCTTGTCTGTGAATATGTGTGTGTATATTTAAGCTATGAAAAATATTTCTGGTATATATGTATATGCCATGGTACCATGATGCTTTATTATATTCTTGAAAGATTCTTTATGAACATGTTTTGGCTTACATGAGCATGGTGATATCAAAAGTCCATTAGCTAGGATGAGGATGAGCCAAAAGTCCCTATGAATAGGTGAGACAAAGCCAAATGTCCCCAGAAAAGTGAGGCTTAGTCAAAAGTCCCTTAGGAAATAGGTGAGGCAAGTCCAAAAGTTTCAAAGAGAATAGGTAAGGCTAAACCATTGTCTTGGTAAGCCTATGTATGTTGTATGTGACTTCTTCAATAAACAAAATGTTCTATATATGTTTATGAAATTCAAGATGGCCATGCATACATTTTCAAACTTGAAATTTGCATCCATTATGTGTGTTTGAAAGGGAGAAGGGCTATTGGAATTCCTAGAATCCCTTTCTTCCCTCCTCATTGTCTAACATATCTAGGGGGACCAAGTAAACTAAGAAATGGGAGCCGCCAAACTTGAGAGCAAGGAGATTGACAAAGGAGTGGTTATTTGTTTATTTTTGTAACCATAACATTGTCAAATGATGTACTCCTATGATGTATATGATGTATGAATCATTGAACACTTGTAAAAGTATGGATATATGATGTATGTATGAGAATTGGATCCATATGAATAATAGTATAGGTTTTTGACATGGAAATGTAAGATGATGCATGTATGTTCCTTGTGTATATCATCGAGTGGGAGAGTGAATTTGTGAGATCTGGAACTTTGAGACATGTTTAGTAGGTTATTTTGATACTTTCCCATGTGCTCAAGTGGTCCTAGAAAAGTTAGAAGCTAAATTGAACCATTTTAGATCCTTAAGGTTGCATAAAAGTGCCATTTTGTAATCCTATGCCACAAACTAACCAAATGGAAGAATTTCCTCATAAAATTTGGCATGCCTATATATCTTATCTAGATATTTTTTAGAAGCTAAAGATCAGATTATTTGTAGCTCTAGAGAATTAATTATGAATTTTCAAAATTGCCGAAAAGCTACTAAACGAATATGGTTATTGTTTATATAGTTAGTTTCGTCTTCTGTGTCATTCAAAGGGCCAATGTTGTCCAATGCTCATGAAATATTACAAGCATAAACTAGATATAATAAGCTTTCTATGGCTACCAAGATCACCTCATTTGGGGGTATGAGCAAAGAGATATGAAGTTTTGAAGTTTGAAGTCAGTACCAGTAAAGTAGTAGTACCTTTGGTACTGTTCTATTGCTTTTCAGTGGTTTAACGTTTTTGTTTTAGTATGGAATTATTTTTACCTAACTTTAACATCTGTATCTTTTTAGAATGGTATAATGTACTTGAGTTTAATTTTTCTAGCATTAGTTATAAATTTCCAAAGTTGGCATGGAAATCTGGCAGTAGAACCCGAGACTGATTTGATGATTTTATGTATGTATGCTTCAAACTCGGGATTCTTGGAGCATTTTGTGATGGTTTTGAGTTGTATGAGTGTATTTTAATTGGTCAATGATATGGATGAGTTCATAGGGCCCATGTGATGCAAAATGAAAATTTTAACTCTGACGTAACAAGGAATAATACAATATTTTAATTGATTTTCTTAAGAAAGTGTATGATTCCATGAGAATAAACCTAAGAATAAGAAGGGAAAAACTAGGGTAATATGGTGTTACATTTAAACCTTCATTACTCATTTTTAAAATTTTATGGACTCATTTTTCCCTTAATTTTGTTGTTTTCTTCACAGTTGTAGTAGCTAAAAACCTCCCTCCCATTTGTTGTTTTCAATCTTCTAACTCTAGAGGGTTGGTTGAGGGTTGCAATTGGGAATTGCTTAGAGGAATACACAATTAGGTGAGGGGATAATGCTCTTGTCATAACATATTCTATATAGATATTTCTATATGATTTACTTCTAATGGCAAGAAAATATAACTACAGCAAAATCTTTAGCAGTAGTTTTATATGCCTTTAATACTTCAAATGAGCATATAGAGGACCAAATTAGATTTTCTTGCCATTTCAATCCATGAACTCCATAGGCAAATTTTTTTTAACTTACATGGTCATCATTCAAGACCCATTTGCATAAGAGAGCTATATAACCAATTTTGGCCACCTTAGATATAATATGGACCAAACTTCAAAAATTCATAACTTTGGCTACATAACTTTGATTTACACAAATTAAGTGTCTATAGAAAGTTTGTAACATGAACTTCATGCTATAAAAATTTTAAGTGAAAATGAATCTATTTAGCTTTTAAAAGTACATGAAAATCGAGACTAGATTAGAGTGAATAATGTCTACACAAAACATCTTTTTGGGGCCAACTTTGGAAATTCATAAAATTTTTATAGAGCTCAGAAAAATATCATCTTTAATCTGTTAGAAAGCTCTATAAATACTCTAATTGACCACTAAATTTCAACCCCCAAAAATAAGTCATTTGGTCTGTCAAGGATAAGGTTGCATTTTATGGCTTGTTTGAACCAAATTTTGGTTCATAAATGGCTCATATGGGCTCTAAAATGCATCCTTTTCATTTGACCTCATTTTACTCCATTCATACTTCATTTCTATAAGGGCCAAAACCTATAAAACCTAGATAACCCTGAGAACTTAGAAGCAAACCGCTCAATCCAAAACCCATAAAACCTCTAGAATTCTCAAACTCTAGCCCAGATGCACCATGTTCAGCCTCACTCACCACCTAACAAGTAATAACCTAGTTCAAAAAGTATGGTCCTTTTGCATTTGATGGGAGCTAAACAAAGAGAAACCTGAGGTTTGGTGTAACAACATAAATTTCTAGCTTATTTCATACTATTTTCATGACTTAAACTATGCTACTTACACAAGAGGCAAGAAAATGACATTAAAAAAATGAATTTTTTAACGGTTTATCGTGTATAAAATTTTCATTCGGTATCCTGCAGACCATGTGAGCTCATGTATTACATTCTCATATTTAATTACATAGATATAACTCATTTCCATCCCAAAATTAGCCTAGAGTTCATGTATGGCAAGGGGATACATAAAATTCATGAATGCAATTTCAGCCAGAATTTTGCCTTTTCTATCACAAATTTTGGAAAATCATAACTAATTCTAGAAAAATATAAATCATGCATTCTTTTCTATTCTAGAAAGAAAAGTATGTCTACTATATGCTAAAAGTATGATCAGGCCATAAAACATCATAGAGAATATGTTTGACATTCGAAAAGGTCCAGAGATCTGGCTAACTATTAGTACTATCACAGGTTTCTACTACAACTTCAAAAATGTCCAATTAATTCCAAAAAAATCCAATCTATGTAAATGATACCAATCTGGAAAGCTATGGATGTTAGCTAGAGGAAAAAAATAATCCTAGACCAGCTCAAGTACGTACAAGCATCGAAAGTACCTAAGGTCAATCTGAACACCTCATACTGGGCAAAAATTTGAAAAATTCATATCTTCCTCTCTAGACATCCAAATGGAGTGCTTGTGGTACAAGTCACTGGGAATGTCTAGTTTCTCCGTATAAAATTTCATGACAATTAGACATCATATGCCCCCTGAGTGATAGAATTCACTTTCGGACCAGTGTGAATAGTAACCTGACCAAATTTAGAAATTTTTTTAACTTTGAAAATTCATCAAATATTTCATAGGCCTCTGAAAATTTTACACTTTAGCTTCCCAAAAATCTCTCAACAAGCTTTAAATGCATACCAAATCTCAGATCAAGAAGAGCTCATTTGGACAAAAAGTGGTATAAGGATCTAAATTAGTCAATTTTGCTCCATATGAGATATCAAAATGTCCAAATGGTCTCCTTTGATGTTTAGCACCTCTTGGGCAAGTTTAAAAGCATGAATATAACTTGTATAAACTGCTCAAGTGGTCCCAAATCTTATGCATCTCAATTTGGCCATTCCATTTTCATTATTACACTAATCCATCAAAGCATTTAAGAGCCAAATTTGACATTACATAACCAAAGTACACATTTCCATATATATAGTCTTAAATCTCATTTGTACATAATACATTGGCATAATTATACATGTTCATAACATCATGGGACATATACAACCATAGATTACAACATTTGCCACTTGTATAGGCTTAACGAAGCAAATGTCATACTTTCATCTCTCAAGTAGTTGGCTCCCATTTCCTTGTTCTCTTGATTCACCTAGTATATTAAAACATTGGAGAGAAGGGACTGAGATTCAAAGAATCTCAATAGCTCATCTCCCATTCAATCACATATAAAGTATGCAAAACAAGTCTTACAAATGCATGCATAAGCATAATGGAGTGTGCAAACATTCAAGATGCATTCTTAGCATTTGAACAAGTCATACATAACATACATAGGCTTGCCAAATAAGTGGATTAGCCTCACCCATTCACGTGTGAATTTTGGATTTTCTTCACCTATTTCTTTCAGAGGTTTTTTGACTCAACCTTACTCTTGGAGTTAACCTCACTTTTGAGAGACTCTTTACTTTGTCTTTGAAACATCTGATTTTCTGAAAATGAGAGAATATGTAAGAAATGTAACATACGGTTTCTCCGTCAATGTACAAAATATACTGGATACAAAAGCAAGTCCCACGAAATGATATAGTTAAGGTTCCAAAAAATTTGAAAAGTATTCTAGACTCCTAAAAATGAGAATTCTAAGCTCAGACGGAAAGAAAAATGGAGCTAGAGTGAAGAAACAAATTGTGATGAAATGTAAAGGCATTTCATCATTTTGAGTAAATTTTGACATTCACATAAGAGAGCTTTTTAAATGAAAGTTTTGAGTTCTTTGGGGTTCTCAGAGGCCTTGAAAACTATAGAATGGCATAGGACAGTTAAAACCTCTCTGGTGGACATTTTCTAACGTCGGTTGACCTAAACTTTGACTGATTCATTTGAGAAAGTTTTAGCTCCGATTTGAGTGATTCTAAAGGCATTTTACTAAATTAGGAACCTAAATTTCATAATAGAAAAGATGGTTCTAAAAAAAGAGCCAAAACGAGTTAGAAACAAAAATGCCAAAAATGAAAGGAAAAATTAGAATTTTTAAGAAAGTGAAAACTTCTTAAACACTCTTTTAGTTTCTTATTTCTTCTACTTTTCATTTGCATGACCCATTTTACCCAAAAACTAGAGAAAACACCAAATATCTTAGGCACACCATGGAGGAGAATAAGCAAGGAAAAGGTAAGGAATTTCAGGGATTTTAAAGCTCCTTCTTCTTCCAACCTTGTTCCTCTCCTCTTGAACTTTCTTCCTATAGTTTTATTGAAGTTTTTGGATCTGTTTTGAGGGAAGAATAGAGGAAAAATTAGTATTTGAAGAGAGGAGGACAAGGAAAGTGAGAATCAAGCAAGAAAACAAGGAAAAATAAGATAAATCTTCCATCCCATGGTAGCTACTTCCTCCCCCTTCTTCTTCCTATTTCGCCCCATGTATGTAAATGTAAGAGAGCTTGAATTTTGGGTGGAACCAAGGGTGAATCTTAGGAATTTAAGAGAGGAGAATAAGAATATGCAAAGAAATCTAAGTAAAAATCATGAATTTGCAAGTTAGAAAAGTTAGGGTTTTTATTGCACCTTGAACTCTATCATGAACCCTAGCCATATTTTATGATGTTTAAGAGTTCATACAGGCTCTTAAGACACTAACAGAGCTTCTTACATGATTCTTCCATCAAAGGAAGCAAGAAGACTCCATTGATGCTTTATGGAAGTATAGCTTCGGCCAAGGAGAGTTCATGCATCTAGGGAGTGTTTTAATTTCTTTCAAGCTTAGTTTTGCATCATGTATAATGGGAGAATATGAAAGGAAGCCTTACAAAAATTTTAGAAATCGTAGATAGTGAGATGGCTTCATATGTTCCATAATACGGCTTAAAGAAGCAACACCAAACTAGGCTCCTAAAATTGATTGTGTGATGACTCCAAGAGATTTAAATGGAGTCAAGAATCATAAATAAATGGATAGAAGGGAGCTAAGATAATGTTTTCTTAAGGTTGCTTCACTAAGTGCATTATGGAACTATAAAAGAGCTTTATAAGTAAGCTAACTTTTCTAGTGATTGTATGGCCTTAGACTTTGCTTCAAAAGTATAATTAGCTTCCATATGATGTGTCTAGGACAAGAGGAATGATCTTTACCTTCTTGGGTGTGTGAGGTCAAAGGAGAGGATTCAAGGCTTAAGAAAAAAGTGTGCAGATACAAGTAAGGTAGCTCTCTCTACCTTCTCTTATGCATAATTGCTTACTTTACTTGGCTTTGAATGTGTGTATATGTATTTCAAGCCATGAAAAATGTTTTAGCATGAGCTCTTACTCTATGGTACCATGATGATGCATTATATTTTTCAAATAATGTTTATAATATTTGCCTTGATTTACTTGAGTGTGGTGAGGCTAAGAATCCTTAGCCATGGTGAGAATGAGCCAAGAACTCTTAAGATTGGTTAAGACAAAGTAAAGAGTCTCCTAAAAGTGAAGTTGACTCCCAAGAGCATGGTTGAGTCCAAGAACCTTTTAAAGAATGGATGAGGCAAATCTACTTGCTTGGTAAGCCTATGTATGCTATGAATGACTTTTTTAAATGCTAAAAATGCTTCTTGACCGATTGCATATGCCCATATGCCATGCATGCATTTGTTAGACTTGTTTTACATGCTTTATATATGATTGAATAAGAGATGAACTATTAAGATTCTTTGAATCTCATCGCCTCCTCTCCAATGTTTTAATATGCTAGGTGGACTAAGAGAGCAAGCTAATGGAAGCCGACTACCTTGAATATGAGAGCTTGACATCAACATGCACAGTTTTTGTTCTTTAAAGCCATATTGATATCAAATGATGTAACCTATTGTGTATATAGTATATAACCTCTTTAACATATATAATTATGATAATATGTCATGTATAAATAGAAAAATATGATATGTGACTATTAAAATGTGATTTGGGTATGTTATGGCATTACGACTTCTTGAATGGTTTTATGGAAATGTGCATAAATGGAAGTGGAGTAGCCAAAATGAGATGCGTGAAATTTGGGACAATTTGGACAGCTTACACAAGTCTTAATTATGCTTTTAGACTTGCCCAAGAGGTGCCAAACCCTGAGGAAAGCCATTTGGATATTTTAGTATTCTATATGGAGCCAAAATTGACCATAATGGAACCCTATATCACTTTTTGTCCAAATGAGATCTTCTTGATATGAGATTTGGCATGAAATTAGGGCTTATTGAGAGATTTTTGGAGGTCTACAGAATATTTGCTGAATTTTTAAAATTGGCAAATTTTTTGGTTTTGGTCATATTACTGTTTACTTAGGTCCAAAAATAAAATTTGTCACACAGGGGCCAAATGATATCCAATTGCCACAAAATTTTATACAGAAAAACTAGACATTTCCAGTGACTTATGCCAACTAGAAGCACCTCATTTGGATGTCTAGATAGGGTGATATAAATTTTCAAAGAATCTATCTAGTAGTAGGAACTCCAGCCGACCTCAGTTACTGTTTGATTGAGTTTTGAGATCTAGGTGTGCCTAAACCAGTTTAGAGTTATTTTTCCCCTATATCTAACATCTACAGCTTTTCAGATTGGTATCATTTACATGTATTGGATTTTTTTGAAATTAATTGGATATTTTTGAAATTTGTTACAGAATTTTGTGACAGCACCAATGAACAGTCTAACCTCTAGAATCTTTTTGAATGTCAAACACCTTCTGTGATGGATCTTATGTGCTGGACATATTTAAAGCATGAAGTAGACATGTCTAGCTTTCCAAAATAGCTAAGAATGCATGATTTTGATTTTTCTAGAATTAGTTATGATTTTTCAAAATTTGTGACAAAAATGTAAAAAATCTGGCCAAAAATATATGTATGTATTTCATACTTCCCTTTGACTTTCATGAGATTTAGGCCACTTTTGATGATGCAAATGAGTTGTATTCATATAATTAAATATAAGAATGTGATGTATCAACTTACATGGTCTACATGACACCGAATGAAAATTTTATACGTAACGCAATGCTCAATTATTCATTATTTTATACTATTTTATTTGCTCTTCCATGAGTTACTTGACGTGAAGCATGAGAATAGCATGAGATAAGCTAGGAAATTATAGTGTTACATTTATTGTATCAGAGCAAAGTTTTAGGCTCTCTCGGGATTGGATTTGGCTTGAGGATGTAACAATAGGGCTATGTAAAGGCTTGAATGGATAGGTAAAGTCTTATATGCGATATGTTAGGTGTATGAGGATAGGCTGTGGCTTTGTTCATGATGAGCAAGTTATAGAATGGTCTTAGAGTAGAGAGTGGATATCGGGAAGGAGTGGCCTCTAGAATAGCTTGAATAAAGCTAAGTTTAAGCAAAGTTAAGGGATCCGACGGCTAGAACTTGATGAGATGTGATAGCTCGTCAGGATCAGTGGCAAGTCCTAGATATAAACAATGAAAAATGATCTTGTTGATATGAAAAGGCTTGCTAGAGAGAGTATGTGAGGCCTAATTCTTCTGGTAGTCATACTCAGGCCATTCCTAGCTTGCGTAATGCAGAGATGAGTAGTAATGCGGCAGGTATGAGATGAGACTGCGGCTACACAAGACTAGTTTAAAGGGGAAGTGCAAAAAAAATTACCCCCTAGTTACAACACCTAAAGGTTTAGATGAATTCCAGAGCCCAAAAAGCTAATTCTCTCAGGCCAGAAGTTTAAGTTATGAGCTACACCCTAGAGCCCGATAGCCCTAAAATGACAGATAGTTATACATGAATAAAGCAAGAGGTAAAATCCTCTAACTTGATTATGGGCTAGATATAACGACAATGAGGCTCGGGCTGATAGCTAAAGATGAAATTCCAATCCTTAAAAAATTAAGCCAATCAGAGATTATTAGCTGCGGCCAATTCATTGCTTAGCCACAGCCAATTATTTCAAGAAGCAACGAGGCAATCCAGAGAATTTCTCACCGCAACCAATTAAGAAGTTAGCCGCGGCCAATAGTTAGATAGGAAAACTAGGATGAACCTGAGGCTAATTAGCCACAGTGTGTAACACCATATATTTCTAGCTTGTTTCCTATCATTTCTAAGTCTCACATGATGAATTGCACAAAAGGGAATAGCAAAATAACATTAAAATAATGCCTTATTTCACGTTGCGTCGCGTATGAAAATTACATTCGGTATCACGTGAACCATATGAGCTCATACATCACATTCTTATGTTTAATTCCATACATACAACTCATTTGCATCACCAAAGTTGGCACACAACTCATGGAATTCAAAGGGGAGCATCAAACTCATACTATTATTTTTGGCCAGAATTTCAGTTTTTTTGTCAAAACTTTGGAAATTTATAACTAAATCCAAAAAAATTGAAACCCAACAAAATTTACCATTACAGAAAGCTGTGGATGTCTACCCTATGGTAAAAATAATTTCAGCTCATGAGTCATTAAGGGGAGAACATTTGACATCCAAAAAGTCGCTGCTATCTTGGCTACTGGTTCAGATTACTGATATGAAGTTTCAAAATTCATAACTAATTCTAGAAAAATTGAAATTATGTATTCTTAGCCATTATGGAAAGCTACACATGTTTTATTTATACAAAAATGTTTCCAGGCCATGAAACGTAACATAGCAAGCTTTTGACATGCGAAAAAGGGCAAAGGTTCAGACAGCTACTGGTATTGATGCAAATGTCTGCTATGAAATTTGAAAATATCCAATTAATTCCAAAAAAATATATTCTATGAAAATAATACCAATTTAAAAATCTATGAATGTTAAATTTATGGTAAAAATAGATGCATACCAAAGAAAGCACGTTTAGGTACTGAAATTCAATGGAATAGTGACTCAGGTGGTGCTGCGCTACTGTTGCTGTTCTAGAAATTCAAAATTCATATCTCTTAGCTCAGACCTCCAAATGAGGTGCTTCTAGCTGCTAAAAGTCATTGTGAATTCCTAGTTTCTGAATATAAAATTTCATAACCATTGGACTATGTTTGCCCCTCAAATGACACAATTTCACAACTGATCAAATGAACAGTACTAGTACAAATATCAAATTCTGATACCAACTTTGAAAAATCATAGAAAATTCCACAGACCTCCAAATGACCTGATTTTTCACTTCAAAAAAAGCTCTTGGTAAGACCTACTTGCATGAAAAATTTTGAGTTAAGAAGAGGTCATTTGGTTAGACTTTACCATAGCTCAAGATTATGGCACTTTTGGTTCCAATAAGAGGCAAATTTAGTTCAAATGAGTCATCCATTGTTCCACACACATTTGAGCAACTTAGAAAGTATAAATATAACATAAATAAGTCCCTCATAAGGTCTGAATCCTCATGTAACTCAAATTCACCATACCACTTCCATAAACATACATGCACAAGTGGACTCCCAAGTGGTCAAAATGCACATTTCTATTCATTTAACTCTATTCTTGATTCATACACTAACTTTAAATAGTTTTATACTTGTTCAAAGTATCATGGCTTAAAAATAACATATACATATATTCTTTGACATTTTAGTACATCAAAACTAGCAAAATTTGCCAAGAGATAGAGATTTAAGCTCCTTGGCTTCCATCCTTTGGATTTTGGACTCCACCTAGATCATATGAGATGAGAGAAAGGAGGGGGTGAAATTCATTGAATCTCAATAGCTCATACACCTATCCAAGAACATTTTCAAAGCATACAACATGTCAAAGGTACAAGTATGTAATCAATCAATTTATGAAGCATTCATCTTTCACATTTTTGTGTCACAAACTCATGTCAAGCACAAGAATGAGCTCTAAGGACTTTTGGTTTGGCCTCACCTCATTTCTAGGACTTTTGGACTGCCTCACTCTTGGTTCTTGGGACTTTTGACATAGCCTCACCCATCCAAGGGACTTTTGGCCTTGTCTCACCCATGCCATGAGACTTTTGGCATCTCCTCACCCACATTAAGAGACTTTTGGCACTATCTCACCCTTATGAGCCACTTCCACAATTCAAAGACATTCAAGAAAGCAAATTGATACCAAAATAGCATCATAGCATCAAGTGGCATATCTCAAACATATACATAGGCACACAAGCTCACACTGACATATATGCGACAAGAAAATGCAACAAGAAAAGATGGAAAGCTACCTTGGTGCAAATTCAAGCTTTACTTTGCTTGTTCCTTCTCTTTTTCGGTTCCACAAACACAAGGAGGTGGGGTTGGATTTATTTGGCCTATTCACAATAAACAACACTTAATTATACTCTTGGAACAAGTTATAACATCTAACTCATTCTTAAAACTACACTTTGTTCTATTTGTCACAATATGGTTCCATTAATGACCTAATAAAGCAACTACCACAAGTAAAATTCTTAGTTCCATTCTCTTGCTATATTTAGACCTCTTAACCTCATTTAAGGTCCTTGAAGCCGTCACACACTTACTTTCACAAACCTAGGTCTATGTTACTTCATAAGGTTACATTATGGAAGCCATTGCCTCATCTCCCAACCTAAGGCTTCTAAATTTTTTCCAAGGGTTTCTCTTATCTTCTTTTATCATATAAAGTCCCAAATCAAGTTTGGAACCATTTAAAATATTCCCTAGCTATCTCTGAGGGTCTTGATCGATTTATGCTTCCATTAAAGACCCATGGAGTTTGAAACTTTTCCTTAAGGGATGGGGCACTTGGGAGGCTCCCTAGGAGTCTTAGAAACTCAAACAAACACTCATATATGATGGGGAAGTCTTGAATTAGCCCAAATTTTAAACTATGTTCAAGCACCCTACACTTTTCCAACTTGAGTTTTACTAGTTTTCCATGCATTTCTTTAGTATAATCCATCTTCCCATGGCTTAGTTTGATGGATTCTTTTGGATTATAAAATAGAAACTCTTCTCTTTTCATGGTTCTATTTGAGGCATCCCACTATGGAAGAGGAGAAGGAGAAAAAGAAGCAACAAAGGAAGAGAAACTACTTTGAAATCAAACTTCCTTCAAGAGCCCTTCTTCTTCCCTCTTCCTCCTCCTTAAATTTTGAATTTCTCTCCTCTGATTTGGACCCAAATTAGCACCAAAAATTGCATTAAAACCATGGAAAGATGAAGCAAGAAGGGGAGGATGAAGTTTCAAGAGGAAAGAACATGAAAATCTTAGACTTTTTCACCTTTCCTTTGGCTTTTCTTCCTCCATAATTCCCTCTCTTTGTGCGCCTAAGACAGCAACTCCTTTTCTGAGATTTGGGCAAAAGAAAGTCGGTTAAGAGGGGGAGGCTGAACGTGGATTTAAAAGGAGCATTTAGAAGCTTCTTTGTGCAATTTGTTTCTATTTTTTGCCATTCCATAATGGCATTTTCGGTTTGACTTTGTTTTAGCTCCTTTTTTAGAGCTATTTTTTTCATCATAAAATTTAGATTCTTAATTTAATAAAATACTTTTGGAATCACTCAAATTGGAGCTAAACCTTCATGAACGAACTGGTCAAAGTTTGGGTCAACTAATATCGGAAAGAGTACACCAGAGAGGCTTTACCGGTCCTAGGGCTTCCCATAGTTTTTGGGGCCTCTGAGAACCCTGGGCAACTCAAAATTTCTATTTAAAAAGCCCTCTTAGGTGTTTTTTCTAAAATTGTACTTATTTATGAAAATACCATTAGCCTTTCGATAAATTTTTTGAATCACTCCGGCCCTAGAGTCTGGGCAACTCAAGGCTTAAATCCTCATTTTTTGTTATTTATAATTTTATCTAAATTTTATTTGGCTTGAATCACTCATCTCAAGGGACTTGCTTTTCAAATCGGCTCGTTTCGAAGCTTTTACAATGTACTGGGCATTACACAGTGAATGATATATTAGCTGCGACGAATAGCAGTATGATAGGCCTTGTTGGTCATATTCAGGCCAACTTGAGAAATGAGTTATTAAGGGATCAGATAACTCACAGAAAGTGGAAACCCCTAGTACCAGTAGAGAAAAGAGTAGTGAATAGTCTGAAAGATTAGTAAGTAATAGATAATTAATGGGCATAGCAGTTGAGATTGAGAAAAGAGCTTAGCATAGAGAAAGTTAGACACAGGGATGATAAGATTGTTGAGACCTGCTTATAAGGCATTGACTCCAACCTAGAATGTTAACCCTGTGAATACTATAACGAGCTAGTATGATGAGTTAAGACCATATAGACACGATCAAGAAAACCTTGTTGACAGGGTCTTGATTTTTGCATTGCAAAATATGAGATCCTGTTAATGAAATCCTAAGTCCTGTTGACAAGATGTTAACGTAGCCTTGAAATTTACGTAAGGTAAGGCTACCAGTAGTGAGGCACATAGTGAGTGGCCTAAGAAGGTGAACTTTATAGGTAACATCTAGAGATGAGATGAGTTACCCAGGCTGAGCATTAGGGGAGATGACCAGTAGCATCGTTCTAGGTGAGATATGTAAATGAAAGGCTTAGCAAAAGTTCTCCTTGGATCGAGAAAGGAAAAATGAGATATCTTGATGTCAGGGAAACCACCCAGTAGTGGTAAGTAAATTCCCTTAGATAGACCCCCCTGAGTTGTAAAGTGTAATGATAAAGGAAGCAAGGAAGAGCTGAGAAATGAGCTATAGCAGAGATGTCCTCGCTTTAGTAATGACTAAATGCACAGACTAAACCCAGAAAGATAAATAAATAGGGATATGATAGTTAGTTAGACGAGCTCACTAAGATAAGAATAATGTAAGGGTTAAGGCACATGTGTGATTAGAGAACCAAGTAGAGTATAAGTTTTTAGTAAGATAAAATTCGAACAGTAAGAGTGCGTGTCTTGGATTAGGTCAATAGAACCCTGAAATCAGTATACTGTGCTACTGGAAATGAAGCTAAAGAGGTTAAATAGAGAGAAAGCCTAGCTCTGATCTAAATATAGAAGCAAGTTGAGACAGATAGGTAGTGCCTTAGTACCCTCAAGGAAGCTCGAGAAAGTTAGAGATCGCCTCAGAAGGTGAGTCTTGCATTATGTAGAGAAAGAGTGTAAGCCAAGAGCGCCATAGAATGAAATTTCTGAGGTTACAAGTAATATAAATTCTCTTACCGAGGGATGGTCAAGTTAAAAGCAAAGCAAAAGTATAAGAAAAAGTAGACCCCCTTAATGTTATAGAGAGTGAATAAGTAGAAGAACCGAGGAAAAGTGTAGGTGCTCTTGAGTGTAGAGAAAATCGAACTGGCAACAGAGATAGCCAATAATAAAACATCATTTTTCTGAAGTAAAAGGATAAGAAAAAGGATGAGGACATAATAGATCAAGAATAAATATTCAATTAATGTGCCTGAGTACTTAAGAAAGCACACTTGTCCTTGGCATAGATGCCCTTCTAGTATGATAGTGCCTAAAGTAAAAATAGTCAGGCAATGTATAGTGATCTCGGGACGAAGTAAAGAAAAGAATCATATTTTTCCCCCAGTATCCTATAAGAATAGGACAAATAAAGAAAAGTACGAGAGGAATACTTTAGATTATTGGGAAACTTGTAATATACTAGCGATAGTGACTCTGAGCTTAGCATGAAGTACCAGTGTATTAATATTTAATGTTATGGTTTGCTTGCAACAGAGGCTACATAATATTAGGTCTGGCCAACTTGGTAGTAATGTGGCTTAAGTACATAGCAAATGACAACATCAATTACCAAAGTGTCTCGATAATCAAAAGGTATCCTAGTTAGCTAGATAATGAGATAAGTTAGAAGGGTGAGGTAAAGAGATTCCAGAAATACTAAAATAGTAAGAAAAGTATGAAGAGAGGAATCTTTAATAAAGAATGCCCATATTTAGTATACATAGCTTGAGTCCCTTATAATATATGTAAATGAAATGAGAAGGGACTAGTGTATAGCCTCTCTCCTGCCAAAGATGTTAACCACACTTAGTGTATGAGATGTTCTAGTGCCAAAGCATTTAAAAGCAGAACATGGGTATAGTTAGAAACTACAGGATATGAGAGAAGGGCTAGAGCGAGTATATGTAAAGTAAGTAAGTCAATAGGGTAAGAAAAGAAAGCCCAAGCAAAAAAGGCTGAAGTGGGAATCTGAGGATCCTATGAGGAGTGATGAGTGAAAATTAAAATACTCCCTAGTATCAATATGATAGGATCCAAGAGAATCAGATAACATAGAACCCACTTTGCACGAAGAGCATAATGTACCTTTGAGTTTAGCCTCAACTACTATGAGCGATGGTCATTGGACTTAGTGGGCATATATTTTACTGTCAGATACAGTAATTTTAGGCTTTGATATCTTCCAGGGATGGATCACAGTAGATCCTAGCATAGCACAGTAGATTGCAGTAGACCCTAACAAGGCTCTGAAAGGTCATAGTAGATCCAAGGGTCATAGTAGATCCCACAGAGTTACAAAAGGCCTACAGTTATAGCATGATAGTTCTCTAGTGAGATGACGACCTAAGATACATATCAGTTAGTCTCAAAGATCAGCACAGTTTTAGTTAGCTTTTGTCTCAGAGACTAGAGATCTCCTGAGTCCAGTAAATCATTGTCACAGAGATATGAAAGCTTTACTTAGACAGTTAGACCACTGACTAGCTCTCTTGATAGATGAGCATAATGTATGGGATGGAGAAAGTAAGAAATTAGCTTTCTAGAGTTAGAGCTAGATAAACCACTACCTATCAGATAGTAGCCCTAACTAAGGGATAGAGAGATCCTTGCATGTTAGCTTATATTTAGAAAGGGGTCAGGTGCAATTTTTACATGAGGTAAGTGGTATAGTATATTTTCAGTGAGCAAAACTGTGAAAATAGCTAGCATCCTACCAAAACTCAATAGTAGTAAGTGGTTGTCGCTCTTTGATGCTAGTATAAGACACATATGTTAGGCTTATCAGTACTAAAATGAGAGACTATAAAGTGC